>CM029673.1:6067008-6271359 GCA_017311315.1 Dendrocalamus latiflorus | reverse complement strand
TGGAGGGTGTGTAGGTTAAAACAGTCCAACAGCCATGGTCGGTTTGAAGACGGAGGTCGAAGTTGAAGGCTCCGAGATCGAAGGCCGAAGTCAAAGTCTTCGAGGTCAAAGGTCGAAGGCTGGAGTTGAAGTCTCCGAAGGTCAAAGTCAAAATCGGAGTCTTCGAAGGTCGAAATCTCTGGAGTTGAAGGTCGAAGTCGAAGTTGAAGGCTCCGAGCAGTAGGAGTCTAGAAGCCTCCGTATAGCGGAGTCTAAGAATCGGATAGTTGGAAGAAGTTGGACAGGTTCACAAGACGAGATCTGAGTGATCCAACGGCGGTGAAGACCGGTGAGATGTACAAAAAGAGGAAGAAGGGTATGAGTCCAGTTTTGGTGCAAGGTTCGAGCTCATAGAGTTGGCTGGCGGCAAGGGTGTAGTGGAGGTGGGTACGGTTATCAATGGCATCGGCGAGGCACAAGGAGGTCCAAGGCATCGGCAATTCCTCGCCGGTGCTCCTCAGACGAAGAAGGTAGAAGTCGCTCGGTGTGACAGGTTTACGAGCAAAACCAGGGCAATGGGGTGAGGGGAACAGTGGAGCCGAGCCCATGGATGGCGGTGCGGCGCACAAAGCTCGTGGGCTTGCTGGCGGTGCGAGGCACGGCGGGGATTGGCGAGTGGCGCAAAGGAGAGAGGGAATTGCGAGAAGTGCATGGGTGCACTTGTGCATCACTGCAAGTGGTTGAAAGGTGGTTGGCGGCGAGGTGAAGCGGTGGCGCAACTCGGGCGGCGGTGGCGACGGCGTTCCGGGGGAGAGGAAGCTCAGCCAAGGGGTGGTCGAGAAAATCCAAAATTATGAAATAAATACTACAAGGTAGATTATGAATTTAGATGAATTTAGAAACTTGAATCACTTGATTCAGAGTTCGGACGGAGGAGAACGAGCGATTGGAAGATTGGCGGATCAGAAAATTCTGGAAAAAGAAAAATCAGGAATATTCCGAAGGAATATTCCCGTGTGAACAGTAACAGACAGCAGCCTTTTTCACTGTTTTTGGCCGTGTCGTCGACGAGAAAGGCACGGAAGGTGAAGCCAATGGGTTGCTAATAACCCGAGGCACATGTAGGAACTGACGGCACGTCAAACGGAGCACGGTGACGACGTGTACCACGACGACGACATAGGGTTAGAGATAAGAATAATAGAACAAGGAGAAGTAAGGTGAGCATGGCTTAGAACGCGGCGAGGCGAAGCTAGAAAAAAATGTCGGCTAAGCCAAAAACTCACCGGAGGCAACGCAATCGTCGTTTGAACGACGACGGTACCGAAACACGAAAAATTCAATATCTTCGCGCTCAGTGCGGCGAATCCAAAACCGTCTGAAACATAGCCTCCTGGGATGGTTTGGCACGTTTTGACAGTGAACGGATTGTTGAAAGCATTCCCAGACAGGCGGGGACGCGAAGTGTCATTTGCGGCCATGGCGAGGTGTCGGACGCAAATATTTGAAAAAGGCTTTTGGACAAACGGAGGGGAGCACGACATAGAACGTGTTGAGACGAACTCAACGCCGCAGACGGCTCGGCCAACGGACTAGCGAAACGCGGTGAACAAGACTTTATGTGGCCTACAGGCTGACATCGGCGTTCCGGGCAAACGGAGAGGAATTAACATGCGAGACATGCGGCGAAACAAAGAGTAGAGCGTGGGGAACGTGATGCTCACCTTGGTTTTGGTCGGGCATGCACGGTCGGTCGGTGGCGACGCGAGAAACGACGACGCGAATTGGCCCACGGTGGCGATGATGCTCCGGCGATGCTCCGGCGAAGGCGAGGTGAGCACCGCGTAGAACACGGCGAGGCGAAGCCGGGGATGTGCTCAAACGCGGCGGGGCTCCACCGGACGAGGTGCAAAAGGCCGAAGAACGGCGCTTGAACAACGAAACAAGAACTCCGATTGCGGCCAATAGAGAGGGAGTGGGGACTTGAGATTTTCGGGGTTGAGTGAGGATGAGGAGAGGCTCACGGGGCTCCCTTTTATAGGGGTTGAGGAGGCCCGAGGAGGGAGATCAAGCATCCATGTCTTTGAATGACATGGGTTAAATCCCGCGAAACGGCTCATTAATTTGAGGGGAAACGGTGGGGGAATGAAAGATCTTAATGAGAGGAGTTGATTGCAATTTATTTCGTGAAAAATGGTAGAGGAAATCAATGGTTTCAAGATCTTGAAGGAGGTGCCCATGGCTGCCCTTGTCTGCGCATGCACGGGTGTTCACGGGAGAAGAAACGGTTGGAGAAGAAAGGAAAAAGGAGGAAAGAGAAAAGAGAGAAAAGAAAAAAAAAAGAAAAACAAAATTTGGAAAAATTTCAAGAAATTTTTTTTAAAGATCCTTAGGAACTGAAAAGACCACGAAAAAATATTTCGGAATTAATTGACATTTATTTTAATTTTAAAAAATGTTTTTATTTTCTAGCTTTACAATAATACAATAATTAACAAATAAAGCTTAAAAATCTTAGAAAAATTCATAGAGCTTTCTAAAGCTATTTTGAACTTATAAAAATATCTTCAATTGAAATTTTGATATTTTCCTTTATAAAATATTTTTTATTTAACAGAAAGGCTCTCTTCTTTACGCAGAAAATAAAGGTTAGCGAAAATTTTAAAATTTCAAGCAACCAAATAACTTTGATTTTTATTTTAAATGAAATTGATTGTTATTTAAATTTTTAATTTTTTTTTTGCTTAAATTATTTTCACAAGAAAACCCCTTTTAAAAGCAGAAATTCAGGCAATTAAATTTTTAAAAACTTAAACAACCAAAAGCAAATATTTATTTTAAATTAAATTAAATATTTTTTTTGAAATAACAGCTGGGCTGTTACAGCCGAACACCCCGATTGGAGTTCATATGCGCCCTAACTGATTTTGGCATGCATTTGGAATCCATCCGAGTAGGTGTCGAACTTTCCTCCACAATGGGTTGCAACGGAAACAACAAACTCCATGCACACAAAATCGTGGCTTATAACGTAACGAATGGAGTTCATATGCACCCTACATCATTTTGGAATGCACTTTGAATCTGTGTGAGTTCGTGTGAAACTTTTCTCAACGACGGGTTCCAACCGTTACTACAGCGCCATTCATACGAAATCAATGTGTGAAAAGAAACTAAGTGAAGAACTCCTCGAATGGAACTCATATACACCCTAGCTCATTTTGGCATGCATTTCGATTTCATCAGAGTCGGTATGGCACTTTCCTCTACGACGAGTTCCATCTGAAACTTCAAACTCTATTCATACAAAATCAAGTCAGGAAATGAAACTGAGTGCCAACACCCTGAATGGAATTCATATGCCCTCCAGCACACTTCAACATTTATTTTGAATCCGTCTAGGTCGGTGTGAAAGTTTCCTCCACGACAGGTTCTAATTGGAAGTAGAAACTCCATTCATACAAAATCAAGGCACGAAACAAAACTAAGTGTCAAACACCCGAATGGAGTTTAGATGCGATGTAGCTCATTTCGGCATGCATTTCGAATCCGTAAAACTTGGTGTGAAGCTTAACTCAATGACGGTACCATTGGATAGTACAAACTCTAGGAGCACAAAACCAACGAACGAAATGAAACAGAGTGCCAATCCCTCGGATGGAGCTCATATACGCCCTATCACATTTTGGCATGCATTTCGAATCCGTCCGAGTCAGTGTGACACTTTCCTCCACGATGGGTTCCATCTGAAACTACAAACTCCATGCGTACGAAATCAAGGCACGAAATGAAACTAAGTGCCAAACACCCCAATGGAGTTCACATGCGCCCTAGCTCATTTTGGCATGCATTTCGAACCCGTGTGAGTCCATTGGGCAATACAAACTCCATGCACAGAAAATCGAGCAACGTAATGAAACAGTGTGCCAACATCCCGAATGGAATTCATATGTGCCCTAGCTCATTTCAGCTCGCATCTTGAATCCGTCCCAGTCGGTGTAAAACTTGTTTCCGCGATGGGTTCCACCTAAACTACGAACACAATTCGTATGAAATCTCGCCCAAAACGAAATTGAGTTCCAACACTACGAATGCAGTTCATCTATGCTCCATCCTATCTTGGCATGTATATCGAAGCTGTCAGAGTTGACGTGAAACTTTCCTCGATGACGGGTTTCGCTGGGTAGTACAAACTCCATGATCACAAATCGGTGAACGGAATGAAACTGAGTGCCAAACACCTTTTACGGAGTTTATGTACACCTTACATGATTTTGGCATGCATTTTGAATACGTCCGAGTTGGTGTGACACTTTCCGACGTGACCTGTTCCATCTGAAACTACAGAGTGCCAGCACCCTGAATGGGGTTCGTACGCGCCCTAACGCATTTCAGCAGGCATTTCAAAGCTATCTGAGTTGGTGTCAAACATTCCTCGACGAGGGGTTCTTTTAGGACGTACAAACTACATGTACGCAAAATTCTTGCACGCAATGAAACTGAGAGCCAACACCTCGAATGATGTTCATTTGTGTGCTAACTCATTTTGACATGTATTTCGAATACATCCATGTCGGTGTGAAACTTTCCTCCACGACGGGCTCCATTGGGCAAATCAAACTACAGGAATATTCTGAAATTTAAAATCAATTTTCAAAGTTAAAAAGTATTTTATAAAATTATTAATTTCAAATATGAAATTAAAAATATTTTTACTAAGTCTAAAATAATTCCAGGAATATTTTATGATTTTTCTGGAATTTTTAGACATTAAATATTATTTTTCCAAGTGTTTATAAAGTTTCTAGTAATTGCTGAAATTTATTCCGAAAATAAAAATCAAATTAATCCTATCCCGCCACGTGTCGCTCTCAGATTAAATCAACCTCTCTCCACGTTTTAATCCTAGCCACACATGATCACTTACCCCTTCATAAAATCCAAAAGCCCTCATCCATCCACTTGCCACGTGTCGCGCATCCGACGGCCCATACCCCTTCACTAACTCTTACTCTCTATGACACATGGGACCCATATGTCATATCCTTTTTTCAAACTCACCTTCTTCCTTCTCCCATCCTCTCTCTCCACCTCCATTAAACCGAAAATCAAGCTTTGATTTCGGCCGTTTTTCTTCGCGTTAATTCCCGATTGAAGTATGGAAACGGAAGCCCCATCAATTCCCCCTAATCCGCCGGCCGTTTCCCCTCTTTTATTTCCTTTAATCGTGCTTTGCATTAACTCCGGCGAAGCTCCAAAAATCCGGCCGCCCCTCCTACCCTTGCCTATAAATACCGCCCTCCCCTCGGCCTCCCTCACCACCGCCTCCCACCACCCCTCTCCTCTTCCCGGCCGCCCCCGGCGTCTAACCGCCGCCGCCGCCTCCAAGCCTCACCACCGCCGTCTCCTAGCGCCGCCGCCGGCCGCCCACCCCCCACCGCCGCCGCCTCCCCTCATTCGCCGCCGCCGTTCGCCGCCCTCCCGCCGGCCGCCGGCCACCGGCAAGGCCGCCGGCCGGGCATCCCTCCGTACGGCTGTGTGTGCGCCCGCGTGGCCGGTTGTGCCCACGTGGACGGCCACGTGGCCGCCACCTCGCGCCCGCATGGCGCCATGTGGCCGGTGTGCCACGTCGGCGAACCCCGTGGTCCGTGGATCCGGTTCACGGTAGACCGAGCCCACCGGTCATTCAAATAATTTTTCGCGCTCAGAAAATTCGAAAATTGATGACGTCATAGATACAATTTTTCAGTGCAAAAATAATTCCCGAAAGTCGGCTTTTTCCTTTTTCCCTCCTTTAAATCTTTTGGAAGCCATAACTTTCTCATTTTAACTCCGATTTGAGCCGTTCAAATTTCTAAATTTTTCTAAAATCCTAAGCTATCCAAATATGGACTCTTTTTGAATTTTATTTAAATTTTGTTTGAATTTATTTGTTTTGCTTGTCTGTCTTTCGCGCGTAGATTCCGCTGTCGCTGAGGATTTCGTCGAGTCGCAGCAAGAAGAACCAGTCAGCACTCAAGAAGGCAAGTCTCCTTTGATAATCTCGAAGCTATGATTTTAAAATGTTTTAATTATTTTAAATTATCTGCATTGCTATTTATATACAAGAATAGTTCAAATCTTAAGGTAATAGTTAATCCAACCTTGTTATACCCTCAGTTGAAATTGAATGCCATGTACCTTTGCAACCCTAGAAATTCCTTTGACTAATTAATGAGAGTAATATATTAAATTGTTGGTATTAGAATGGTAGAACAATGCTTAGCCATGCTATTGAATACCTCATAAATCTTGCAAATGGGAAATTATGAATTATTGTATTACCCTTGTTTTTATAAACTTAGTGGTAATTGGAGTTGCCACTGTTCTTTGAAATAAAATGAAATGTGAAAATAGGTTTAGATTAGGGTGGACGGTTGGTTTGGATTGGTGCAGGAAGCACGAGATCTTGTTAAGTGTATGTTCCACCCTAGTCAATTAAGGACCGACGCTTGTGTTTGTCCAGACTGAGCATTAACCGTACAACCACAAGTCTATATGGGTACGACCTAGTTGACTAACTTATGATAGTCTAGTTTAGGTGCCACCAGTGGAAAGTGGGTGCCAGGGATGGACTGGTTATTCATAGTGAGGGACAGGGATTTACTGTACTCATATGGCGCAAGAGGGGGCTTCGGTTCGGGCAGTTAGCCTACCTGCGGTGAAACCTCAGCGGGTGGTATCTAGCTAGATTAGAGTAAGGTAAAGGCTTTGTGATATTTTATCTGGGTCTCATGCCAAAGGAAGCGTGTTGACTTTTAGGATAAATTATCTCTTGTGGGTAAAGTTGTACAACCTCTGCAGAGTGTAAAACTATTCGAATAGCCGTGCCCACGGTCAAGGGCGGGCAAAGAATGCATTCACATGGTAGATTTCTGGTTTTGTTTTAAAATCAAAAGTTTTGTATTCCGAGAGTGGAGGGAACTCTCGGAAGGGTATCCTGGTGGTTGGAGACAGACAGGGTGGATGTAACCCGCAGTATTAAACTTGTTCAAGTTGTTGAAGCTAGTGTTGGTAGATGGAACCCTCACTAGATAGTTAATGACAGTTTCTGCTAAAACATTTACTTTATTAAATTGATGCCTTCGAAAATAATTAGTAGTAATTGAATTTTAAATTATTGCTTTGTGAAAAAGAACCATATAGCCTTCCTTTGTCAAGCCTTGCATCTATGCATGTCGTAGGGGTGACCCCCACCTAAGCCCAGCAGGCCTGGTAGGAGATTATAAGGCCCAGAATAGGCCATGTGTAATGACATAACTGCCCCCAGAGGGGATAACCAGATGTAAGGGCATAACTGTAAAAGCACTCCTCATGTGTATATATATATGAGTACAAGCCATGGGGAGGGCCCAGGCCATTACATTCATCTTCATCACTCTCCACTACCATCTCTCTCTCTGTTTGGTCTGTAGCCACAACAGTTGGCGCCGTCCGTGGGGAGGACGAGGACAAGCCTGAAGACTGAAGAAGAAGGATGGCACCGAAAAAAGCTTCACCAGCGGCAGCGAAGGGAAAGAAGACGGCTGGGCCGGAGCGGCGCGTGAATACCAGGGCTTTAGCATCGGCCGCCAAAGGAGTCGGCGGCGGCGTAAGCGCAGTGGTCGTGGGCATCGACGCTCGCGCTACAACGACCAACCCCGCTAGTGCCGCTACAACGACATCCAACCCCGTCGCGGGTACTGCGGCGACAGCCCCCGCCACCCTCGCCGGTAGCGCGGATCAGACGGCCGGGGGTAACCGCAACGAACCATCCGACGGATCTGGAGTTCGCGAGGCGATGGTCCCTGCACCGACCCATCCGCTGGGCGTTCCGGCGGACCCGACAGCACCTGTGGTGGAAAGCGCCCTACTAGCAGCCATCAACGCGTTCCAGCGGGAACTAGGAGACCTTCGCGGAGCCGTCCGCGATATACAAGAGGCTCGGAGCCAGCAGGTCGCGCCAGTAATCGCGCCCGAGCCCGCGCCGGAGAAGGCGGACAGCCGCGAAGCCCCCACGTCCAGCCGCGTGCCGTTGAGGCGTGTAGATCCGGAGTCCCCGTTTTCGGCGGGGCTGCAGCAGGCGGTGTGGCCCGAAGACTTCAAGTTCCCTAGCGTCACCAACCCGTACAAAGGCGACACGGATCCTCGCGAGTTCGTGCGCGCGTACGAAACCGCGATCGAGGCCGCGGGCGGAGATGACACCACGAAGGCGAAGGGACTCCCCATCGCGCTGCAAGGAGTGGCACTCTCTTGGTTTTTTACCATAGAGCCGGGCTCCATCTGCGCGTGGGAGCAGCTTCGCGACCGCCTTCAAAGCAACTTCCAAGGAAACTATGTCGAGCGAGTCGATGCGGACCAGCTCTTCGCGGTGAAGCAAGGACCCTCGGAGAAGCTCTGGGACTACTTCCAGCGCTTCGCCAAGATTCGATGCCAGGTGAAAGACATTAATGAAACCACCGTCGTTAATGCAGCCATACAGGGCCTTCGTCTAGGCCCAATGGCCGAGTACAACGCGCGGAGGCCAATCAAGACAGTCGTCAAACTCTTCGACAAAATGGACGAGTATGCGCGGGCGGAGGAGGATGCGCGAAGAAGCAGCATCACCGCCCTCGACCTCGTCCAGGGGGAGCGCCCCCCGCGCGAGGCGGGGGCGGGTGGGCCCCCCTCGAAGCAGGGCCGCGGCCGAGAACCTCGCGGAGGCCCTCCCCGAGGCGGCGACACCGAGGTACAGGAAGGCTCTTCAAGGAGCGGGCATAAGCCTCGGCGCTGCCAGCGCAGGACACAGGCGGCCCATCATGTCCGCGACGCCGAGGGCACCCGCCGAGGACCCGACCCCGCCTCACGGAGGGGAGACCGGGGGTCGGAAGGCGGACTCGATTACGGCGGCCAACCCCAAGCAGAACAAGAGCTCCTGCACTATGGCAAGTGGTGCGAGGTGCACGGCTACGGCATTCATTACACAAGGGCATGCGCTACAGTCATGGAGCTGCGGGGGGTGACGGCCGGGTCTCGGGCTCCGCCCCCAATGGAGGGCGCGCAGCATCGGACCGTCAACGTCATCACCGGAGGCTCCTCCTTAAAAGCTCCCGGGGAGCAGCCGCAACTGTGGATGCCGCCCCGCAACATCACCTTCGACTTGAACGACGCCAGGGGTGTGGAGTACCCTCACCAAGACCCCCTAGTTATCCAGGCCCACATAGCACGTTGTGACGTCAGGCGCGTCCTTGTTGACGGGGGAAGCTCCGCGAATATCTTGTTCACAGAGGCCCTCGACCGTATGGGGATCCCACGAAGCCGGCTAGAGCAGCCAGGAGCTCCACTTCAAGGTTTCGGGGGTCAACCGCTGCAGGCCTTGGGGCACGTGTCCCTTCCGGTCACTTTCCGTCAGGAGGGCAACAAGGGTAACATCCGGACCAAGCATGTCATCTTCGACGTCGTCGATATCTCGCATCCCTACAACGCCATACTGGGTCAGCCCGCCATCAACTCTTTCGAGGCGATCCCACACTACGCGTTTTTGTGTGTGAAGCTCCCGGGCCCGGAGGGTGTTATCACCGTCTTCGGCGATCAGGACCTGGCTAGACGGGCCGAGGTCGGCAGCCGCGTTCCGCATCGCCCGGTGCATGCCCTCTCCGGTGCGCGCGGCGACGGGCCCTCCGCCCCCGGATGGACGCCCAAGCCTCGGCCCGAGGGCAGAGTCAAGAAGGTGCCACTCCAAGCGCAGGGGCAGTTTGTGTCCATCGGCGAGGGCTCCCACCGGGGGTCGAACGGGATCTGCTCCGAGTGCTTCAGAACAATGTTGACATTTTCACATGGTCCCCGGAGGACATCAAGGGCGTAGATCGAGCAGTAATCGAGCATCACTTGGCGGTCCGCCCCGACGCCAAGCCGGTCAAGCAAAGGCTTCGGCGTATGTCAATGGATCGGCAGCAGGCGGCCAAAACAGAGGTCACGAAGCTTCTTCGTGCTGGGGTCATCCGCGAGGTCCACCACCCAGAGTGGCTCGCTAACCCGGTGCTAGTCAAAAAGGTCAGCGGGGCCTGGCGCATGTGCATCGACTTCACAGCACTCAACAAGGCGTGCCCGAAGGACAATTACCCCTTGCCGTGCATCGATCAGCTGGTCGACGCCACTGCGGGGTGCGAACTCATGAGTTTCCTGGACGCCTATTCTGGCTATCACCAGGTATACATGGCCGAAGACGACGAAGAGAAGACCAGTTTCATCACACCACTTGTGACGTTCTGCTTCGTCAGAATTCCGTTTGGCTTGAAGAATGCCGGCGGTACCTTCACCCGCCTCGTCGCTATTGCCCTGGCCGCCCAGCTCGGGAGGAACGTCGAAGCTTATGTCGATGACGTGGTGGTCAATACTCGGCAACTTGCTCTGCATGGTCGGGACCTCCAGGAGACCTTTGACAACCTCCGGAAGGCGGGCATCAAGCTCAACCCCGACAAATGTGTCTTCGGGGTGCAGGCGGGCAAGCTCCTGGGTTTCCTCATTTCCGGACGGGGCATCCAGGCGAACCCCGACAATGTAGACGCCATCCTGGGTATGGAGCCGCCGAAGACTACGCGGGAGGTCCAGAGGCTGGCGGGCCGCATGGCAGCACTAAGCCGCTTCCTATCCAGGGCGGCAGAACGGGGCTTGCCATTTTTCAAGACGCTCCGCGGGTGCGACGGATTTCGTTGGGACGGAGATTGCGCGAAGGCCTTCAACGAGCTCAAGGAGCATCTGGCCAGCCTCCCCACGCTGGTCGCCCCAGCACCAGAGTCTCCCCTCCTGCTCTGCCTCACCACCGCGGTCAGCGCTGTCCTCGTCTTAGAGGAAGGTGCCATGCAGCGGCCCGTCTACTTTGTCTCCGAAGCCCTCCAAGGTGCCAAGACAAGATACACGGAACTTGAGAAGCTCGCCTACGCGCTGGTCATGGCCTCCAGGAAGCTTCGGCATTATTTCCTGGCCCACCCGATCACAGTGCCTTCCTCGTTCCCCCTGGCAGAGATGCTGCACAATAAGGAGTCCACGGGCGCATTGGCAAATGGGCTGCCGAGCTCGCTCCCTTCTCCTTGACATATGCTTCGCGAACGGCAATCAAATCTCAAGTCCTTGCGGATTTTCTCGCTGAATGGACCCCACCGGCCCAACCCGTCCAGACGCACGATGACCCCGTCTGGACGCTCACGATCGATGGCGCTTACGGCGTCGCCGGCGCAGGCGTAGGGGCGGTGGTCATCACGCCCGAGGAGCAGCGTTTGCTATACTCGGCGCACCTTGCCTTCCCCGCCACCAACAACACGGCTGAATACGAGGCACTGCTCTTCGGCCTGGCGAAGCTCAAGGCAGTTGGCGCGAGGCGGGTGCTAGTCCGCACCGACTCGCGCTTGGTGGCTAGTCATGTGGACAAGTCATATCAAGCCAAGGACCCTGAGTTGGCCAAGTACCTCGCGGCCGTGAGGGCGAGGGAAAGGCACTTTTTGGGCGTCACCGTCAAGGCCATCCCCCGCGCGGAGAACGAGCAGGCTAACGCCCTCGCTAAGGCGGCCAGCCAGCAACTGCCCCCCCCTGAGGGGGCGGTTTACGAGATACTAGCGCAGGCGGCCACCGCGCAAGACAACCGGGACACGGCACTCGTCCACCGCATCGACCGGCCAGGTGATTAGCGAGAGCCCATCTTCAATTTCTTGCAAGGCATCGCCGAGCCCGACGACCCCGCCGAGCTTCGGCGCTTGCAGCACCGCGCAAGGTCCTTCCAGGTGTTCGAAGGGATACTCTACAAGAGGGGGGTTTGCGCACCGCTCCTGCGCTGCCTCTCGACGGAAGGGGGAAAGGAGCTCCTGGCGGAGATCCACGCGGGCGTGTGCGGATCCCACCTGGCGCCGAGGTCGTTGGTCGGCAAGGCGTTCAGGCAAGGCTTTTACTGGCCAACCGCCACCACCGACGCCCAGGACCTCGTCCGTCGGTGCCAAGGGTGCCAGTGGATGGCGCGCATCGTCCGCAGGCCCCCGACGAGCCTCAACCCCATTCCCCCGGTGTGGCCACTGGCACGCTGGGGCCTCGACATAGTAGGACCACTTGCCCGAGCTCCAGGGGACCTCCGGTTCGTGGTAGTCGCGCTGGAGTATTTCTCCAGATGGCCGGAAGCGGTTGCCCTGGCCAAAGTAACTTCTGCGGCCATAAAGCGCTTCCTATGGCAAAACATCATATGTCGCTTCGGCGTGCCCCGGGAGCTCACGGTTGACAATGGCCTGCAGTTCGACGCCACCCTTTTCAAAGACTATTGTGACAGCATGGGCATCACCCTCCGATTCGCCTCGGTAGGGCATCCCCAGTCCAACGGGGCGGTCGAACGGGCGAATGGCGCCATCTCCGCCGCCATCAAAAAGCGCCTGGTCGGATTGCCGAAGGGCAAGTGGCCAAGCGAGCTTCACAGCGTTCTGTGGTCGCTTCGCACAACGGTAACGCGCCCGACGGGATTTACGCCGTTCAGGCTCCTTTTCGGCGATGAGGCGGTGACGCCCGAGGAAATCAAGGCCGGCTCACGGAGGGTCCTCGTCCAAGCACCCGAAGAGGAGCGCCGTGTGTCCTTGGACCTCCTCGACGGGATACGGGCAGATGCAGCCCACCATGTTGAGAAGTACGCGCGACAGACAATACGTGCTCGGGACCGCTCTATATGCCCGCGGGGGTTCAAGCCTGGGGATCTAGTTCTCAGAGTAGCGCTCCAGGCGGAGACCGTTGGCAAGCTGGAGTCCAAGTGGGAAGGCCCGTACATCGTGATGGAGGCATTGCCGAAGGGGGCGTACCGCCTCGCCACGCTCGAAGGACAAGCCCTCCGGCACACATGGAACGCGGACAGGTTGCGGCTGTACCACGCCTAGAAGCAGGGCAGCAAGCGTAGAGCCACCAGCCCTTTGTTATGCGATGCTCGCCCGCGCAAACAGGAGTTCAATAAAGGTTGCTGTTCCCAGAGCATCCCCTATCTGCGCTGAGCAGAACAAAGTCTACGGACTTTAAATAAGACGTAGCATCGAGGTTTGCCTCCGCACGCGCGAGTCTCCGGACTATAAAGTAAGACGTAGCGTCGAGGTCCGCCTCCGCACGCACTAGTCCACGGACTTTAAATAAGCCATAGCGTCGAGGTTTGCCTCCGCACGCGCGAGTCTCCGGACTATAAAGTAAGACGTAGCGTCGAGGTCCGCCTCCGCACGCACTAGTCCACGGACTATAAATAAGTCGTAGCGTCGAGGTTTGCCTCCGCACGCGTGAGTCTCCGGACTATAAAGTAAGACGTAGCGTCGAGGTCCGCCTCCGCACGCACTAGTCCACGGACTTTAAATAAGCCGTAGCGTCGAGGTTTGCCTCCGCACGCGCGAGTCTTCGGACTATAAAGTAAGACATAGCGTCGAGGTCCGCCTCCGCACGCACTAGTCCACGGACTTTAAATAAGCCGTAGCGTTGAGGTTTGCCTCCGCACGCGCGAGTCTCCGGACTATAAAGTAAGACGTAGCGTCGAGGTCCGCCTCCGCGCGCACTAGTCCACGGACTATAAATAAGACGTAGCGTCGAGCCTAGCTCCGCACGCGACAGTCTACGAACTATAAATAAGACGTAGCGTCGAGCCTAGCTCCGCACGCACCAGTCTACGGACTTTAAATAAGACGTAGCGTCGAGCCTAGCTCCGCACGCGACAGTCTACGGACTATAAATAAGATGTAGCGTCGAGCCTAGCTCCGCACGCACTAGTCTACGGACTTTAAATAAGACGTAGCGTCGAGCCTAGCTCCGCACGCGACAGTCTACGGACTATAAATAAGACGTAGCCTCGAGCCTAGCTCCGCACGCACTAGTCCACGGACTTTAAATAAGACGTAGTGTCGAGGTCCGCCTCCGCACGCACTCTACAGAGTATAAATAAGGCGCAGCGGGGGGACGCCTCCGCGTGCACTCTACGGAGTATAACTAAGACGTAGCGTTGAGCTTAGCTTCCGCACGCACCAGTCCACGTACTTTAAATAAGACGTAGCGTCGAGCTCAGCTTCCGCACGCGCGAGTCTCCGGACTATAAAGGAAGTCGTAGCGTCGAGGTCCGCCTCCGCACGCACCAGTCTACGGACTTTAAATAAGACGTAGCGTCGAGCTCAGCTTCCGCACACGCGAGTCTCCGGACTATAAAGGAAGTCGTAGCGTCGAGGTCCGCCTCCGCACGCACCAGTCTACGGACTTTAAATAAGACGTAGCGTTGAGGTCCGCCTCCGCACGCGCGAGTCTCCGGACTATAAAGGAAGTCGTAGCGTCGAGGTCCACCTCCGCGCGCACTAGTCTACGGACTTTAAATAAGCCGTAGCGTTGAGGTCCGCCTCCGCACGCGCGAGCCTCCGGACTTTGAATAAGACGCGGACGCCCTCCCTACGCGCTCTATGGAGTACAAACAAGGTGCGGAGGTCTTCTCCCCTTCGCGTTCGGCGGCAGGTAGCGCCAAGAATAAGGTACTACTCGGATTCATTGCAAAAGCAAAGGGGTTACATGGTTACAAGCGTAAGAACCAGTACATCATCCCCCTGCCCTACCTGATCAACCGCTCAGCCTTGGCGCGGTGCGGACGAACCCGTGCCGCCATCGTCGCGACGCTGAAGGACCCCTTCGAGCCACTGGAGGAGGTCCCCCTCCCCATGCAGCGTCTGCTGCACGGCGACCCTCGCTGCACCCTCCCTAAAGCCGCCCCAGATCCGTTGATGGAAGTTCTGCAGGCTAGGCCCGATGGAGCGGATGGCGTCCGACAGGACCTCTGGTCGGTCGGGAAGATCCAGTTGGGGATTTGCTAGCTCATGGGTATGTCTACACCCACGAGTGTGAAGCAGGGCGAGGGCGAATTATGCACCAACGTAGCCACAGTGCTCGCCAAACGTTCTGGCGCCACGAAGAGCAACGCCGGCCCCCTCCTCAATCAGCCCGAGCGTCTCCGACAGGGCCTCCAGCCCGTGCGTAGTGTCCGGCACTCTGATGCACAGATCTCGGAGGGCCTGGTTCAGAGACTCCATGGCCCGCCACGCCGATGTGGACGCATTTTCCAAGGCGAGGCTATTCTCGGCAGCAGACTCCGCCAGCCGGGTGTTCTCCCCTTTTAGGACGGCGATCTGCTGCACGAAGGCGGCGCGCTCCTCAGCCGCGCCGCACTTGGCCCCCGTGGCCTCGAGTTCTGCGGCCGCCATGGCGCCCTCCAGCGCGTGAAGTTCTTCATCCTTCGCGGCGAGAGCATTGCTTGCTTCACGAAGGCTGGCTTTCAGAGCCCTCCGCTCCCGAACACGGGCCTCGTCAAAGGACCGGCTGAGGGCAGGCGTCTGGCAACAACAACAAATCAGCAGGCGTCTAGCAATACCTTACAAAGCTGAAGCGCACATATTTACCCTCATCTCGGAGGCCTGTAGCACGAGCGCTAGGAGTTCCCCCTCCCATGACGACAACATCTCTCGGTCGAGGCCGTTGTCGGCACGCTCTGAGGCTGCGGTGAGGTCGCAAAATATCTCCGGGCGAGGGAGGAAGTCCGAGCGAGCGAACCCCGGCGGATTTGCCGAGGCCACCGCCACATCAACAACAGCGGACACCTGCGGGGCACCCTGCACAAGGCTTCCGACTTCGCGCATACCTCCGCTGCTTGATCCTTCGCCGCGTCCAGGAGACTTCGTCTCGTCTGATGTTGGCAGAATGAGCGAGCAGATCGGAGAAAGTCTCGCGAAGTCAAGTGAAGAAAGGGACTCACGCCTACCTCCTGCGCCCCTCGTCGCGGTAGGAAGTGGCGCTGGTTCGACCACCCAGGGGGAGGCGGGCGCCTCGACGGTCGGGGAGAAGGTCCTCTCGGCCGCACCAGACGCCGTAATCCCGCGGCAAGGCCCCGCAACGGCGTATCGACCCCTCGCTGGCAGCAGGGACTGAGTCCGAGGGCGTTTCGCCTGCGGTGGCACAGGTGATTCTTCCACGGTAGCACCAGCTCCGGTTACCGTCGCCCCCACGGTTTCCTCTGTAGGGGGCGCGCCCTCGTTGGCTGCTACGGTTGATAACACACCTTCAACCGTGGTTTTCTCGCCAGGAATGACGCCACCCCCCGGATTGATGAGTTCCAACTCAGCGATGGCTGCGAGCCCGAGCACGGGCTCGTGGGCGTCGGCAGAAGGTGCCGGGAGATCCGAGGCGGCGCGCCCCTCCGAAGCAGTATGGCCAGGCCCACCGCCGGTCGCACGCCCCGTCTCAGCTGTGCTAGCCGCTGGGGGGCTGCCGGGTCGCATACGACAGCCGGGGAACGGGCCCGGCGTCGCGAAGATAACACCCCCGTAGGGCTATCGCCGTCCTGAGCGCCCGGAGTCCCGGCGGGAAGCTCTTTCGGCACCGCGTGCTCGGGCACGGTAATGCCCACAGCCTCGCAGGTGCGGTTTACCCGCCCCTGCCTAGCCGCCTTGACTGCGGCCTCCCGAGCCTGGTGCTCCTTAAGCGTGTACGGGCCGAGGAGCGCTGCAATCGCGTGCTCCGCATCTTCTAGCCGAGACACTGCGCAGGAGATCACGTCAGTCAGGCGGAAACCAAACAGATTCAACGGCGCGCGTAAAGCGTGCTGGGC
Source organism: Dendrocalamus latiflorus (assembly GCA_017311315.1). Classification (NCBI taxonomy): domain Eukaryota; kingdom Viridiplantae; phylum Streptophyta; class Magnoliopsida; order Poales; family Poaceae; genus Dendrocalamus; species Dendrocalamus latiflorus. The sequence continues at coordinate 6,254,750 of CM029673.1, read as the reverse complement.
GACTTACAAGGAGCGGAGGGCGGAAGCAGGCGAGACACGGATGGATCAAACCCGTCCTCGCGGGGGCCGTTCTGTCCAACATACTTCCCCCGGGAGGAGAGTGGCGCCGCCCCATACATTGTGAACTCCTCGGCTAGGTCGCGCACGCTCATTCGACGGGCGACACCGACAAGACTCTGTAGCTTTCGCGTGTCGTCGATCTCTGCCTTCAGACACGGCGTACTGTTAAACGAGATCGGCCCACCTCGGCACTGCATTCCGCTCTTGTCGGTCACGGTGTAATAGAACCACCGCCGAGTCCAGCCGGACGCCCATTGCCCCGACGAGGCTGGCACAGGGAACAACGTCGCGCATGACACCCGGAGCACGAAGTCCACACCGCCGAAGTTGGACATCGCCCCGTTAACCTTTCTGGGTCGACACTGTGTGTCGTGCAGGGTGGCGAATAAGCTCGCGCTGGGACGCCACCCCTCTGTTCGCATGCCCACGTGAAGACAGCTAGGCGGAATATCGCGTGGGGCGTCAACTGGGCTAGCTCCAACTTGTAGGCCCGCAGGACTTCGCCCACGAACAACGTTCAGGGCATTCGAAGGCCGGCGTCGAAGAACGCGACAAAAACGATCACCTCCATTGCCCCGGGCTTCGGCTCCGTCTCGTCCCGGCGGGGTAGGCGAGCCCCATTGTGATCCACGATCTTCCACTCATCCACGAATTGCTGCAGCATCCCTTCAGTCATGCGCCTCTTCTCCAGCACACGGGAGCAGCAGCCTCCCGAGTGCTCCATGGCGTTCCACCACTTGTTGGCGCGTGAGCTCCCTCGCGGCACCAGTTTGTACTCCTTGGAAGGATGGGACACCTCGCCCTGGCTAGGCAAGGAACCGCTACGGGGATGGTAGGTGGCGTCGTCGTGGCTAGCCATCGCTCTTCGCGATAAGGGAAGAAGAGGCAGGGAAAGGAGCAACTGGCGCGACAATTAGCACGGGCGGAAGCAAGGCGGCAGATCAAAAAGCCAAGCAAGAAAGGGTGCCTCCACCTCAACACTAGCACCTTATAAAGGCCGCTCGCATGTCATATGGCTCAACGCACAGACAGATCAAATTCGCAGCGATTCGGCTGCCCAAGATATGGAAAGAAGAACCGCCGGGGCCCAGAGGGCCGCGCCGGGTAGGTGGCCAAGCAGCACACAACGCCCCCACGCCTTCAACATGCGTCCAACTTCTCGGGGGACGAGGCGAACGGCTGCGGTCACGCAACCGCCCACATCCCACGACGCACCAGTCGTGAGTCACCACGTGTCCCACCTGTAGAATGGCAGACTGCACGACGCGACAGCCTGACTTCTGCCAGGCCAGGCGTCGGCGTGATTCCAGCCGCCATTAAAAGCGCACTACCAGAAAGGTCACAACAGCCCCGGAGCGCAACCATACCGGCGCCAAGCTCCAATCTCAGCGCGGGGACGGAGCGCGCGCGCGTCTACATCGAGCTAGGCGCCAGCCTCCGCTGCCGCCCGTTCGAAGGGTAGGGGACAGAGCGCGCGCGCGTCTACTTCGAGCTAGGCGCCAGCCTCCGCTACCACCCGTTTGAGGGGTAGGGGACGGAGCGCGCGCACCTCGGCTTCGGCTTAGGTGCCAGCCTCCGCTGCCACCCGTTCGAAGGGTAGGGGACGGAGCACGCGCGCATCTACGTCGAGCTAGGTGCCAGCCTCTGCTGCCACCCGTTCGAAGGGTAGGGGACAGAGCGTGCGCGCGTCTACTTCGAGCTAGGCGCCAGCCTCCGCTGCCACCCGTTCGAAGGGTAGGGGATGGAGCGCGCGCCCCTCGACGCGCGTCTACTTCGAGCTAGGCACCAGCCTCCGCTGCCACCCGTTCGAGGGGTAGGGGATGGAGCGCGCGCGCCTTGGCTTCGGCTTAGGCACCAGCCTCCGCTGCCACCCGTTCGAAGGGTAGGGGACGGAGCGCGCGCGCCTCGACTTCGACTTAGGCGCCAGCCTCCGCTGCCACCCGTTTGAAGTGTAGGGGACGGAGAGCGCGCATCTACTTCGAGCTAGGCGCCAGCCTCCGTCACCACCCGTTCGAAGGGTAGGGGACGGAGCGCGCGCGTCTACTTCGAGCTAGGCGCTAGCCTCTGCTGCCACCCGTTCGAAGGGTAGGGGACGGAGCGCGCGCGCCTCGACTTCGACTTAGGCGCCAGCCTCCGCTGCCATCCGTTCGAAGGGTAGGGGATGGAGCGTGCGCGCCTCGACGCGCGTCTACTTCGAGCTAGGCGCCAGCCTTCGCTGCCACCCGTTCAGAGGATAGGGGACGGAGCGCGTGCGTCTACGACGGAGCACGCGCGTCTGCTGCAATAAGGCACCTTCCATCCCAGGCCTCAGGCTCCCCAGCCACAAGCTTGGAGAAATTCACAGGCCGCGGGGGACGGAGGGGGCCAAAGGACTCGGCAACATGGCTCCGGCCCTGTGAAGCCCTTCACCATGAGAGGCTCATGTCGTAGGGGTGGCCCCCACCTAAGCCCAGCAGGCCTGGTAGGAGATTATAAGGCCCAGAATAGGCCATGTGTAATGACATAACTGCCCCCAAAGGGGATAACCAGATGTAAGGGCATAACTGTAAAAGCACTCCTCATGTGTATATATATATATATGAGTACAAGCCATGGGGAGGGCCCAGGCCATTACACTCATCTTCATCACTCTCCACTACCATCTCTCTCTCTGTTTGGTCTGTAGCCACAACAATGCATTTTTCCCAAGACTTGCGGAGTACTTTATGTACTCACATGCTACACTCAAAAACAAATCCCTGAGGAATATGAAGCTCAAGAAGGTGACTACGACTACTGCTTCGCTTGTGTCTGTGATGGATTTTTCCCGGAGGACTAGGTCGCGCTTCCCCAGTCAATTGCCTGTGGCGTATTGATGGGTCTTCACCCAGTTTATCTTTTGCTTCCGTTGTGTTTCGTGTGTGCGGGGTCTTGAAACCTCAATTGTAATAATGAGACCTTTCGGTCTGTACTCTTTAATATTGTAATAAAGCGTTGCTGGTTATGTATTCATTTCTGTTTAACTGTGTGCACTAGCTTTGATCTGGGACTAGTGCAGTAATACACAGAGGGTCCGGGTTCGGAAATCCGGGGTCCCGACAGAGATGGTATCAGAGCCAATTTGATTGTAGGATGTGACCTAGTTAGAATGGTCGTTAAAAGAAGAACTTCAAATTTTATTTTTATAAAATAAAAATTTAATAATGTGCTATCCTTGTCTTTTCTTGTCTTTCTATCCTTACCTTCGTCATGGTAATCTTCCCTTTTCTATCTGCTTACTTTCTTTTGGAATGGTAATTGTACCCCTTCCCTTTATAATTTCTATAGACGGCTTAGTAAGGTCGCATCTAAGAAGCACTTGAAGAAGCGCGTCATCATGAAAGAGCAAGGACTAGTTCTTTAGTTGTAGTACCCAAGTAAAGACCCACGATTTTAGACCGCTCATATATTACTTGTGTGTTAGGTGGACTGTACCAAGTCTTTGTATACTTGTAGTACAGCCATCCTTAAAAAAAACTATTTTGATTTCAAGCTAAGCTTCTCCTAGTTGTTCTCTCTTGTGTGGGATGTTGTTTAGTTGTTCCCCTGATCTCTTACCTGTGCTACTTCCCTCTTATCTTTTGCTAACTCCAGTTACCGAAATAGTGCAAGCTCCAATTCTTTCACCGCAGTCCAAGTTTGGAGAATCCTTGGAGACCTAGAGTATATGGAAGACAACAAATTTATGGAAAGTACTCTTGTCGGGAAAGCTGTCATAATCAGTGCATGTCAAGATAGGTAATTTGGAAAATTGTTGCTAGAGTGATATATCTTGGATTTATAATTGACAAGATTGAATAATATTCGAGTGAATTGAGAAAAACAAAGGTATATTTGTAGATACCAATTGATTATGAATAAATGTGAAGAAAGTAATACTTGTGGATTAAATAGATCATGGAGAATGAGTACAATAGTAAACTTGGTGGAACTAATTAGATCATGGGAAGTGTCTAAATTTGATACCTTGGAGTTATTATCTAGGATTGAAAGGAGCAATTGGATGCAAAACAAGATTTTTGTTAAAGGGATTATTTGTGATTATTGGAGAATTGGTATAAAGAGATTGATCAAGTGAAGGGAGCGATTGAAAGATTAAGAAGTTGAATTATCTTAAACAATTCATAGTATCAATTTTGGGTGATTTGGTTGAATCATGAAGAGTGGATGAATTTTGTGGAGTGAATTGATTATTAGAGTTTGGTGGACCTATTGATGATGAGTGGATACTAGTGGAATTCCAGAAGATAATACACTTAGATATCTTGGTGGATTAATTTTATCATTGCAAAGTGGACTTTGATATATCCACTTGAATTGGTGGATTTAATAGATCATTGTTAGATAATTGGATTTTAACTAATGGGATTAACTAGATCATTTAAGGATGCTAAAATGGATAACCTGGAGGATTTAAATTAATTATGGGAGATAGATTGTCCAATAAGAATTAGTTGAGAGATTGTCTGATAAGAATTAATTGAGGTATTTGAGATCATTCAAATTTGGTGGAACCAAAATGATGATTACCAAGAGGTTGATGTTGGAGGACTAATGAATATTAAATTATGGCTTAGATGATCTTAAACTTGATTGATGATTACTAAAAGGTTGGATTAATCTTATTTATTTGATCAAAGTTATGGATCTGTTGGATTAGATAATGATCATAAAACAATTGGTGGAAATCACAAATTACAATGTTATTGGATTCATGTTAGAAAAATTCTATGGTTGGTCGTCGATTCAAATCAGAGCAGAGAACAAAATTTTATGGGATTATTTGTTGAAATCAAGGTGAAATCAATAAGGTGCAATTGTGGTATATGATTTTGGAATCAAGAATTTTTGGAGAGTTGAAATAATTATGTCTTTCTCGGATGAACACTTGCGGAAGTTAAGCCCTCTTGGTGGAAATCCTGAATTAATTGATATGATAAAGGCAATTGAAGTTAACCCAAAGCTTGTAGGCGACTAAAGATGTACCAATCTGATTTGTTGTTGTCTTCTGTATTTCTCAGTCAAAGGAATACTGCGGAGCATCGACCAACAAGATAGAATCATGAAGGAAGTTGAACGCCACGCAAGAAGTATGACCATAAAATTTCACAAAGTGCAGAAGAGCAACCATTCGAAGTCAAGCAACCTGGAAGTGTGAAGAGGACCTAAGAGCCGAGTTTCCCTCTCCTTTCGTTTCCTAGTCCGTCCGAATCTCGGGGGCGAGATTCTTTCTAAGGGGGGTAGATTTGTAACATCCCAAAAATTTGGCTTTCCGGAAAAATTTAAATTCAAATTAACTATTTTAAAGTAATTGGATTTTACTTGGCTTTTATTTGATTTTCTGGATTTTATTTCAAAATTTAAAGCAATAAAATGTATTTTAAATATTTTATTAAAGCCAAAAAGGGAAAATTATATTTTTCCTAGCCTTTCCTAAATTTTTAAATATTATTTGAGAATTTTTTGAAATTTAAAATCGGTTTTCAAAGTTAAAAAGTATTTTATAAAATTATTAATTTCAAATCTGAAATTAAAAATATTTTTACTAAGTCTAAAATAATTCCAGGAATATTTTATGATTTTTCTGGAATTTTAAGACATTAAATATTATTTTTCCAAGTGTTTATAAAGTTTCTAGTAATTGCTGAAATTTATTCCGAAAATAAAAATCAAATTAATCTTATCCCGCCACGTGTCGCTCTCAGATTAAATCAACCTCTCTCCACATTTTAATCCTAGCCACACATGATCACTTACCCCTTCATAAAATCCAAAGGCCCTCATCCATCCACTTGCCACGTGTCGCGCATCCGACGGTCCGTACCCTTTCACTAACTCTTACTCTCTATGACACATGGGACCCATATGTCATATCCTTCTTCAACCTCACCTTCTTCCTTCTCCCATCCTCTCTCTCCACCTCCATTAAACCGAAAATCAAGCTTTGATTTCGGCCGTTTTTCTTCGCGTTAATTCCCGATTGAAGTATGGAAACGGAAGCCCCATCAATTCCCCCTAATCCGCCGGCCGTTTCCCCTCTTTTATTTCCTTTAATCGCGGTTTGCATTAACTCTGGCGAAGCTCCAAAAATCCGGCCGCCCATCCTCCCCTTGCCTATAAATACCGCCCTCCCCTCGGCCTCCCTCACCACCGCCTCCCACCACCCCTCTCCTCCTCTTCCCGGCCGCCCCCGGCGTCTAACCGCCGCCGCCTCCAAGCCTCACCGCCGCCGCCTCCTAGCGCCGCCGCCGGCCGCCCACCCCCCACCACCGCCGCCTCCCCTCATTCGCCGCCGCCGTTTGCCGCCCTCCCGCCGGCCGCCGGCCGCCGGCCACCGGCAAGGCCGCCGGCTGGGCATCCCTCCGTACGGCTGTGTGTGCGCCTGCGTGGACGGCCACGTGGCCGCCACCTCGCGCCCGCATGGCGCCATGTGGCCGGTGTGCCACGTCGGCGAACCCCGTGGTGCGTGGATCCGGTTCACGGTAGACCGAGCCCACCGGTCATTCAAATAATTTTTCCCGCTCAGAAAATTCAAAAATTGATGAAGTCATAAATAGCATTTCTAAATTTTTCTAAAATCCTAAGCTATCCAAATATGGACTCTTTTTGAATTTTATTTAAATATTTTTTGAATTTATTTGTTTTGCTTGCTGTCTTTCGCGCGTAGATTCCGCTGTTGCTGAGGATTTCGTCGAGTCGCAGCAAGAAGAACCAGTCAGCACTCAAGAAGGCAAGTCTCCTTTGATCATCTCGAACCTATGATTTTAAAATGTTTTAATTATTTTAAATTATGTGCATTGCTATTTATATACAAGAATAGTTCAAATCTTAAGGTAATAGTTAATCCAACCTTGTTATACCCTCAGTTGAAATTGAATGCCATGTACCTTTGCAACCCTAGAAATTGCTTTGACTCATTAATGAGAGTAATATATTAAATTGTTGGTATTAGAATGGTAGAACAATGCTTAGCCATGCTATTTAATACCTCATAAATCTTGCAAATGGGAAATTATGAATTATTGTATTACCCTTGTTTTTATAAACTTAGTGGTAATTGGAGTTGCCACTGTTCTTTAAAATAAAATGAAATGTGAAAATGGGTTTAGATTAGGGTGGACGGTTGGTTTGGATTGGTGCAGGAAGCACGAGATCTTGTTAAGTGTATGTTCCACCCTAGTCAATTAAGGACCGACGCTTGTGTTTGTCCAGACTGAGCATTAACCGTACAACCACAAGTCTATATGGGTACGACCTAGCTGACTAACTTACGATAGTCTAGTTTAGGTGCCACCAGTGGAAAGTGGGTGCCAGGGATGGACTGGTTATTCACAGTGAGGGACAGGGATTTACAGTACTCATATGGCGCAAGAGGGGTCTTCGGTTCGGGCAGTTAGCCTACCTGCGGTGAAACCTCAGCGGGTGGTATCTAGCTAGATTAGAGTAAGGTAAAGGCTTTGTGATATTTTATCTGGGTCTCATGCCAAAGGAAGCGTGTTGACTTTTAGGATAAATTATCTCTTGTGCGTAAGTTGTACAACCTCTGCAGAGTGTAAAACTATTCGAATAGCCGTGCCCATGGTCAAGGGCGGGCAAAGAATGCATTCACATGGTAGATTTCTGGTTTTGTTTTAAAATCAAAAGTTTTGTATTCCGAAAGTTTTGTAACCCGCAGTATTAAACTTGTTCAAGTTTTTGAAGCTAGTGTTGGTAGATGGAACCCTCACTAGATAGTTAATGATAGTTTCTGCTAAAATATTTACTTTATTAAATTGATTCCTTCGAAAATAATTTGTAGTAATTGAATTTTAAATTATTGCTTTGTGCAAAAGAACCATATAGCCTTCCTTTGTCAAGCCTTGCATCTATGCATTTCTCCCAAGACTTGCGGAGTACTTTATGTACTCACATGCTACACTCAAAAACAAATCCCAGAGGAATATGAAGCTCAAGAAGGTGACTACGACTACTGCTTCGCTTGTGGCTGTGATGGATTTTTCCCAGAGGACTAGGTCGCGCTTCCCCAGTCAATTGCTTGTGGCGTATTGATGAGTCTTCACCGAGTTTATCTTTTGCTTCCGTTGTGTTTCGTGTGTGTGGGGTCTTGACACCTCAATTGTAATAATGAGACCTTTCGGTCTGTACTCTTTAATATTGTAATAAAGCGTTGCTAGTTATGTATTCATTTCTGTTTAACCGTGTGCACTAGCTTCGATCTGGGACTAGTGCAGTAATACACAGAGCGTCCGGGTTCGGAAATCCGGGGTCCCGACAAACTTTCCTCCACGACGGGCTCCATTGGGCAAATCAAACTACAGGCGCACAAATTCGAGGCACGTACTGAAATTGTGCACCAAACACCACGAGTGGAGTTTATATGTGTCATATCTCATTTCGGTATGTATTTCAAATCCGTCCGAGTCAGTGTGACACTTTCCTCCACGATGGGTTCCATCTGAAACTACAAACTCCATGCGTACGAAATCAAGGCATGAAATGAAACAGGGTGCCAAACACCCCAATGGAGTCCACATGCACCCTATCTCATTTTGGCACGCATTTCGAACCCGTTTGAGTCCATTGGGCAATACAAACTCCATGCACAGAAAATCGAGCAACGTAATGAAACAGTGTGCCAACATCCCGAATGGAATTCATATGTGCCCTAGCTCATTTCAGCTCGCATCTTGAATCCATCCGAGTCGATGTAAAACTTGTTTCCGCGATGGGTTCCACGTAAACTACAAACACAATTCGTATGAAATCTCGCCCAAAACGAAATTGAGTTCCAACACAACGAATGCAGTTCATCTATGCTCCATCCTATCTTGGCATGTATATCGAAGCTGTCAGAGTTCACGTGAAACTTTCCTCGATGACGGGTTTTGCTGGGTAGTACAAACTCCATGATCACAAATCGGTGAACGGAAAGAAACTGAGTGCCAAACACCTTTTACGGAGTTTATGTACACCTTACATGATTTTGGCATGCATTTTGAATAGTCCGAGTCGATGTGACACTTTCCGACGTGACCTATTTCGTCTGAAACTACAAACTCCATTCGTACAAAATTGTGGCACGAAATGAACAGAGTGCCAACACCCTGAATGGGGTTCGTACACGCCCTAACGCATTTCAGCAGGCATTTCAAAGCTATCTGAGTTGGTGTTAAACATTCCTCGACGAGGGGTTCTTTTTGGACGTACAAACTACATAACGCAAAAATCTTGCACGCAATGAAACTGAGAGCCAACACCTCGAATGATGTTCATTTGTGTCCCAACTCATTTTGACATGTATTTTGAATCCATCCATGTCGGTGTGAAACTTTCCTCCACGACGGGCTCCATTGGGCAAGTCAAACTACAGGCGCACAAAATCAAGGCGCGTACTGAAATTGTGCACCAAACACCACGAGTGGAGTTTATATGTGTCATATCTCATTTCGGTATGTATTTCAAATCCGTTTGAGTCGGTGTGAAACTTTCCACCACGATGGATTCCAGCTGAAACTACAAACTCCATTTGTACGAAATAGAGGCACGAAATGAAACTGAGTACCAAACACCCCGTATGGAGTTCACATGCACCCTAGCTCACTTTGGCATGCATTTTGAATTCGCCTGAGTCAGTATGAAACTTTGCCCTAAGATTGGTTTCAATCGAAGATACAAACTCTATTCACACAAAATCGAGGCATGAAACGAAACTAAGTGCCAAACACCGCGAATAGAGTTCGTATGCATCCTAGCTCGGCTCACCCTGCATTTCGAATCCGTGTGAGTCGGCGTGAAATGTTCCACCACGACGAGTTCCAATTGAAACTACAAACTCCATTCATACCAAATCGAGGCAAGAAACGGAACTGAAGGCCGAACACCCCGATTGGAGTTCATATGCGTCCTAACTGATTTTGGCATCCATTGGAATCCATCCGAGTAGGTGTGAAACTTTCCTCCACAATGGGTTGCAACGGAAACAACAAACTCCAAGCACACAAAATCGTGGCTTATAACGAAACGAATGGAGTTCATATGCACCCTACATCATTTTGGAATGCGCTTTGAATCTGTCTGAGTTCGTGTGAAACTTTCCTCAACGACGGGTTCCAACTGCTACTACATCGCCATTCATATGAAATCAATGTGTGAAAAGAAACTAAGTGAAGAACACCTCGAATGAACTCATATACACCCAAGCTCATTTTGGCATGCATTTCGATTTCATCCGAGTCGGTATGGCACTTTCCTCTACGACGAGTTCCGTCTGAAACTTCAAACTCTATTCATACAAAATCAAGTCACGAAATGAAACAGAGTGCCAACACCCTGAATGGAATTCATATCCCCCTGGCACACTTCAACATTTATTTTGAATCCATCTAGGTCAGTGTGAAAGTTTCCTCCACGATTGGTTCTAATTGGAAGTAGAAACTCCATTCATACAAAATCAAGGCACGAAACAAAACTAAGTGTCAAACACCCGAATGGAGTTTAGATGCGATGTAGCTCATTTCGGCATGCATTTCGAATCCGTAAAACTTGGTGTGAAGCTTAACTCAATGACGGTACCATTGGATAGTACAAACTCTACGAGCACAAAACCAACGAACGAAATGAAACTGAGTGCCAATACCTCGGTTGGAGCTCATATACGCCATATCACATTTTGGCATGCATTTCAAATCTGTCCGAGTCAGTGTGACACTTTCCCCCACGATGGGTTCCATCTGAAACTACAAACTCCATGCGTACGAAATCAAGGCATGAAATGAAACTGCGTGCCAAACACCCCAATGGAGTTCACATGCGCCCTAGCTCATTTTGGCATGCATTTCGAACCCGTTTGAGTCCATTGGGCAATACAAACTCCATGCACAGAAAATCGAGCAACGTAATGAAACAGTGTGCCAACATCCCGAATGGAATTCATATGTGCCCTAGCTCATTTCAGCTCGCATCTTGAATCCGTTCGAGTCGGTGTAAAACTTGTTTCCGCGATGGGTTCCACCTAAACTACAAACACAATTCGTATGAAATCTCGCCCAAAACGAAATTGAGTTCCAACACTACGAATGCAGTTCATCTATGCTCCATCCTATCTTGGCATGTATATCGATGCTGTCAGAGTTGACGTGAAACTTTCCTCGATGACGGGTTTCGCCGGGTAGTACAAACTCCATTATCACGAATCGGTGAACGGAATGAAACTGAGTGCCAAACACCTTTTACGGAGTTTATGTGCACCTTACATGATTTTGGCATGCATTTTGAATACGTCCGAGTTGGTGTGACACTTTCCGACGTGACCTGCTCCATCTGAAACTACAAACTCCATTCGTACAAAATTGTGGCACGAAATGAACAGAGTGCCAGCAACCTGAATGGGGTTCGTATGCGCCCTAACGCATTTCAGCAGGCATTTCAAAGCTATCTGAGTTGGTGTTAAACATTCCTCGACGAGGCGTTCTATTAGGACGTACAAACTACATGAACGCAAAAATCTTGCACGCAATGAAACTGAGAGCCAACACCTCGAATGATGTTCATTTGTGTCCTAACTCATTTTGACATGTACTTTGAATCCATCCATGTCGGTGTGAAACTTTCTCCACGACGGGCTCCATTGGGCAAATCAAACTACAGGCGCACAAAATCAAGGCACGTACTGAAATTGTGCCCGGAACACCACGAGTGGAGTTTATATGTGTCATATCTCATTCCGGTATGTATTTCAAATCCGTTTGAGTCGGTGTGAAACCTTCCACCACGATGGATTCCAGATGAAACTACAAACTCCATTTGTACGAAATAGAGGCACGAAATGAAACTGAGTACCAAATACCCCGTATGTAGTTCACATGCACCCTAGCTCACTTTGGCATGCATTTTGAATTCGCCTGAGTCAGTATGAAACTTTGCTCTAAGATTGGTTTCAATCGAAACTACAAACACTATTCACACGAAAACGAGGCATGAAACGAAACTAAGTGCCAAACACCGCGAATAGAGTTCATATGCATCCTAGCTCAGCTCACCCTGCATTTCGAATCCGTGTGAGTCGGCGTGAAATGTTCCACCACGACGAGTTCCAATTGAAACTACAAACTCCATTCATACCAAATTGAGGCAAGGAACGGAACTGAAGGCCGAACACCCCGATTGGAGTTCATATGCGCCCTAACTGATTTTGGCATGCATTTGGAATCCATCCGAGTAGGTGTGAAACTTTTCTCCACTATGGGTTGCAACGGAAACAACAAACTCCATGCACACAAAATCGTGGCTTATAACGAAACGAATGGAGTTCATATGCACCCTACATCATTTTGGAATGCGCTTTGAATCTGTCTGAGTTCGTGTGAAACTTTCCTCAACGACGGGTTCCAACTGCTACTACATCGCCATTCATACGAAATCAATGTGTGAAAAGAAACTAAGTGAAGAACACCTCGAATGGAACTCATATACACCCAAGCTCATTTTGGCATGCATTTCAATTTCATCCGAGTCGGTATGGCACTTTCCTCTACGACGAGTTCCGTCTGAAACTTCAAACTCTGTTCATACAAAATCAAGTCACGAAATGAAACTGAGTGCCAACACCGTGAATGGAATTCATATGCCCCCGGCACACTTCAACATTTATTTTGAATCCGTCTAGGTCAGTGTGAAAGTTTCCTCCACGATAGGTTCTAATTGGAAGTAGAAACTCCATTCATACAAAATCAAGGCACGAAACAAAACTAAGTGTCAAACACCCGTATGGAGTTTAGATGCGATGTAGCTCATTTCGGCATGCATTTCGAATCCGTAATACTTGGTGGGAAACTTAACTCAATGACGGTACCATTGGATAGTACAAACTATACGAGCACAAACCAACGAACGATATGAAACTGAGTGCCAATACCTCGGATGCAGCTCATATACGCCCTATCACCTTTTTGCATGCATTTCAAATCCGTCCGAGTCGGTGTGAAACTTTCCACCACGATGGATTCCAGCTGAAACTTCAAACTCCATTTGTACGAAATAGAGGCACGAAATGAAACTGAGTACCAAATACCCCGTATGGAGTTCACATGCACCCTACCTCACTTTGGCATGCATTTTGAATTCGCCTGAGTCAGTATGAAACTTTGCTCTAAGATTGGTTTCAATCGAAACTACAAACACAATTCACACAAAAGCGAGGCATGAAACGAAACTAAGTGCCAAACACCGCGAATAGAGTTCATGTGCATCCTAGCTCAGCTCACCCTGCATTTCGAATCCGTGTGAGTCAGCGTGAAATGTTCCACCACGACGAGTTCCAATTGAAACTACAAACTCCATTCATACCAAATTGAGGCAAGAAACGGAACTGAAGGCCGAACACCCCGATTGGAGTTCATATGCACCCTAACTGATTTTGGCATGCATTTGGAATCCATCCGAGTAGGTGTGAAACTTTCCTCCACAATGGGTTGCAACGGAAACAACAAACTCCATGCACACAAAATCGTGTTTTATAACGAAATGAATGGAGTTCATATGCACCCTACATCATTTTGGAATGCACTTTGAATCTGTCTGAGTTCGTGTGAAACTTTCCTCAAAGACGGGTTCCAACTGTTACTACAGCGCCATTCATACGAAATCAATGTGTGAAAAGAAACTAAGTGAAGAACCCTCAAATGGAACTCATATACACCCTAGCTCATTTTGGCATGCTTTTCGATTTCATCCGAGTCGGTATGGCACTTTCCTCTACGACGAGTTCCGTCTGAAACTCAAACTCTATTCATACAAAATCAAGTCACGAAATGAAACTGAGTGCCAACACCCTGAATGGAATTCATATGCCCCCCGGCACACTTCAACATTTATTTTGAATCCGTCTAGGTCGGTGTGAAAGTTTCCTCCACGATAGGTTCTAATTGGAAGTAGAAACTCCATTCATATAAAATCAAGGCACGAAACAAAACTAAGTGTCAAACACCCGAATGGAGTTTAGATGCGATGTAGCTCATTTCGGCATGCATTTCAAATCCGTAAAACTTGGTGGGAAACATAACTCAATGACGGTACCATTGGATAGTACAAACTCTACGAGCACAAAACCAACGAACAAAATGAAACTGAGTGCCAATACCTCGGATGGAGCTCATATACGCCCTATCACATTTTGGCATGGATTTCAAATCCGTCCGAGTTAGTGCGACACTTACCCCCACGATGGGTTCCATCTGAAACTACAAACTCCATACGTACGAAATCAAGGCATGAAATGAAACTGAGTGCCAAACACCCCAATGGAGTTCACATGCGCCCTAGCTCATTTTGGCTTGCATTTCAAACCCGTTTGAGTCCATTGGGCAATACAAACTCCATGCACAGAAAATCGAGCAACGTAATGAAATAGTGTGCCAACATCCCGAATGGAATTCATATGTGCCCTAGCACATTTCAGCTTGCATCTTGAATCCGTCCGAGTCGGTGTAAAACTTGTTTCCGCGATGGGTTCCACCTAAACTACAAACACAATTCGTATTAAATCTCGCCCAAAACGAAATTGAGTTCCAACACTACGAATGGAGTTCATCTATGCTCCATCCTATCTTGGCGTGTATAGCGAAGCTGTCAGAGTTGACGTGAAACTTTCCTCGATGACGGGTTTCGCTGGGTAGTACAAACTCTATGATCACAAATCGGTGAACGGAATGAAACTGAGTACCAAACACCTTTTACGGAGTTTATGTGCACCTTACATGATTTTGGCTTGCATTTTGAATACGTCCGAGTTGGTGTGACACTTTTCGACGTGACCTGTTCCTTCTGAAACTACAAACTCCATTCGTACAAAATTGTGGCACGAAATGAACAGAGTGCCAGCAACCTGAATGGGGTTCATACGCGCCCTAACGCATTTCAGCAGGCATTTCAAAGCTATCTGAGTTGGTGTTAAACATTCCTCGACGAGGCGTTCTGTTAGGACGTACAAACTACATGAACGCAAAAATCTTGCACGCAATGAAACTGAGAGCCAACACCTCGAATGATGTTCATTTGTGTCCTAACTCATTTTGACATGTACTTCGAATCCGTCCATGTCGGTGTGAAACTTTCCTCCACGACAGGCTCCATTGGGCAAATCAAACTACAGGCGCACAAAATCAAGGCACGTACTGAACTTGTGCCCCAAACACCACGAGTGGAGTTTATATGTGTCATATCTCATTTCGGTATGTATTTCAAATCCGTTTGAGTCGGTGTGAAACTTTCCACCACGATGGATTCCAGCTGAAACTACAAACTCCATTTGTACGAAATAGAGGCACGAAATGAAACTGAGTACCAAATACCCCGTATGGAGTTCACATGCACCCTAGCTCACTTTGGCATGCATTTTGAATTCGCCTGAGTCAGTATGAAACTTTGCTCTAAGATTGGTTTCAATCGAAATTACAAACTCTATTCACACGAAATCGAGGCATGAAACGAAACTAAGTGCCAAACACCGCGAATAGAGTCCATATGCATCCTAGCTCAGCTCACCCTACATTTCGAATCCATGTGAGTCGGCGTGAAATGTTCCACCACGACAAGTTCCAATTGAAACTACAAACTCCATTCATACCAAATTGAGGCAAGAAACGGAACTGAAGGCCGAACACCCCGATTGGAGTTCATATGCGCCCTAACTGATTTTGGCATGCATTTGGAATCCATCCGAGTAGGTGTGAAACTTTCCTCAACAATGGGTTGCAACGGAAACAACAAACTCCATGCACACAAAATCGTGGCTTATAACGAAACGAATGGAGTTCATATGCACCCTACATCATTTTGGAATGCACTTTG
Organism: Dendrocalamus latiflorus; assembly: GCA_017311315.1. Taxonomy (NCBI): domain Eukaryota; kingdom Viridiplantae; phylum Streptophyta; class Magnoliopsida; order Poales; family Poaceae; genus Dendrocalamus; species Dendrocalamus latiflorus. The sequence continues at coordinate 6,238,826 of CM029673.1, read as the reverse complement.
AATCTGTATGAGTTCGTGTGAAACTTTCCTCAATGACGGGTTCCAACTGTTACTACAGCGCCATTCATACGAAATCAATGTGTGAAAAGAAACTAAGTGAAGAACACCTCGAATGGAACTCATATACACCCTAGCTCATTTTGGCATGCATTTCGATTTCATCCGAGTCGGTATGGCACTTTCCTCTACGACGAGTTGCGTCTGAAACTTCAAACTCTATTCATACAAAATCAAGTCACGAAATGAAACTGAGTGCCAACACCCTGAATGGAATTCATATGCCCCCGGCACACTTCAACATTTATTTTGAATCCGTCTAGGTCGGTGTGAAAGTTTCCTCCACGATAGGTTCTAATTGGAAGTAGAAACTACATTCATACAAAATCAAGGCACGAAACAAAACTAAGTGTCAAACACCCGAATGGAGTTTAGATGCAATGTAGCTCATTTCGGCATGCATTTCGAATCCGTAAAACTTGGTGGGAAACTTAACTCAATGACGGTACCATTGGATAGTACAAACTCTACGAGCACAAAACCAACGAACGAAATGAAACTGAGTGTCAATACCTCGGATGGAACTCTACGAGCACATAAAACTTGTGCCCGGAACACCACGAGTGGAGTTTATATGTGTCATATCTCATTCCGGTATGTATTTCAAGTCCGTTTGAGTCGGTGTGAAACCTTCCGGCACAATGGATTCCAGATGAAACTACAAACTCCATTTGTACGAAATAGAGGCACGAAATGAAACTGAGTACTAAATACCCCGTATGTAGTTCACATGCACCCTAGCTCACTTTGGCATGCATTTTGAATTCGCCTGAGTCTGTATGAAACTTTGCTCTAAGATTGGTTTCAATCGAAACTACAAACACTATTCACACGAAAACGAGGCATGAAACGAAACTGTCGTAGGGGTGGCCCCCACCTAAGCCCAGCAGGCCTGTTAGGAGGTTATAATAACCAGAGTAACGTGTGTAATGACATAAGTGCCCCTAATGGGGAGGTACGGATGTAAGGGCATAACTGTAAAAGCATACTCCATGTGAATATATATATATCAGGATGAGGGGGAGGATGAGGCAGAACACCCCCACCTCTCCACTACCATCTCTCTCTATGTTTGGTCTGTAACCACAACAGTTGGCGCCGTCCGTGGGGAGGACAAGGACAAGCCCGAAGACCGAAGACCGAAGAAGAAGGATGGCACCGAAAAAAGCTTCATCAGCGGCGCCGAGGGGAAAGAAGGCAGCTGGGTCGGAGCGGCGCGTGAATACCAGGGCTTCGGCATCGACCGCCGAAGGAGCTGGCGGTGGCGTAGGCGTAAGGGTCGTGGGCGTCGACGCTCGCACTACAACGACCGACCTTGCCAGCGCCGCTACAACGACATCCAACCCCGTCGCTGGCACTGCAGCGGTAGCCCCCGCCATCCTCGCCGGCAGCGCGGATCAGGTGGCCAGGGGTAGCCGCAATGAAGCATCCGACGGATCTGGAGATCTTGAGGCGATGGTCCCTGCACCGACCCGTCCGCTGGGTGTTCCGGCGGCCCCGACAGCACCTGCGGTGGAAAGCGCCCTACTAGCAGCCCTCGACGCATTCCAACGGGAACTAGGGGACCTTCGCGGAGCTGTCTGAGATATGCAAGAGGCTCGGAGCCAGCAGGCCGCGCCAGTAACCGCGCCCGACCCTTGCGAAGCCCCCACGTCTAGCCGTGTGCCGCTACGGCGCGTAGATCCGGAGTCCCCGCTTTCGACGGGGCTGCAGCAGGCGGCATGGCCCGAAGACTTCAAGTTTCCTAGTGTCATCGACCCGTACAAAGGTGACACGGACCCCCGCGAGTTCGTGCACGTGTACGAAACCGCGATCGAGGCCGCGGGCGGAGACGACACCACGAAGGCGAAGGGACTCCCCCTCGCGCTGCAAGGAGTGGCGCTCTCTTGATTCTTTACCATAGAGCCGGGATCCATCTACACGTGGGAGCAACTCCGCGACCGCCTTCACAACAACTTCCAAGGAAACTATGTCGAGCGAGTCGACGCGGACCAACTCTTCGCTGTGAAGCAAAGACCCTCGGAGAAGCTCCGGGACTACTTCAAGCGCTTCGCCAAGATTCGATGCCAAGTAAAAGACGTTAATGAAACCACCGTCATTAATGCAGCCATACAGGGCCTTCGTCCGGGCCCGATGGCCGAGTACAACGCGCGGAGGCCAATCAAGACAGTCGCCAAGCTCTTCGACAAAATGGACGAGTTTGCGCGGGCGGAGGAGGATGCGCGAAGACGCAGCATTACCGCCCTCGACCTCGCCCATGGGGAGCGCCCCCCGCGCGAAGTGGGGGTGGGTGGTCCCTCCTCGAAGCAGGGCCGTGGCCGAGAGCCTCGGGGAGGCCCTCCCCGAGGCAGCGACACCGGGGTACAGGAAGGCTATTCAAGGAGCAGGCATAAACCTCGGCGCCGCCAGCGCAGGTCACAGGTGGCCCATCATGTCTTTGACACCGAGAGCGCCCGCCAAGGACCCGACCCCGCTTCATGGAGGGGGGACCGGGGATCGGAAGGCGGACTCGATTGCGGCGGCCAACCCCACGCAGAACAAGAGCTCCTACACTATGGCAAGTGGTGCGAGGTACACGGCTACGGTGATCATTACACAAGGGCATGCACCGCAGTTATGGAGCTGCGGAGGGTGACGGCCGGGTCTCGAGCTCTGCCTCCTCGGCCCCCCGCCGGAGCCCGCGTGGAGCACCCAAGGGGTAGCCCCATACGAGCCGCCGCAACGGAGGGCGCGCAGCATCGCACCATTAGCGTCATCACCGGAGGCTCCTCCTCAAGGGCCCCCGGGGAGCAGCCGCAGTTGTGGATGCCGCCCCGCAACATCAGCTTCGACGTGAACGACGGCAGGGGTGTGGAGTACCCCCACCAAGACCCTCTAGTCATCCAGGCCCACATAGCACGCTGTGACGTCCGGCGTGTCCTTGTCGACGGGGGAAGCTCCGCGAATATCTTATTCGCCGAAGCCCTCGATCGTATGGGGATCCCCCGAAGCCGGCTAGCGCAGCCAGGAGCTCCACTTCATGGCCTCGGGGGTCAACCGCTGCAGGCCTTGGGGCACGTGTCCCTTCCGGTCGCGTTCCGTCAGGAGGGCAACAAGGGTAACATCCGGACCGAGCATGTCATCTTCGACGTCGTAGACATCCCACATCCCTACAAGGCCATACTAGGTCGACCCGCTATCAACTCTTTCGAGGCGATCCCGCACTACGCGTTTTTGTGTGTGAAGCTCCCAGGCCCAGAGGGTGTTATCACCGTCTTCGGCGATCAGGACCTGGCCAGATGTGCCGAGGTCGGAAGCCGCGTTTCGCATCGCCCGGTGCACGCCCTCCCCGGCACGCTCGGCGATGGGCCCTCCGCCCCTGGGTGGACACCCAAGCCTCGGCCCGAGGGCGGAGTCAAGAAGGTGCCGCTCCAGGCGGAGGGGCAGTTCGTGTCCATCGGCGAGGGGCTCCCACCGGGGGTCGAACAGGATCTGCTCCGAGTGCTTCAGAACAACGTTGACATTTTTGCATGGTCCCCGGAGGACATCAAGGGCGTAGACCGAGCAGTAATTGAGCATCGCTTGGCGGTCCACCCCGACGCCAAGCCGGTCAAGCAAAGGCTTCGGCGTATGTCGATGGATCGGTAGCAGGCGGCCAAGACGGAGGTGGCGAAGCTTCTTCGCGCCGGGGTCATCCGCGAGGTCCACCATCCAGAGTGGCTCGCTACCCGGTACTAGTCAAAAAGGCCAGCGGGGCCTAGCGTATGTGCATCGACTTCACGGCACTCAACAAGGCGTGCCCAAAGGACAATTACCCCTTGCCGCGCACTGATCAGCTGGTCGATGCCACCGCGGGGTGCGAACTCATGAGTTTCCTGGACGCCTATTCTAGCTACCACCAGGTGTACATGGCCGAAGACGACGAGGAGAAGACCAGTTTCATCACACCGCTTGGGACGTTCTGCTTCGTCAGAATGCCCTTTGGCTTGAAGAACGCAGGCGCTACCTTTACCCGTCTCGTCGCTATTGCCCTGGCCGCCCAGCTCGGGAGGAATGTCGAAGCTTACGTCGATGACGTGGTGGTCAAAACCCGGCAGCTTGCTCTGCATGGCCAGGACCTCCAGGAGACCTTCGACAACCTCCGGAAGGCGGGCATCAAGCTCAACCCCGACAAATGTGTCTTCGGGGTGCAGGCGGGCAAACTCCTAGGTTTCCTCGTGTCCGGACGGGGCATCCAGGCGAACCCCGACAAAGTAGACGCCATCCTGGGTATGGAGCCGCCCAAGACAACGAGGGAGGTCCAGAGGCTGGCGGGCCGCATGGCAGCACTAAGCCGCTTCCTATCCAGGGCGGCGTAGCGGGGCCTGCCATTTTTCAAGACACTCCGCGGGTGCGATGGATTTCGTTGGGACGGAGATTGCGCGAAGGCCTTCAACGAGATCAAGGAGTACCTGGCAAGCCTCCCCACTCTGGTCGCCCCAGCACCAGAGGCTCCCCTCCTGATCTATCTGGCCGCGTCAGCCACCGCGGTCAGCGCCGTCCTCGTCTTAGAGGAAGGCGCCATGCAGCGGCCCGTATACTTTGTCTCTGAAGCCCTCCAAGGCGCCAAGACAAGATACACGGAGCTTGAGAAGCTCGCCTACGTGCTGGTCATGGCCTCCAGGAAACTTTGGCATAACTTTCTGGCCCACCTGATCACAGTGCCTTCCTCATTCCCCCTGGCAGAGATGTTACACAACAAGGAGTCCACAGGGCGCATCGGCAAATGGGCTGCCGAGCTCGCCCCCTTCTCCTTGACGTATGCTTCACGAACGACAATCAAATCCCAAGTCCTGGCGGATTTTCTCGCCGAATGGACCCCGCCGGCCCAACCAGTCCAGACGCATGACGACCCCGTCTGGACGCTTACCATTGACGTGTTAGTGATATGCCCTAGAGGCAACATGGAGATGTTATATATATCACATACTATGTTTATGATGCATTAGTTTGTTCCTTGAAATAGACATTATCATTACTGATCAATGAGTATGTGACTTATTCAAGAGACTCTTAATGTCAAAATGTTGCTATTTCTAAATGATCCCTGATTATATATCATATGAGGAACAAATATGATTCAAAGATCAGCATATGTATTGATTGATGATCATGTCTCTTGGATCATGGTATGGAGATACCAAATCAATAATATGGACATGTGTTAGTGAACATATGTTGGATAGACCCGCCATGAGACACTGCAGAGATTCCATGTGTCATCAGTTGGTCTCAAGTAGTGTTTATGTGGAATCCTTAGACTTGAGATCATCATGGTTCCCAACATGCGTAGTAGCTTATTTTGGGACTACTAAACACTACTCCATAACTGGGTAGTCATAAAAGTAGTCTTTGGGTTTGCCATGAAACATGTAGTGGGATGTGAATGATCAAGATAGAATTTGCCCCTCCTTATGGGAGAGATATCTCTGGGCCCCTCGATGTAATGGATTATGAAAGTGCATGGCCATGCCAAGGTGATTGAGGAGTCAATCACGAGTTTATAATCCATCACGGAATCGAGAGAGTGATTGAGCTATTAAGAGGATGACACAGGTCTCGCCTTGAGCTTAATCTATATCGTGAGGCAAAGGGATTCGTACATGAGAACATTACAGGTTCAGCCGATATGATCTTTACGTATACTTTGGGGTTAATATGTCTTGCTAGAGGCCGCTATTAACAGGGTGACCGGAAAGGCGTTTCCGGGTCGCGACCAAGTATACGTGAACCTACAGGGTCGCACACTTAACGGGTTGAAACACTAATTCGAATGTGATTCGGATGTGGGCTCAATTCGGATAGAGATCCGGATAGACTCCTATTGGGCCTCGGTCCACGAGGCCCAAGTGAGGAGGTCTATATATATGGAGGCCAGGGGGGCTGAGGGATGCACGCTTCTGTTCCTCCCGAGCAAAACCCTAGCCGCCACCTCCCGAGCCAAACCCTAGCCGCTCGCGAGTGCTGGTACACTCGCGATCGGCGTTCCAGCCCCGGACGTGTGGATACCGGTGGAGGCGCTGCTCGTTGCGGCATTGATCGGCATCAACAATCTACAGATTGGATCTGCTCGTGGTGTGGTTGATCGCGTGGAGGAGACGATCTGTTCGGGATGATCGGCTACTTCCACTACTACCTCGACGCGCGTGGTTGGATCGGCTTCTCCAACTCTTCTTCCGCTGCGCTGCGCGTCTAGTGGTAACGATCTATGATCCCTCCTTAGCATGATGTCCTGGTGTGCGCGGTAGAAATTTTTTATTTTCTGCTATCGTAGCCTACGCGCGTTCCTTCAGTGGTATCAGGGCCATCTTGCTTAGTTTGCGATCTGGATCAGCGCATATGTTGATATGCGGTTGTAGTAGATTGGATCTATTACAATCTAGATCAGTCGGTTCATGTGATGAATCGATGGTAGCACGGGTTGATGAGATCAATGGGTGAATAGGGGTTAGATGAGGCGCAGATTGTATCACTACTAGTGCCCTAGAGATTGTCTCGGATCGGCACAAGGTGGTTATGTCGAATACTAGTAGGATATGAATCTGATAGCCTCGGGCCAATGGAAAAACTAGTGTCCTAGAGAATGTCTCGGATCGTCATAAGGTGGTTATGTCGAATACTAGTAGGTTACGGATCTGATGGCCTCGGCCTAGTGGAAAAACTAGCGTCCAAGAGAATGTCTCGGATCGGTTCACATGTATAGCGTCATGGGTTCACATCGTTAGGTAGAATGCGATTCTACGTCTAACTTGTTTTTGCAGGGAATGATGTGAATAGTATGGCCCTATATCTTATTGGAATGTATGAGACGTATGTGATGCATGTAACTTTCGTTCATGGCCTGCGTGTCATGATTATTTCAGCTATTGTTAGCTGTCTATGTTGTATTTAACGACCTGCGTGTCGACCTTAATGCTTGAATCTATCTTTGTAATCTTCAATTTCTAGCTATTATAGGTAGTAGCCTAGTTTTGAGGTTACAAGCTTTCAAGCATGGTGGCCTAAAGGAGTGATGTGGAGGATGGAGATCGTCTACACCTACATGGAGATGGAGATCACCATTTTTTGGGCCATACTACTTCACAGTTAAATATTATCTATCTTATTCTTATGCAATGATATGTTGCTTTAGTAGGATAGAATCCCTCATAAAATTAGGTGTTCATGCCCTTCCATATGTTGCACCAAAAGATAATGATCACCGCATGGTAGGTCTACCAAAGTAGAGTGCCGTCGGTTATCATCATTATTTGGGGTAGATGTCGGACATCTACATGCGGAAGCATTTGGTTTACTTAACAAGGTTATCAAAACAGTTTTGGACCTTGGGGCATAGGTTGGGGCCGGGGCATATTGATGTCACCCAACAAGCAAGAGTCACATAGGGATGTGATTAGCAAGGTGTTGCTTACCCATGTCACTAGTTTTCTAGCCGTGATGCCAAAGCTCACTAGGAATTAGTGAAATGAGGATCTTGACCCACTATGTAACTTAGAGGGAGTTTTGTTGCAAAACACATAGTGGGAGTCTTTTGTTAAATAGTTTAATAAAAGATGAACATAAACATAGTGCTAAACTTTGCATATTCTTTATTGTAGATCATGTCAACTAATGCCGCATCCAGTTCTTTTAATTTGCGATCTATTCTTGAGAAAGAAAAACTCAATGGAACGAACTTTATGGATTGGTATCGCAACTTGAGAATTGTTCTCAAGCAAGAGCGCAAGGAGTATGTCCTTGAGTCTCCTTATCCTGATGACTTGCCTGATAATGCTACTGCGGCTGCACGGAGAGCTTATGAGAAGCAAACAAATGATTGCCTTGATGTGAGCTGTCTCTTGCTTGCCACAATGTCCTCTGAGCTTCAGAAGCAATATGAGAACACAGATGCCTACAATATCATTGTGGGGTTGCGTGGTATGTTTGAGAACCAAGCAAGGGCTGAGAGGTTCAACACTTCAAAGTCCTTGTTTGCGTGCAGGCTTGCAGAAGGGAATCCCGTTAGCCCTCATGTGATTAAGATGATTGGCTACATTGAGAGTCTGGAAAAGCTTGGTTTTCCCCTTAGCCAAGAGTTGGCTACTGATGTGATTCTCCAGTCGCTCCCCCCGAGCTTTGAGCCATTCATACTGAACTGTCACATGAACAACATGGATAAGACCTTGGCAGAGTTGCATGGGATGCAAAAAGCTGCCGAGGAAAGCATTAAGAAAAGCAGCAATCATGTGATGATGATGCAGAAAGGCAAGGGCAAGCCCAATGTCAAGAAAGGCGCGGTCAAAAGAAAGTTAGCTCCCGATGAGATCGCGAGCAGTTCTAAGGCCAAGCAAGTCAAGAAGGGCGCTGCTCCTAATGCAGATTGTTACTACTGTAAGCAATCAGGTCATTGGAAAAGGAACTGCCCAAAGTACTTGGAGGATCTTGAGAAGAAGAAGGGAAGTACGACTTCCTCTCCAGGTATAAATGTTATAGAGATCAATCTTGCTACTTCATCCACTGATTCTTGGGTATTTGATACCGGATCGGTTGCTCACATTTGCAAATCGTTGCAGGGGCTAAGAAGAAGTAGAAGTTTGAGGAGGAGCGAAGTGGATCTTCGCGTTGGCAATGGAGCAAAAGTTGCTGCGGTGGCTGTTGGCACCATGCCATTGTCTTTACCTTCATGATTAGTTTTGGAATTGAATAATTGTTATTGTGTTCCATCTCTTTCCAAGAACATTATTTCTGCTTCATGTTTGCAAGCAGAAGGTTATGACTTTAGATCTATGAACAATGGTTGTTCTCTTTATTTCAAAGATATGTTCTATTGTCATACTCCATTGGTGAATGGGTTATATGTTCTTACTCTTGAAGAGTCACCGGTCTATAACATTAATGCAAAGAGGCAACGTTCGAATGATTTGAATCCCACGTTTATTTGGCACTGTCGCTTAGGTCACATAAATGAGAAACGCATGGAGAAGCTCCATAGAGATGGTATTCTACACTCATTTGATTTTGAATCATTTGAGACATGCGAATCTTGTTTACTTGGCAAGATGACAAAGGCACCTTTCACCGGTCAAGGTGAACGGGCAAGTGACTTATTGGCACTCGTACATTCTGATGTATGTGGACCAATGAGCTCAACAGCCAGAGGTGGTTTTCAGTACTTCATAACTTTTACTGATGACTTTAGTAGATATGGGTATATCTACCTAATGAAGCATAAGTCTGAATCCTTTGAAAAGTTCAAAGAATTCCAAAATGAAGTGCAAAATCATTTAGGCAAGACAATCAAATTTCTACGATCTGATCGTGGAGGCGAGTATTTGAGCCATGAGTTTGGCAATCATCTGAAGGATTGTGGAATTGTTCCACAATTGACTCCGCCAGGAACACCTCAATGGAACGGGGTATCTGAACGGAGAAATCGCACCTTATTAGATATGGTGCGCTCCATGATGAGCCAAACTGATCTTCCGTTGTCTTTTTGGGGGTACGCTCTTGAAACAGCCGCTTTCACACTAAACAGGGTTCCATCAAAATCAGTAGAAAAGACACCATATGAGATGTGGACAGGACAACGTCCTAGCTTGTCTTTTCTTAAGATTTGGGGATGTGAGGCTTATGTAAAACGTTTACAATCTGATAAGCTCACTCCTAAATCTGATAAATGCTTCTTTATCGGGTATCCTAAGGAAACAAAAGGATATTACTTCTATAATCAAGGAGAAGGCAAAGTGTTTGTCGCCCGGCATGGTGTCTTCTTAGAGAAAGAGTTTCTCTCAAGAAGGGATAGTGGGAGCACGGTGCAACTTGAAGAAATTCGAGAAACACCTGAAAACGTTTCAGCTCCTACAGAACCACAACAGGATGAACAAACTGTTGAAGAACCTGTTGTGGACACACCGGCACCACGTAGGTCAGAGAGGTCACGTCGTGCACCTGAGAGGTACATGTTCTTGACTACTCATCAACGGGACATATTGTTGTTAGACAACGATGAGCCTAAGACCTATGAAGAAGCGATGGTGGGACCAGACTCTAAGAAATGGCTTGAAGCCATGAGATCCGAAATTGAATCCGTGCACAGTAATCAAGTTTGGAACTTGGTTGATCCACCTGATGGTGTTAAAACCATTGAGTGCAAATGCATTTTCAAGAAAAAGATAGACATAGATGGAAATGTTCACATCTATAAAGCGCGATTGGTGGCCAAATGTTTCAAACAAATTCAAGGTGTTGATTATGATGAAACTTTTTCGCCCGTCGCAATGCTAAAGTCTATTCGGATCATTCTAGCGATTGCTGCATATTTCGACTATGAAATATGGCAAATGGATGTCAAAACAGCTTTCCTTAATGGAAATCTGAGTGAGGATGTGTACATGACACAGCCCACGGGTTTTGTCGATCCGCAATCAGTTGGAAAGATATGCAAGCTGCAAAGATCCATTTATGGATTAAAGCAGGCATCTCGGAGTTGGAACATTCGTTTTGATGAAGTAATCAAAGGGTTTGGTTTCATCAAGAACGAAGAAGAACCTTGTGTTTACAAAAAGGCTAGTGGGAGCGCACTCGTGTTTCTGGTCTTATATGTGGATGACATATTACTGATCGGAAATGACATTCCTATGCTCGAATCTGTTAAGTCTTCATTGAAAAATAGTTTCTCTATGAAAGACTTAGGAGAGGCGGCATATATTCTGGGCATCAAGATCTATAGGGATAGATCAAGAAGGCTAATTGGATTAAGCCAAGATATGTACATTGACAAGGTGTTGAAAAGGTTCAACATGCAGGATTCCAAGAAAGGCTTCCTACCTATGTCACATGGTATAAATCTTAGCAAGAGTCAGTGTCCTAGTACACCTGATGAGCGGGATAAAATGAATGCGATTCCATATGCTTCGGCTATGGGGTCCATTATGTATGCCATGCTTTGTACACGTCCAGATGTCTCATATGCTTTAAGTGCTACAAGTAGATACCAATCAGATCCAGGTGAAAGTCACTGGATTGCCGTAAAGAACATCTTGAAGTACGATTTCAGATCGCAATCTGGATTTGTGTTCTGCCTGAACGGCGGTGCGGTGAGCTGGAAGAGTTCCAAGCAGGAGACAGTTGCTGATTCTACAACAGAAGCCGAGTACATAGCAGCTTCTGAAGCTGCTAAAGAGGCTGTTTGGATCAAGAATTTTGTTTCTGAGCTTGGTGTGGTGGCTAGTGCCTCCAGCCCAATGGACCTCTACTGTGACAATAGTGGGGCCATTGCGCAAGCCAAGGAGCCTAGATCGCACCAGAAGTCCAAGCACATTCTACGGCGATTTCATCTCATCCGCGAGATTGTGGAGAGAGGCGATGTGAAGATATGCAAAGTACAAACGGATTTGAACATTGCAGATCTGTTGACAAAGCCGCTTCCCCAGCCAAAGCATGAGGCTCACACTAGGGCAATGGGTATTAGATACCTACATGGTTGACTCTAGTGCAAGTGGGAGACTGTTAGTGATATGCCCTAGAGGCAACATGGAGATGTTATATATATCACATACTATGTTTATGATGCATTAGTTTGTTCCTTGAAATAGATATTATCATTATTGATCAATGAGTATGTGACTTATTCATGAGACTCTTAATGTCAAAATGTTGCTATTTCTAAATGATCCCTGATTATATATCATATGAGGAACAAATATGATTCAAAGATCAGCATATGTATTGATTGATGATCATGTCTCATGGATCATGGTATGGAGATACCAAATCAATAATATGGACATGTGTTAGTGAACATATGTTGGATAGACCCGCCATGAGACACTGCAGAGATTCCATGTGTCATTAGTTGGTCTCAAGTAGTGTTTATGTAGAATCCTTAGACTTGAGATCATCATGGTTCCCAACATGCGTAGTAGCCTATTTTGGGACTACTAACCACTACTCTGTAACTGGGTAGTCATAAAAGTAGTCTTCGGGTTTGCTATGAAACTTGTAGTGGGATGTGAATGATCAAGATAGAATTTGCCCCTCCTTGTGGGAGAGATATCTCTGGGCCCCTCGATGTAATGGATTATGAAAGTGCATGGCCATGCCAAGGTGATTGAGGAGTCAATCACGAGTTTATAATCCATCACGGAATCGAGAGAGTGATTGAGCTATTAAGAGGATGACACAGGTCTCGCCTTGAGCTTAATCTATATCGTGAGGCAAAGGGATTCGTACATGAGAACATTACAGGTTCAGCCGATATGATCTTTACGTATACTTTGGGGTTAATATGTCTTGCTAGAGGCCGCTATTAACAGGGTGACCGGAAAGGCGTTTCCGGGTCGCGACCAAGTATACGTGAACCTACAGGGTCGCACACTTAACGGGTTGGAACACTAATTCGAATGTGATTCGGATGTGGGCTCAATTCGGATAGAGATCCGGATAGACTCCTATTGGGCCTCGGTCCACGAGGCCCAAGTGAGGAGGTCTATATATATGGAGGCGGGGGGGGGGGGGGGGCTGAGGGATATACACTTCTGTTCCTCCCGAGCAAAACCCTAGCCGCCACCTCCCGAGCCAAACCCTAGCCGCTCGCGAGTGCTGGTACACTCGCGATCGGCGTTCCAGCCCCGGACGTGTGGATACCGGTGGAGGCGCTGCTCGTTGCGGCGTTGATCGGTATCAACAATCTACAGATTGGATCTTCTCGCGGTGTGGTTGATCGCGTGGAGGAGACGATTTGTTCGGGACGATCGGCTACTTCCACTACTACCTCGACGCGCGTGGTTGGATCGGCTTCTCCAACTCTTCTTCCACTGCGCTGCGCGTCTAGTGGTAACGATCTATGATCCCTCCTTAGCATGATGTCCTGGTGTGCGCGGTAGAAATTTTTTATTTTCTGCTATCGTAGCCTACGCGCGTTCCTTTAGAATCAACGTGTGAAAAGAAACTAAGTGAAGAACACCTTGAATGGAACTCATATACACCCTAGCTCATTTTGGCATGCATTTCGATTTCATCCGAGTCGGTATGGCACTTTCCTCTACGACGAGTTCCGTCTGAAACTTCAAACTCTATTCATACAAAATCAAGTCACGAAATGAAACTGAGTGCCAACACCCTGAATGTAATTCATATGCCCCCCGGCACACTTCAACATTTATTTTGAATCCGTCTAGGTCGGTGTGAAAGTTTCCTCCACGATAGGTTCTAATTGGAAGTAGAAACTCCATTCATACAAAATCAAGGCACGAAACAAAACTAAGTGTCAAACACCCGAATGGAGTTTAGATGCGATGTAGCTCATTTCGGCATGCATTTCGAATCCGTAAAACTTGGTGCGAAACTTAACTCAATGACGGTACCATTGGATAGTACAAACTCTACGAGCACAAAACCAGCGAACGAAATGAAACTGAGTGCCAATACCTCGGATGGAGCTCATATACGCCCTATCACATTTTGGCATGCATTTCAAATCCGTCCGAGTCAGTGTGACACTTTCCCCCACGATGGGTTCCATCCGAAACTACAAACTCCAAACGTACGAAATCAAGGCATGAAATGAAACTGAGTGCCAAACACCCCAATGGAGTTCACATGCGCCCTAGCTCATTTTGGCTTGCATTTCGAACCCGTTTGAGTCCATTGGGCAATACAAACTCCATGCACAGAAAATCGAGCAACGTAATGAAACAGTGTGCCAACATCCCGAATGGAATTCATATGTGCCCTAGCACATTTCAGCTTGCATCTTGAATCCGTCCGAGTCGGTGTAAAACTTGTTTCCGCGATGGGTTCCACCTAAACTACAAACACAATTCGTATGAAATCTCGCCCAAAATGAAATTGAGTTCCAACACTACGAATGGAGTTCATCTATGCTCTATCCTATCTTGGCGTGTATATCGAAGCTGTCAGAGTTGACGTGAAACTTTCCTCGATGACGGGTTTCGCTGGGTAGTACAAACTCCATGATCACAAATCGGTGAACGGAATGAAACAGAGTGCCAAACACCTTTTACGGAGTTTATGTGCACCTTACATGATTTTGGCATGCATTTTGAATACGTCCGAGTTGGTGTGACACTTTCCGACGTGACCTGTTCCATCTGAAACTACAAACTCCATTCGTACAAAATTGTGGCACGAAATGAACAGAGTGCCAGCAACCTCAATGGGGTTTGTACGCGCCCTAACGCATTTCAGCAGGCATTTCAAAGCTATCTGAGTTGGTGTTAAACATTCCTCGACGAGGCGTTCTATTAGGACGTACAAACTACATGAACGCAAAAATCTTGCACGCAATGAATCTGAGAGCCAACACCTCGAATGATGTTCTTTTGTGTCCTAACTCATTTTGACTTGTACTTTGAATCCATCCATGTCGGTGTGAAACTTTCCTCCACGACGGGCTCCATTGGGCAAATCAAACTACAGGCGCACAAAATCAAGGCACGTACTGAAATTGTGCCCCAAACACCACAAGTGGAGTTTATATGTGTCATATCTCATTTCGGTATTGTCGTTGGGGTGGCCCCCACCTAAGCCCAGCAGGCCTGTTAGGAGGTTATAAGAACCAGAGTAACGTGTGTAATGACATAAGTGCCCCTAATGGGGAGGTACGGATGTAAGGGCATAACTGTAAAAGCATACTCCATGTGAATATATATATCAGGATGAGGGGGAGGATGAGGCAGAACACCCCCACCTCTCCACTACCATCTCTCTCTCTGTTTGGTCTGTAACCACAACAGTTGGCGCCGTCCGTGGGGAGGACAAGGACAAGCCCGAAGACCGAAGACCGAAGAAGAAGGATGGCACCGAAAAAAGCTTCATCAGCGGCGGCGAGGGGAAAGAAGGCGGTTGGGTCGGAGCGACGCGTGAATACCAGGGCTTCGGCATCGGCCGCCGAAGGAGCTGGCGGCGGCGTAGGCGTAAGGGTCGCAGGCGTCGACGCTCGCACTACAACGACCGACCTTGCCAGCGCAGCTACAACGACATCCAACCCCGTCGCTGGCACTGCAGCGGTAGCCCCCGCCACCCTCGCCGGCAGCGCGGATCAGGCAGCCGAGGGTAGCCGCAATGAAGCATCCGGCGGATCTGGAGATCTTGAGGCGATGGTCCCTGCACCGACCCGTCCGTTGGGTGTTCCGGCGGCCCCGACAGCACCTGAAGTGGAAAGCGCCCTACTAGCAGCCCTCGACGCGTTCCAACGGGAACTAGGGGACCTTCGCGGATCTGTCCGAGATATGCAAGAGGCTCGGAGCCAGCAGGCCGCGCCAGTAACCATGCCCGACCCTCGCGAAGCCCCCACGTCTAGCCGTGTGCCGCTACGGCGCGTAGATCCGGAGTCCCCGCTTTCGGCGGGGCTGCAGCAGGCGGCATGGCCCGAAGACTTCAAGTTTTCTAGCGTCATCGACCCGTACAAAGGCAACACGGACCCCCGCGAGTTCGTGCGCGTGTACGAAACCGCAATCGAGCCCGCAGGCGGAGATGACACCACGAAGGCGAAGGGACTCCCCCTCATGCTGCAAGGAGTGGCGCTCTCTTGGTTCTTTACCATAGAGCCGGGCTCCATCTACGCGTGGGAGCAGCTCCGCGACCGCCTTCACAACAACTTCCAAGGAAACTATGTCGAGCGAGTCGACGCGGACCAACTCTTCGCTGTGAAGCAAAGACCCTCGGAGAAGCTCCGGGACTACTTCAAGCGCTTCGCCAAGATTCGATGCCAAGTAAAAGACGTTAATGAAACCACCGTCGTTAATGCAGCCATACAGGGCCTTCGTCCGGGCCCGATGGCCGAGTACAACGCGCGGAGGCCAATCAAGACATTCGCCAAGCTCTTCGACAAAATGGACGAGTATGCGCGGGCGGAGGAGGATACGCGAAGACGCAGCATTACCACCCTCGACCTCGCCCATGGGGAGCGCCCCCCGCGCGAAGTGGGGGCGGGTGGTCCCTCCTCGAAGCAGGGCCACGGCCGAGAGCCTCGGGGAGGCCCTCCCCAAGGCAGCGACACCGGGGTACAGGAAGGCTATTCAAGGAGCAGGCATAAACCTCGGCGCCGCCAGCGCAGGTCACAGGCGGCCCATCATGTCCTTGACACCGAGAGCGCCCGCCAAGGACCCGACCCCGCTTCATGGAGGGGGGACCGGGGATCGGAAGGCAGACTCGATTGCGGCGGCCAACCCCACGCAGAACAAGAGCTCCTACACTATGGCAAGTGGTGCGAGGTACACGGCTACGGTGATCATTACACAAGGGCATGCACCGCAGTTATGGAGCTGCGGAGGGTGACGGCCGGGTCTCGAGCTCTGCCTCCTCGGCCCCCCGCCAGAGCCCGCGTGGAGCACCCAAGGGGTAGCCCCATACGAGCCGCCGCAACGGAGGGCGCGCAGCATCGCACCGTTAGCGTCATCACCGGAGGCTCCTCCTCAAGGGCCCCCGGGGAGCAGACGCAGTTGTGGATGCCGCCCCGCAACATCACCTTCGACGTGAATGACGCCAGGGGTGTGGAGTACCCTCACCAAGACTCTCTAGTCATCCAGGCCCACATAGCACGCTGTGACGTCCGGCGTGTCCTTGTCGACGGGGGCAGCTCCGCGAATATCTTATTCGCCGAAGCCCTCGATCGTATGGGGATCCCCCGAAGCCGGCTAGCGCAGCCAGGAGCTCCACTTCATGGCCTCGGGGGTCAACCGCTGCAGGCCTTGGGGCACGTGTCCCTTCCGGTCACGTTCCGTTAGGAGGGCAACAAGGGTAACATCCAGACCGAGCATGTCATCTTCGACGTCGTAGACATCCCACATCCCTATAACGCCATACTAGGTCGACCCGCTATCAACTCTTTCGAGGCGATCCCGCACTACGCGTTTTTGTGTGTGAAGCTCCCGGGCCCAGAGGGTGTTATCACCGTCTTCGGTGATCAGGACCTGGCCAGACGTGCCGAGGTCGGAAGCCGCATTCCGCATCGCCCGGTGCACGCCGTCCCCGGCACGCTCGGCGATGGGCCCTCCGCCCCTGGGTGGACGCCCAAGCCTCGGCCCGAGGGCGGAGTCAAGAAGGTGCCGCTCCAGGCGGAGGGGCAGTTCGTGTCCATCGGCGAGGGGCTCCCACTGGGGGGTCGAACGGGATCTGCTCCGAGTGCTTCAGAACAACGTTGACATTTTCGCATGGTCCCCGGAGGACATCAAGGGCGTAGACCGAGCAGTAATCGAGCATCGCTTGGCGGTCCGCCCCGACGCCAAGCCGGTCAAGCAAAGGCTTCGGCGTATGTCGATGGATCGGCAGCAGGCGGCCAAGACGGAGGTGGCGAAGCTTCTTCGCGCTGGGGTCATCCGCGAGGTCCACCATCCAGAGTGGCTCGCTAACTCGGTACTAGTCAAAAAGGCCAGCGGGGCCTGGCGTATGTGCATCGACTTCACGGCACTCAACAAGGCGTGCCCAAAGGACAATAACCCCTTGCCGCGCATTG
This sequence comes from Dendrocalamus latiflorus, assembly GCA_017311315.1. Classification (NCBI taxonomy): domain Eukaryota; kingdom Viridiplantae; phylum Streptophyta; class Magnoliopsida; order Poales; family Poaceae; genus Dendrocalamus; species Dendrocalamus latiflorus. The sequence goes on along the minus strand of CM029673.1, from coordinate 6,221,296 downwards.
ATCAGCTGGTCGACGCCACCGCGGGGTGCGAACTCATGAGTTTCCTGGACGCCTATTCCGGCTACCACCAGGTGTACATGGCCGACGACGACGAGGAGAAGACCAGTTTCATCACACCGCTTGGGACGTTCTGCTTCGTCAGAATGCCCTTTGGCTTGAAGAACGCAGGCGCTACCTTTACCCGTCTCGTCGCTATTGCCCTGTGTCGGGCCCCCGGATTACCAAACCCGGACCCTCTGTGTATTATTGCACTAGTCCCAGATCAAAGCTAGTGTACACAGTTAAACAGAATGGAAAACATCACCAACAACGATTTATTTCAATAATTAAGAGTACTGACCGAAAGGTCTCATTATTACAACTGAGGTTTCATTGACCTCGCACACATAAAATAAAAGCGGAAGCAAAAGATAAAATCGATGATGACCCATCAATACGCCACAGGCAATTGACTGGGGAAGCGCGACCTAGTCCTCCGGGAAAAATCCATCACAGCCACAAGCGAAGCAGTAGTCGTAGTCACCTTCTTGAGCTTCGACTTCCTCTGAGTATTGTTTTTGAGTGCAGCATGTGAGTACATAAAGTACTCCGCAAGTCTTGGGAAAAATGCAATAGATGCAAGGCTTGACAAATGAAGTCTATATGGTTCTTTTGCACAAAGCAATATTTTAAATTCAATTACTACTAATTATTTTCGAAGGCATCATGTTAATAAAGTAAATGTTTTAACAGAAACTATCATTAATTCTCTAGTGAAGGTTCCATCCACCAACACTAGTTTAATCAATCCTAATTGATCAAGTTTAAAACTGCGGGTTCCATCCACCCTCTCTGGCTCCATCTGCCAGGATACCCTTCCGAGAGTTCCCTCCACTCTCGGAATACAAGACTTTTGATTTTTAAAACCAAAACCAGAAATCTACCATGTGAATGCATTCCTTGCCCGCCCTTGACCGTGGGCACGGCTATTCGAATAGTTTGACACTCTGCAGAGGTTGTACAACTTTACCCACAAGAGATAAATTACCCTAAAAGTCAACACGCTTCCTTTGGCATGAGACCCAGGTAAAATATCACAAAACCTTTACCTTACTCTAATCTAGCAAGATACCACCCGCTGAGGTTTCACCGCAGGTAGGCTAACTGCCCGAACCGAAGCCCCCTCTTGCGCCATATGAGTACAGTAAATCCCTGTCCCTCACTGTGGACAACCAGTCCATCCCTGGCACCCACTTTCCACTGGTGGCACCTAAACTAGACTATCATAAGTTAATCAGCTAGGTCGTACCCATATAGACTTGTGGTTGTACGGTTAATGCTCAGTCTGGACAAACACAAGCGTCGGTCCTTATTTGACTAGGGTGGAACATACACTTAACAAGTTCTCGTGCTAACTGCACCAAGCCAAACCAACCATCCACCCTAATCTAAACCAACTTTCACATTTTATTTTATTTTAAAAGAACAGTGGCAACTCCAATTACCACTAATTTTCATAAACACCGGGGTTCTATAAATCATAAATTCCCATTTTCAAGATTTCTAAAGTATTGAATAGCAGGACTAAGCATTATACTACCATACTAACATCAACAAGTAATTAAATAATCTCATTAATGAGACAAAGGGAGTTCTATGGTGACAAGAGTACATGGCATTCAATTTTAATGGAGGGCATAGCAAGTTGGAATAACTAGTTCCTAAAGATTTGAACTAATACTTTATGTAAATAGCAATGCACATAATTTAAAATAATTTGAAAACATTTCAAATCATGGGTTCAAGATGATCAAAGGAGACTTGCCTTCTTGCAGATTCTCTGGGTCTTCTTGCTGTTGGGTGGAGTGATCGTCGACAACGTTGGAATCTACGCGATAAAAGACGAAGCAAACAAAGCAAATAAAATACAAACAAAATTCAAATAAACTCAAAAATTCAAATGGAGGCCATAGTTGGTTAGATCATGATTTTAAATGAATTTAGAAATTTGAATGGATGAATTTGGAGTTAAAATGAGAAAGTTATGCTTGTTTGAAGTTTTCAGTTTGAATAAATCCAGAAATTAAGAAATTTCTGACAGGTGGGGCCCACTGGAATATTTAAATTTTCAATCTTTATTTTTAATTCCGAGAGCCCGACAGGTGGGACCCACTGACAGCAAACCCTCTGGTGGTCGCTGACATGTGGGACCCCTCTAACAGTGACCACATCTGCTTTGGGTCACTGACAGGTGGGACCCACTGGGATCTGGACCCACTTGTCAGAGGCTGACGCAGACAGATCGGACCCAGGCGGCAGTGGCCCGCACAGACGGCTGCCGCTGACAGGTGGGACCCACTTGTCAGCGCGAGAAATAAACGAAAAACTCAACCCAGCGCGCGGAGCCGAGGGCTCGAACGCGCACCGGGGAGTTGAGGGAGTGCGCTGCTAACCAGATGGGCGGGGGAGGCTTTGCCTACCTATATAGGGCAGCAAATCTTTATGAGGGATACCTTCGGGAGGGGCCGGGCAGAGGCGGTCGGAGGCGACGGCGCCGGCGGCGAGGGGAAGCCGGACGTGTTCGGGTGATGCGTAGATTGTAATCCTGGAGTGAAGAGGGTTCTGTGGGAGGAGTTGGCGAGGTCCGGGGATGAACGGAGACGGCCGGCGGAGAGGAAGGGGCGGAGCTGCCTCGGGTGCTCCGGTGCGACGGTGCTCCGGCGGCGAGGAAGGACGACCGAGGTGCTGGGGGGGTTCACCGACACACAAGGAGGCTGTAGGTGGTGGCTATGGGCTCCAGGGAGGTCCGAGGCGGCGGGGAAGGCTCGCTGGAGTTGGGCGGGGCTCGGAGAGAGAGAAGCTCGGCTGCGGGTGTCTCAGGGCTCTGGAGGAAAGGTGGAGGGTGCTAGGAGGTGGTGCGGGGAGAGGCGGAGGCCGAGGGGCTATTTATAGAGCTCGGGGAGGTCCGAGGCGGTGGAAATTCCTCGCCGAAGTCGCGGCCAGGGTTCGGTTTGAATTGGGGATAAGCCGACCGAGGCGACGCGGAGTCCGGATTCTCAGGGGATAAGGGGCTTATCACCCCGGGAATTCAAATCCGTGTTCAATTCGAAGAAAGAGGCCGAGTGCAGGTAGGATTTGATCGCCGGTTTCTTCGGAAGAGAGAGAAAGGAGGGAGAGTCCGGCGTCCGCGCGGGGACGAAGGACCTGACGAGCGGGGCCCGCAGAGCAGCGAGGGAGAGGGGAGGTGCGGCCGGGATGGGCCGAGGCGGAGGAGAGTTGAATCCGGTCCGCACACGTGGCGCGCGGGGAGATGGCGAAGGCGGGATGGCGGGGCGACGTGGATGACATCCGTCCGTCCAAGTGTCAGCCGAAGGGAGGGGTTGGATTTTTATTTTTGATTTTACAATTTCAGAAAAGGCTAGGAAATTATTTAGGCCTCAAAAAAATATGAAAATACCTCCAAAAATTTCAGAAAAATTCACAGAAGCTTCTGGACATATTTTGGACTAAGCAAAATTATTTCCAACTACTGTTGTATTTTATTTTCATAGCTTGAATTACCTTTTAATTTTTAAAATAGGTTTTAAATTCCAAAAAATTCAGGAAAACCAAATAAAATCCAATTACTTTAAAATACTTTATTTGAATTTAAATTTTTCCAAAAAGCAAATTTTGGGATGTGACAAACCTACCCCCCTTAGGAAGAATCTCGACCCCGAGATTCGGATGGACTGGGAAAGAGGTCGGGGAACTCTTCTTTTAGATCCTCTTCACGTTCCCAAGTCGCTTCCGATTCCGAATGGTTGCTCCACTGCACTTTACAGAACTTGATGACCTTGTTTCGCGTACGACGTTCTGATTCCTCCAATATCTTGACCGGATATTCTGGATAGGTGAGGTCCTCCTTCACGTTTATTTCATCTAGAGGCATCTGCTCTTCTGGAACTCTGAGACACTTTCTTAGCTGAGACACATGGAAGACGTCATGCACCTTTGACAGTTGAGGTGGAAGCTCCAACTGGTAAGCAACTTCTCCCCTTTTCGTCACAACAGGGAAGGGTCCAATGAATCTGGGAGCTAGCTTTCCACTGACTCCAAAACGTCTCATTCCTTTGAGAGGTGACACCTTCAAATAAACATGATCCCCAGGTACAAATTCTAAGCTTCTACGTCGATTGTCCGCATAGCTCTTCTATCTGGTTTGTGCTGTTTTTAATCTGTCCTGGATTAGACGAACTTGTTCTTCTGCTTGCTTCAACACATCTGGTCCAAAGACTTGTCCTTCTCCTGTCTCCTTCCAATACAATGGAGTCCTACATTTTCTGCCGTATAGGGCTTTGAACGGAGACATTTGCAAACTGGATTGATAACTGTTGTTATTGGAAAACTCCACATAGGGTAGACTTTGATCCCAATTATTCTTGTTTGCCAGTACACAAGCTCTCAACATGTCTTCCAGAATTTGATTTACTCTTTCTGTTTGTCCATCTGTCTGTGGATGATAAGCTGTACTGAAGTTTAAGTTTGTGCCCAAAAGTTCATGTAGTTTTTGCCAAAATCTCGAACTGAATTGAGTTCCTCGATTCGACACAATCCTCTTTGGGATTCCATGCAAGCACACAATCCTTGACATGTACAACTCTGCAAGTCTATCCCTGGAGTATGTGGTCTTTATTGGAATGAAATGGGCGACTTTTGTCAGACGATCCACAATAACCCAAATTGAATCGTGTCCTGATTTGGTTCTTGGTAATCCAGTTATAAAATCCATACCAATTTCTTCCCATTTCCACTCAGGGATCTGCAATGGCTGCAAAAGTCCAGCAGGTCTCTAGTGTTCAGCTTTAATCCGTTGGCATACATCACACAAAGCTACGTATTCTGCAATTTCTCGTTTCATACTTGACCACCAATACCTTTCCTTGAGATCTTGGTACATTTTTGTACTCCCAGGGTGAATTGAATATCCAGATTCATGGGCTTCCTTCAGGATTAACTCCTTTACCTCTTTCTTTTCAGGTACAATAATTCTTTTCCCAAACCAAAGGGTACCTTCTTCATCCTCTGAAAATTCCGAGGCTTTCCCTTTCTTCATATTATCCTTGATCTCCTGGACATACTTGTCCTCCTTTTGAGCTGCCCTGATTTGATCTTCTAAGGTTGGTTGAACTTCCAAAGTGGCTAGGAATCCTTCCTCCACTACTTTTAAGTTGAGCCGTTGGAATTCTTCTTGAAGTGCGGGCATACTATCCTTAATCCACAGTTTGGTACAGTAAATCTTTCGACTCAAGGCATCAGCTACCACATTAGCCTTTCCTGGGTGATAATGTATTCCAATATCATAATCCTTTATTAACTCAAGCCATCTCCTTTGTCTCATATTGAGATCGGGTTGAGTAAATATGTACTTCAGGCTTTTGTGATCCGTGTAAATTTCACAACGGTTACCAATCAAATAATGCCTCCGTATTTTAGAGCATGCACAATGGCAGCAAGCTCTAAATCATGTGTTGGGTAATTTCCTTCATGGGGCCGCAACTGCCTCGAAGCATATGCTACTACCTTTCTATCTTGCATCAATACACAGCCTAGTCCTTGCCTTGACGCATCATAGAAGATTTCAAAATCCTTCCTAATATCTGGAAGTGTTAACACTGGTGCAGAAGTTAACCTCTTCTTCAGCTCTTGGAAACTATCTTCAGACGGTTTACTCCATTCAAACTTCTTTTCCTTCTTCAGCAATTGGGTGAGAGGTCTTGCGAGCTTGGAGAAGCCTTCAATAAAGCGGCGATAGTAACCAGCCAAACCCAAAAAGCTTCGGATCTCAGATACTGACTTTGGTTGCGTCCAATTGAGCACATCATTTACCTTATCGGGATCCACGGACACTCCTCCTGCAGAAATCACGTGGCCCAAGAAAGCTACTTTCTTCAACCAAAACTCACACTTACTAAACTTGGCATACAACTGATTTTCTCTGAGCTTTTCCAAAACTATCCTCACATGTTCTGCGTGCTCTTCCTCATTCTTGGAGTATATCAGAATATCGTCAACAAACACAACCACAAATTTATCCAAATATTCCATGAACACCTTATTCATCAGATTCATGAAGTATGCGGGGGCATTGGTTAGACCGAAAGACATTACAGTATACTCGTATAATCCATAACGAGTAGCAAATGCCGTCTTGGGTATGTCTTCTGGTCTTATCTTCAATTGGTGATAACCTGATCGAAGATCAATCTTGGAGAAGACACATGATCCTTTCAACTGATCAAACAGATCATCTATTCTGGGCAAAGGGTACTTGTTCTTGATCGTCACATCATTCAAGGATCGATAGTCCACACACATGCGAAGACTTCCGTCCTTCTTCTTTACTAGCAGTACTGGTGCTCCCCAGGGTGACGAGCTTGGTCTCACGAAACCTTTATCTTGTAACTCTTCAATTTGCTTCTTAACTTCAGCCAAATCATTCGCAGACATTCGATAAGGTCTCTTTGATATCGGAGCTGTACCAGGTACCAAGTTGATGAAAAATTCAATTTCTCTGTCTGGCGGCATTCCCGGCAAATCTTCAGGGAATACATCCGGGTATTCACTTACAATAGGTACCTTTTCCAAGGCTACTCCCTTCACACTGTTCAATCCACACCTATTCTGGGAAGACGTGTTTGACATATATCTCACTTGAACTCCATCCGAGTTAGTAACAGTGACGGCACGATCAGCACAATCTATCTGTCCTTTATACTTGGTTAACCAATCCATTCCAAGTATCACATCTAAACTCTTAGAGTCTATTATAATAAGGTTCGTGAGGAACTTGACTCCATGTATATCCACAGTTGCACTAGGGCACACTGTGTTAGTCCTCATTTCCTTTCCAGGGGATTGGACTAGCATAGGGGTCTTTAGTTTACGCACATCCCGATTATATTTTTCAACAAAATCTTTTGACACAAAAGAATGCGAAGCTCCAGAATCAAATAATGCTGATGCAGGTACTGAGTTGACAAGGAACTTACCCAGAACTACGTCGGGTGCATCCTGAGCTGCTTCCGCGGTCACATGATTGAGGTGTCCTCTTCTCACTGCTTGTGGAGCCCTTGGAGTCTGAGGTGTCCCACGGCCTTGTCCTGCATTCGGGGTTCGTACTGGTGTCGTTCCCAAATTGAAGCGAATTGGGGTCACAGCTGGGCGCTTCTGGGGACAGTTACTAGCATAATGCCCCATATTCTTGCAGTTGAAACACTGCACTCCTGCCGCTGAAGTCCGATTTTGCTGGGGTTGAACACCATTGCCTGTCCGGGGAACTTGTGGGTTTGGGCGAGGTCCAATAAATGGAGTCCTTGGCACATTTGGTTCTGAGGTTCTATGGAACTGAGGTGGATTAGGGCGAAATCGAGAACTACTCGTGCCCTGCTGAGCTTGAAACTTTCTCTTCCTGCTTTCATACAGCTGACGTTGAGCATCTTCTTGTACAAAGGCCTTGTTCACCATGTGTTGGAAGGTTGAAAAATCATTCGACACTAGCTGCACCTTGAGGTTGGGGTCGAGCCCCTGCATGAATCTCCAGATCTTGGTTGCCTCCGATGTGATCTCTTCAGACGCATACCTGTACAGCTGGGTGAACTTGTTCAGGTATTCAGAAACGCTGAGGTTTCCTTGCTGCAGTTGATAGAATTCTCTTTTCTTCATGTCCATTATTCCCGTAGGAATATGCGCAGCGCGGAAAGCCTCCACAAATTCACCCCACGTGATAGCTTGTGCATTCTGATGAGCGCGCGTGGAAATTTTCCCACCAGTTAGCCGCAATTCCTTTGAGTTGGTGAGCAGCATACAACACCTTTTCATTGTCATTGCACTGGGCTAGGACCAACTTCCTTTCCACATCCTTAATCCAATCATCTGCCTCCATGGGATCTATGGATCCAGCAAAAGTAGGAGGCCTTGTCCTCATAAATTCTCCCATCTTAGATTGGGGAGCTTGGTTGAGTGCCTGCGGAGCTTGCTGCACTTGGTTTTGAGCTAAAGCTTGGAGAAGCTGCAGTTGCATGGCCATCATTTGCTCCAAGCTGGGGGCTTGTGGAGGGGGTGGCGGAATGTTGTTCTCTGGCTGAGGGTTGGCATCACGGCTGTTGTCAGGGTTGCTCCTTGTGTTCACCATCTGAAGCGGTTTTAGGTTAGCACAAGGTAAGAGGGAAATAGCAAAGGTAAGAGATTGAGGGAGACTAAGTCACATCCCAAGCCAACACACAAGGAAGAAGCAAGCAAATTAACTTTAGCAAAAGAACTTTTATTGAAATCAACCTAGTTTTAAGAATGGCTGTACCACAGTGCACTTAGGCTTGGTACAGTCCATCTAGCACACCGAGCATAAAAAAACGTTCTAATAACGTGGACATTATTTGGGTACTACTGGCTCTAAAGACTACCAATCCTCCAAGACGACGCGCTCCTCAGGGTCCTCCTCTGGTTCTTCTTCTGGTTCTTCTTCTGGTTCTTCTTCTGGTTCCTCATGCTCATTGACGTGATGTCGTGAACAATCACAAGTGGTCGAAGCACGGGGACGGTTACGACTGGAGGCAGTCGAACGCAAGCGGGAAGGAGAAGGCTTGCGCTTCGTGAGGGTGATGACAGGTGGCGGACTGGGGCGTCGCACCTTCTTGCGTGCTGTGAGCCTGGTGCGGAGTCCTGAAAGTCGAGCTGGCGCTTGGTTGTTGGGGACGGCAGCTGGTGCAGGTGAAGACGGAGTGTAGTCCACTGCAGCTTTGAGACGTCCTAGCTCGAACTCTGCTGCCTGGCTGTGGAGAAGCTGTGCACGAAGGGTGTCAGAGTGCTGGTAGCTGGAAGTGAGAAGCATCCGGAGCTGTCCAATCTCCTCCAAAGCTCTGGCATAAGTGACTGCCATCGCCTGGGTGAGCTGCACCTGATGTGACAGTCGAGGATCGTCAACTGGAATATCAAAGGGGTCTGGATACCTCTGTCCTGCTCGTGGGTTGATGAAGAAGCAAAAAGGGGACTGATGTACAGCATCCTTGTGCAGATGGCACAACTCATCGATGGCGAGGCGTGCTGCGTCCTGGACAGCGTCGAAACAGCGGGACCGAGGGTGCTTGATGGGGTATGTTTGGGAGTTGAATTCCCCATCCCGTGCATACAGGTATACCTCCATCGACCACGAGTCTCGATCCAGGATCCGTGTCTTCCGTCCCCTGAAAATGGGTGGCTAACGGTACTCCAAGCACTGCATCAACTGTCGGAGAAGGCTAGCAAGAGCTCCAGCATCCTCTCCGTGTGAGTAGTAGTCCCACGGGGCAGTGGAGGTCGAATTGGCCATCTACAAAGTTGAATAAAAGAAAAGATTAGTAAAAATTTTAACAAAGGGATGTAGAGACGAGAACGGAATTCTAAGTAAGAAGAGAGTAGAAGCAAAAAAGCTTATATATTTTTAACATACTCTTTTTATAATTATAAGTCCTTATGGTTTGCCATTCTTAACCTAAGTCACGTCCTACAGTCAAATTGGCTCTAATACCATCTCTGTCGGGCCCCCGGATTACCAAACCCAGACCCTCTGTGTATTACTGCACTAGTCCCAGATCAAAGCTAGTGCACACAGTTAAACAGAATGGAAAACATCACCAACAACGATTTATTTCAATAATTAAGAGTACTGACCGAAAGGTCTCATTATTACAACTGAGGTTTCATTGACCTCGCACACATAAAATAAAACGGAAGCAAAAGATAAAATCGATGATGACCCATCAATACGCCACAGGCAATTGACTGGGGAAGCACGACCTAGTCCTCCGGGAAAAATCCATCACAGCCACAAGCGAAGCAGTAGTCGTAGTCACCTTCTTGAGCTTCGACTTCCTCTGAGTATTGTTTTTGAGTGCAGCATGTGAGTACATAAAGTACTCCGCAAGTCTTGGGAAAAATGCAATAGATGCAAGGCTTGACAAAGGAAGGCTATATGGTTCTTTTGCACAAAACAATATTTTAAATTCAATTACTACTAATTATTTTCGAAGGCATCATGTTAATAAAGTAAATGTTTTAACAGAAACTATCATTAATTCTCTAGTGAAGGTTCCATCCACCAACACTAGTTTAATCAATCCTAACTGATCAAGTTTAAAACTGCGGGTTCCATCCACCCTCTCTGGCTCCATCTGCCAGGATACCCTTCCGAGAGTTCCCTCCACTCTCGGAATACAAAACATTGATTTTTAAAACCAAAACCAGAAATCTACCATGTGAATGCATTCCTTGCCCGCCCTTGACCGTGGGCACGACTATTCGAATAGTTTGACACTCTGCAGAGGTTGTACAACTTTACCCACAAGAGATAAATTACCCTAAAAGTCAACACGCTTCCTTTGGCATGAGACCCAGATGAAATATCACAAAACCTTTACCTTACTCTAATCTAGCTAGATACCACCCGCTGAGGTTTCACCGCAGGTAGGCTAACCGCCCGAACTGAAGCCCCCTCTTGCGCCATATGAGTACAGTAAATCCCTGTCCCTCATTGTGGATAACCAGTCCATCCCTGGCAACCACTTTCCACTGGTGGCACCTAAACTAGACTATCATAAGTTAATCAGCTAGGTCGTACCCATATAGACTTGTGGTTGTACGGTTAATGCTCAGTCTGGACAAACACAAGCGTCGGTCCTTATTTGACTAGGGTGGAACATACACTTAACAAGTTCTCGTGCTAACTGCACCAAGCCAAACCAACCATCCACCCTAATCTAAACCAACTTTCACATTTTATTTTATTTTAAAAGAACAGTGGCAACTCCAATTACCACTAATTTTCATAAACACCGGGGTTCTATAAATCATAAATTCCCATTTTCAAGATTTCTAAAGTATTGAATAGCAGGACTAAGCATTATACTACCATACTAACATCAACAAGTAATTAAATACTCTCATTAATGAGACAAAGGGAGTTCTATGGTGACAAGAGTACATGGCATTCAATTTCAATGGAGGGCATAGCAAGTTGGAATAACTAGTTCCTAAAGATTTGAACTAATACTTTATGTAAATAGCAATGCACATAATTTAAAATAATTTGAAAACATTTCAAATCATGGGTTCAAGATGATCAAAGGAGACTTGCCTTCTTGCAGATTCTCTGGGTCTTCTTGCTGTTGGGTGGAGTGATCGTCGACAACGTTGGAATCTACGCGATAAAAGACGAAGCAAACAAAGCAAATAAATACAAACAAAATTCAAATAAACTCAAAAATTCAAATGGAGGCCATGGTTGGATAGATCATGATTTTAGATGAATTTAGAAATTTGAATGGCTGAATTTGGAGTTAAAATGAGAAAGTTATGCTTGTTTGAAGTTTTCAGTTTGAATAAATCCAGAAATTAAGAAATTTCTGACAGGTGGGGCCCACTGGAATATTTAAATTTTCAATCTTTATTTTTAATTCCGAGAGCCTGACAGGTGGGACCCACTGACAGCAAACCCTCTGGTGGTCGCTGACATGTGGGACCCCTCTGACAGTGACCACATCTGCTTTGGGTCACTGACAGGTGGGACCCACTGGGATCTGGACCCACTTGTCAGAGGCTGACGCAGACAGATCAGACCCAGGCGGCAGTGGCCCGCACAGACGGCTGCCGCTGACGGGTGGGACCCACTTGTCAGCGCGAGAAATAAACGAAAAACTCAACCCAGCGCGCGGAGCCGAGGGCTCGAACGCGCACCGGGGAGTTGAGGGAGTGCGCTGCCTACCAGATGGGCGGGGGAGGCTTTGCCTACCTATATAGGGCAGCAAATCCTTATGAGGGATACCTTCGGGAGGCGCCGGGCAGAGGCGGTCGGAGGCGACGGCGCCGGCGGCGAGGGGAAGCCGGACGTGTTTGGGTGATGCGTAGATTGTAATCCTGGAGTGAAGAGGGTTCTGTGGGAGGAGTCGGCGAGGTCCGGGGATGAACGGAGACGGCCGGCGGAGAGGAAGGGGCGGAGCTGCCTCGGGTGCTCCGGTGCGACGGTGCTCCGGCGGCGAGGAAGGACGACCGAGGTGCTGGGGGGGTTCGCCGACGCACAAGGAGGCTGTAGGTGGCGGCTATGGGCTCCGGGGAGGTCCGAGGCGGCGGGGAAGGCTCGCCGGAGTTGGGCGGGGCTCAGAGAGAGAGAAGCTCGGCTGCGGGCGTCTCAGGGCTCCGGAGGAAAGGTGGAGGGTGCTGGGAGGTGGTGCGGGGAGAGGCGGAGGCTGAGGGGCTATTTATAGAGCTCGGGGAGGTCCGAGGCGGCGGAAATTCCTCGCCGAAGTCGCGGCCGGGGTTCGGTTTGAATTGGGGATAAGCCGACGGAGGCGACGCGGAGTCCGTATTCTCAGGGGATAAGGGGCTTATCTCCCCGGGAATTCAAATCCGCGTTCAATTCGAAGAAAGAGGCTGAGTGCAGGTAGGATTTGATCGCCGGTTTCTTCGGAAGAGAGAGAAAGGAGGGAGAGTCCGGCGTCCGCGCGGGGACGAAGGACCTGACGAGCGGGGCCCGCGGAGAAGCGAGGGAGAGGGGAGGTGCGGCCGGGATGGGCCGAGGCGGAGGAGAGTTGAATCCGGTCCGCACACGTGGCGCACGGGGAGATGGCGAAGGCGGGATGGCGGGGCGACGTGGACGACATCCGTCCGTCCAAGTGTCAGCCGAAGGGAGGGGTTGGATTTTTATTTTTGATTTTACAATTTTAGAAAAGGCTAGGAAATTATTTAGGCCTCAGAAAAATATGAAAATACCTCCAAAAATTCCAGAAAAATTCATAGAAGCTTCTGGACATATTTTGGACTAAGCAAAATTATTTCCAACTATTGTTGTATTTTATTTTCATAGCTTGAATTACCTTTTAATTTTTAAAATAGGTTTTAAATTCCAGAAAATTCAGGAAAACCAAATAAAATCCAATTACTTTAAAATACTTTATTTGAATTTAAATTTTTCCAAAAAGCAAATTTTGGGATGTGACACCATGGCCGCCCAGCTCGGGAGGAACGTCGAAGCTTACGTCGATGACGTGGTGGTCAAAACCCGGCAGCTTGCTCTGCATGGCCGGGACCTCCAGGAGACCTTCGACAACCTCCGGAAGGCGGGCATCAAGCTCAACCCCGACAAATGTGTCTTCGGGGTGCAGGCGGGCAAACTCCTAGGTTTCCTCGTGTCCGAACGGGGCATCCAGGCGAACCCCGACAAAGTAGACGCCATCCTGGGTATGGAGCCGCCCAAGACAACGAGGGAGGTCCAGAGGCTGGCGGGCCGCATGGCAGCACTAAGCCGCTTCCTATCCAGGGCGGCGGAGCGGGGCCTGCCATTTTTCAAGACACTTCGCGGGTGCGATGGATTTCGTTGGGACGGAGATTGCGCGAAGGCCTTCAACGAGCTCAAGGAGTACCTGGCAAGCCTCCCGACTCTGGTCGCCCCAGCACCAGAGGCTCCCCTCCTGATCTATCTGGCCACGTCAGCCACCGCGGTCAGCGCCGTCCTCGTCTTAGAGGAAGGCGCCATGCAGCGGCCCGTATACTTTGTCTCTAAAGCCCTCCAAGGCGCCAAGACAAGATACACGGAGCTTGAGAAGCTCGCCTACGCGCTGATCATGGCCTCCAGGAAACTTCGGCATTACTTTCTGGCCCACCCGATCACAGTGCCTTCCTCATTCCCCCTGGCAGAGATGTTACACAACAAGGAGTCCCAGGGCGCATCGGCAAATGGGCTGCCGAGCTCGCCCCCTTCTCCTTGACGTATGCTTCACGAACGGCAATCAAATCCCAAGTCCTGGCGGATTTTCTCGCCGAATGGACCCCGCCGGCCCAACCAGTCCAGACGCACGACGACCCCGTCTGGACGCTTACCATTAATGGAGCTTACGTTGTCGCAGGCGCGGGCGTAGGTGCGGTGATCGTCACGCCCGAAGGACAGCGTTTGCTATACTCGGCGCGCCTTGCCTTCCCCGCTACCAACAACACGGCTGAGTACGAGGCGCTGCTCTTTTGCCTGGCGAAGCTCAAGGCAGTCGGCGCGAGACGGGTGCTGGTCCGCACCGACTCGCGCTTGACGGCTGGTCATGTGGATAAGTCATATCTAGCCAAGGACCCTGAGTTGGCCAAGTACCTCGCGGCGGTGAGGGCGAGGGAAAGGCACTTTTTGGGCGTCACCGCTAAGGCCGACGCCCTCGCTAAGGCAGCCAACCAGCAACTGCCCCCCTGATGGGGCGTTTTACGAGATATTAGTGCAGGCGGCCATCGCGCAGGACAATCGGGACACTGCACTCGTCCACCACATTAACCGGCCAGGTGATTGGCGAGTGCCCATCTTCAATTTCTTGCAAGGCATCGCCAAGCCGGAGGACCCCGCTGAGCTTCGGCGCTTGCAGCACCGCGCAAGGTCCTTCCAGGTGTTCGAAGGGATACTCTACAAGAGAGGGGTTTGCGCACCGCTCCTGCGCTGCCTCTCGACTGAGGGGGGAAAGGAGCTCCTTGCGGAGATCCACGCGGGCGCGTGCGGATCCCACCTGGCACCGAGGCGTTCAGGCAAGGCTTCTACTGGCCAACTGCCATCACCGACGCCCAGGACCTCGTCCGTCGGTGCCAACAGTGCCAGTGGATGGCGCGCATCATCCGCAGGCCCCCGACGAGCCTCAACCCTATTCCTCCGGTGTGGCCACTGGCACGTTGGGGCGTCGACATAGTAGGACCGCTTGCCCGAGCTCCAGGGGACCTCCGGTTCGTGGTGGTCGCGCTGGAGTATTTCTCCAGATGGCCGGAAGCGGTTGCCCTGGCTAAAGTAACTTCTGCGACCATACAGCACTTCCTCTGGCAAAACATCATATGTCGCTTCGGCGTGCCCCGTGAGCTCACGGTTGACAATGGCCTACAGTTCGACGCCACCCTATTCAAAGACTATTGTGACAGCATGGGCATCACCCTCCGATTCGCCTCGGTAGGGCATCATCCCCAGTCCAACGGGGCGGTCGAACGGGCGAATGGCGCCATCTCCGCTGCCATCAAAAAGCGCCTGGTCGGGTTGCCGAAGGGCAAGTGGCCAAGCGAGCTTCACAGCGTTCTTTGGTCGCTTCGCACAACGGTAACGCGCCCGACGGGATTCACGCCGTTCAAGGTCCTATTCGGCGACGAAGCAGTGACGCCCGAGGAAATCAAGGCCGGCTCGCGGAGGGTCCTCGTCCAAGCACCCGAAGAGGAGCGCCGTGTGTCCTTGGACCTCCTCGACGGGCTACGGGCAGATGCAGCCCACCATGTCGGGAAGTATGCGCGGCAGACAATGCGTACTCGGGACCGCTCTATATGCCCGCGGGGATTCAAGCCTGGGGATCTCGTTCTCAGAGTGGCGCTTCAGGCGGAGATCGCTGGCAAGCTGGAGTCCAAGTGGAAAGGCCCGTACATTGTGCTGGAGGCATTGCCGAAGGGGGCGTACTGCCTCACCACGCTCGAAGGACAAACCCTCCGGCACACATGGAATGCGGACAGGTTGCGGCGATACTACGCCTAGAAGCAGGACAACAAGCGTAGAGCCACCAGCCCTTTGTTATACGATGCTCGCCCACGCAAACGGGAGTTCAATAAAGATTGCTGTTCCCAGAGCATTCCCTGTCCGCGCTGAGCAGAACAAAGTCCACGGGCTTTAAATAAAACGTAGCATCGAGGTCTGCGTCCGCATGCGCGAGTCTCCGGACTATAAAGGAAGTCGTAGCGTCGAGGTCCGCCTCCGCACGCACTAGTATGCGGACTCTAAATAAGATGTAGCGTCGAGGTCTGCCTCCGCACGCGCGAGTCTCCGGACTATAAAGGAAGTCGTAGCGTCGAGGTCCGCCTCCGCACGCCCTAGTCCACGGACTTTAAATAAGATGTAGCGTCGAGGTCTGCATATGCACGCGCGAGTCTCCGGACTATAAAGGAAGTCGTAGCGTCGAGGTCCGCCTCCGCACGCGCTAGTCTACGGACTTTAAATAAGACGTAGCATGGAGGTCTGCCTCCGCACGCGCGAGTCTCCGGAATATAAAGGAAGTCGTAGCGTCGAGGTCCGCCTCCGCACGCACGAGTCTACGGACTTTAAATAAGACGTAGCGTCGAGGTCCGCCTCCGCACGCACCAGTCTACGGACTTTAAATAAGACGTAGCGTCGAGGTCCGCCTCCGCACGCAGCAGTCTACGGACTCTAAATAAGACGTAGCGTCGAGGTCCGCCTCCGCACGCACCAGTCTACGGACTTTAAATAAGACGAAACGGTGGGACGCCCTCGCGCGCACCAGTCTACGGACTCTAAATAAGACGTAGCGTCGAGGTCCGCCTCCGCACGCACCAGTCTATGGACTCTAAATAAGACGTAGCGTCGAGGTCCGCCTCCGCACGTGCGAGTCTCCGGACTATAAAGCAAGTCGTAGCGTCGAGGTCCGCCTCCGCACGCACCAGTCGACGGACTCTAAATAAGACGTAGCGTCGAGGTCCGCCTCCGCACGCGCGAGTCTTCGGACTATAAAGCAAGTCGTAGCGTCGAGGTTCGCCTCCGCACGCGCCAGTCCACGGACTCTAAATAAGACGTAGCGTCGAGGTCCGCCTCCGCACGCGCGAGTCTCCGGACTATAAAGAAAATCGTAGCGTCGAGGTTCGCCTCCGCGCGCGCCAGTCCACGGACCCTAAATAAGCTGCGGATGTCCTCCCTGCGCACTCTACGGAGTCTAAACAAGACGCTAACTCCGCGCATGCTAGGGACCTCGTCCCTGTGCATACTCTGCGGAGTATAAACAAGACGCGGAGGTCTTCCCTTCGCGTTTGGCGGCAGGTAACACCAAGAAAGGTACTACATGGTTTCATTATAAAAGCAAAGGGGTTACATGGTTACAAGCATACGAACCAGTACATCATCCCCCCGCCCTACCCAACCAACCGCTCAGCCTTGGCGCGGTGCGGGCGAACCCGTGCCGTCGTCGCCGTGACGCTGAAGGACTCCTTCGAGCCAGTGGAGGAGGTCCCCCTCCCCATGCAGCGTCTGCTGCACGGCGACCCTCGCTGCATCTTCCCCGAAGCGGCCCCAGATCCGTTGATGGAAGTTCTGCAAGCTAGGCCCGATGGAGCGAATGGCGTCCGACATAACCTCGGGTCGGCCGGGAGGATCCAGTTGAGGATTCGCCAGCTCATGGGTATGTCTGCACCCACGAGTGTGAAGCAGGGCGAGGGTGAAGCACGCACCAAGATAGCCGCAGTGTTCGCCAAACGTTCTGGCGCCACGAAGAGCAACCCCTGCCCCCTCCTCGATCAACCCGAGCGTCTCCGACAGGGCCTTCGGCCCGTGCGTAGTGTCCGGCACTCTGACACACAGATCTCGGAGGGCCTGGTTCAGAGACTCCATGGCCCGCCACGCTGACGTGGACGCATTTTCCAAGACGAGGCTATTCCCTGCAGCAGACTCCGCCAGCTGGGCGTTCTCCCCTTCTAGGACGGCGATCTGCTGCAGGAACGCGGTGCGCTCCTCAGCCGCGGCACACTTGGCTTCCGTGGCCTCGAGTTGTGCGGCCGCCATGTCGCCCTCTAGCACGCGAAGTTCTTCATCCTTCGCTGCGGGAGCATTGTTTGCTTCACGAAGGCTGGCTTTCAGAGCCCTCCGCTAACGAACACGGGCCTCATCAAAGGACCAGCTAAGGGCAAGCGTCTGGCAAAAACAACAAGTCAGCAGGCGCCCAGCAGTACCTTGTAAGCTGAAGCGCACATATTTACCCTCATCTCGGAGGCCTGCAGCGCGAGCGCTAGGAGATCCCACTCGTATGACGACAACATCTCTCGGTCAAGGCCGTTGTCGGCACGCTCTGCGGCTGCGGTGAGGACGCGAAGTATCTCCAGGCGAGGGAGGAAGTCCACGCGAGCGAGCCCCGGCCCCAACACGCCAGGATTTACCGAGGCCGCGGCCACGTCAACAGCAACGAACACCTGCGGGGCACCCTACACAAGGCTTTGGACTTCGCGCATACCTCCGTTGCTCGATCCTTCGCCATGTCCGGGAGACCTCGTCCCGCCTGATGTTGGCAGAATGAGCGAGCAGATTGGAGAGAGTCTCGCGAAGTCACGAGAAGAAAGGGACTCACGCCTACCTCCTGCGCCTCTCGTCGCGGTAGGAAGTGGCGCCGTTTCAACGGCCAAGTGGGAGGCGGGTGCCTCGTGTTGGAAATATGCCCTAGAGGCAATCATAGAGATGATGATATTTCGTTGTATCCATGATTTAATAAATGTTCCTTGAATATTGCCTTTGTATTGATTAACAAGTATGTGACTTGTTTGTGAAACTCTTTACTTGTATGGTTATTCTAAAGTTGTCCCTAGTCGAAGTTCATATGTGGTCACACGTGAATAATGGATTAGCACATGTATCGGTTGATGACCATGTTTCACAGGTCATAGACATGGAGATGTCAAACCAATAATGTGGACACATGTTTAGAACATGGGGTTGGACCGACCCAACATGAGACATAACAATTATACTTATGGTTCTCTCTCTACACAATGTGTACGCCTTGTCCTTAGACCTGAGATTGTCGCATGTACTTGAGATGTGAATCGACCTACTTAGGGGCTATCAAACGCTGCTCCGTAACTGGGTAGTTATAAAGGTAGCTTTCGGGTTTGTCATGAAGCATGCTGCGAGGCATGGTCAGTCGAGATGGGATTTGCCCCTCTCTACCTGAGAGAGATATCTCTGGGCCCCTCGAGTGATCGGATCCAGAAATGCATGGCCATGCTACTTAAGGTTAAGAGTTAACCTAGTAAGGGATTCCGGATCACAGGATCGAGAAAGAGTGGTCAGCTTGGAGCTCGACCAAATATCGTGAGGCAAAGGGATTGGCATGTACATAAAGTTGTGATGGTTCGTTCGATATGATCTTTATGTATGTTTAGGAGTTGGCACGTCTTGCTAGAGGCCGCTACCAACTATTGACCGAGTAGGTAAACTCGTGTCATGTCTAAACATACGTGAACCCATAGGGTCACACACTTAAGGGCTGAAGCCTAATTCGGATTGGATCCGGGTTGGACTGGGTATTGAGTCCTAATGGGCCTCCATTCGCTGAAGCCCATTATAAGGACGTCTATAAAAGGAGGGCTAGGGCGCACAGGGTTGGGAGAATTTTTTCGTGACCTCCTCAAACCCTGGCCGCCACCCCTCCCACGCCCTGGGCGCTCGCGCGGATCTAGTAATCCGGCGTGCGTCGCTTCCTCCCGTACGTGTGGATACCTTTTGGCGGCGCTGCATCTGTAGCGTTTGGACGAACCGCAAGAGAGGAGTTGTACGTTGGACGCCGCGACGAGGACGAGGAAGTAGTACGACTACTCTGCCCCGACGTGCTTCAACGACGTAGTACGACTACTCTGCCCCGACGTGCTGCATCAATTCCGCACCTGCGCGTCTAGTGGTAATTCCGTGATCTATAACTGCAGTGATCTTGGTTTACGGGCATAATTTTTATTAATTTGCGCTAGCGTAGCCTACCCGTAGTCCTTCAGTGGTATCAGAGCCATTGCTGTCATGTTATAGGTTCGGGTGATTTGCATATGGCGATATGTAAGTCGTTATGATCGATGTGATCGATTGTATAGTTCTGGTAATGGATAGATCTGGTTTCCGTGATCATTCTGCTAAGGTCGTGCCACAACATACCCCTACCGGTCGGTATCACCATCGGGGTAGACAGTGACACGTAAAACCGATTGCGGAATGCGAAGATCAATATGATTGGTCGAATCGGAACCTAGATTAATAATCGATATTCCGTGATTGTGCTGCTAAGGTCGTGCCACAACAAACCCCTACCGGTCGGTATCACCATCGGGGTAGACAGTGACACGTAAAACCGGTTGCGGTACGCGAAGATCAATGCAAATTGGTCGAATCGGAACAATAGTCGATTTGGGGTAAATATGATTTGCCGATCAAAATCCTAAGTAAAAATTGCATAGATTGGATCTCTGTTTTTGCGAATCTATGCATAACTTGTTTTTGCAGGATGTATGTGACCAGTATGGCCTAATGTGTATGTGATGCATGTTTATAATATTTTCATGACCTGCGTGTCGTGGGTTCGGCAACACGGCTGGAGCCATAGTGTTGTCAAAGTATTGTATTAACGGCCTGCGTGCCGACTTGTGATGATTCCTTGTATCCATGTATTTGATTACTAGCTGTTATGAGTAATAGCTTATATTAGTACTCGGAGGACACATCACTTGGAGGGATGGCACACATTAACCATGGAGATGGAGATCATCATGGTGGACAGATTCTATGGCGATGGAGATCACCATGAGAAAATGGGCCATACTGAGTCACAACTGTGTGAATGCTATTCCTGTTTGTTTTACTCCTATGCATGTTTGAATGGTAGAAGTATAACGATCCCTCACAAAATGTTAAGTTAAACATATGCCCTCCCAACTAAACCCTGCACCATCCCATGTCTTGTAAATTGATGGTGGGTCTATAAAATTAGGGCACCATCGACTTTCCTTGACTAGATGGGTTTGTATCGGATACATACATGCATAAGGGTTGGTGAACTTAACAAGGTTATCATAAAGGTTATGGGCCTTGGGGCATAAAGGTTGGGCGCCGAGGCATAGAGATGTCACCCAACAACAAGAGTCATATAGAGATATGATTAGTAAGGTGTTACTTACCGAATTACCTTGTCTCCTAGCGGTGATGCAAAAGCTCACTAGTAGACTAGTTAATTGCGGATCTTGAATTGCTAAGAATCAATAGAGGGATATTGATTTTAGTGGGAGTACATTCTATTAAATTTGTTTAATACAGTTTACTCTATCATGGTTCTATTTGTCTTAGTATTTTGCATTTTCTGTTGTAGATCAATGGCATCTAACAACCGCGCACACCCTTTTGCTTTGCGATCGATTCTTGAGAAAGAAAAATTAAATGGAACAAACTATTCGGACTGGGTCCGTAACCTGAGAATTGTTCTCAGGGCAGATAAAAAGGAACACGTTCTAGACACCCAAATCCCAGAAGAACCTGCTGACAATGCGACTGCTGCTGTTAAAAATGCCTACAAGAAAGCATGTGATGACTCTCTTGAGATTAGCTGTCTTATGCTTGCATGCATGGAACCTGACCTTCAAAAGCAGTTTGAGGATCAGGAAGCGTATGATATGATCATGGCGCTTAAGGACATGTTCCAGACACAGGCCAGGACTGAAAGGTTCAATGTGTCTAAGGCTTTTCTGGAATGCAAGTTAACAGAAGGTGCACCCGTAGGCCCACATGTGATCAAAATGGTTGGTTACAGTCAGACTTTGGATAAACTTGGTTTTCCAATTAGCCAAGAGTTGGCAACTGATTTCATTTTGGCGTCTCTACCACCTAGCTATGGACATTTCATTTCGAACTACCATATGCATGGGGTGGAAAAGGGCCTTAATGAGCTTTGTGGGATGCTCAAAACAGCAGAGAGTGACATTAAGAAGTGTGCAGGGCCTAGCCATGTGATGGCTGTGCAGAACAAGTCTAGCTTCAAGAAAAAGGGTAAGAAGCCATGGGCAAAGAATAAGGGCAAGGCTAAAGATATGATCTCAAAGCCAACGCCTAAGCCTAAAGCTGGACCTGGAGCTGAGACAGTATGCTACTATTGTAAAGAGACTGGCCACTGGAAGAGAAACTGCAAGAAGTACATGGATTCTGAGGAATGCAAGAAGAATGCTGGAAGTAAGACTTCCACCCATGGTACACTTGTCATAAATGTTTTAGACATTTTTCTTGCTGATTCTCCTATTAACTCTTGGGTATTTGATACCGGATCAGTTGCTCACATTTGCAACTCGATGCAGGGGCTAATAAGAAGTAGAGGAGTCGCAAGAGGTGAAGTTGATTTTCGCGTCGGAAATAAAGCAAGGGTTGCTGCGTTGACCGTCGGCACCATGCAACTTCAGCTTCCTTCAAGATTTATTATGGAATTGAATAATTGTTATTATGTTCCTAGTATGAGTCGAAACATTTTATCTCCCTCATGTTTGATGAGAGATGGTTATTCATTTGCAAGTAAAGACAATGGTTGTTTGATCTCTAAAAATGAAATGTTTGTGGCTTTTGCGCCCATTGTGAATGGGTTATTTATTTTAAATCTTGATGATGCGCCCATCTTTAACATAAATGCTAAAAGACTTCGACCTAATGATTTGAATCCCACCTATGTTTGGCATTGTCGTTTGGGTCACATAAGTGAAAAGCGCATGAAGAAGCTCCATGATGATGGTCTTCTAACTTCGTTTGATTTTGAATCATACGAGACATGTGAAGCTTGTTTGCTTGGTAAGATGACCAAGTCACCTTTCAAAGGTTCTTTTGAGAGGGCTTCAGACTTGTTGGAAATCATACATACTGATGTATGTGGACCAATGAGCACGACTGCTAGAGGTGGATTTCATTACTTCATAACTTTCACTGATGATTTTAGTAGATATGGCTATGTCTACTTAATGAAGCATAAGTCTGAAACTTTTGAAAAGTTCAAAGAGTTCCAGAATGAGGTTGAAAATCAACGTGCCAAGAAAATTAAGGCTCTGCGATCTGATCGTGGTGGCGAGTATTTGAGTCATGAATTTAGCAATCATCTGAAGAGTTGCGGAATTGTTCCACAGCTAACACCGCCCGGAACGCCTCAAAGAAATGGGGTATCCGAGCGGCGTAATCGGACCTTGTTGGACATGGTTCGATCGATGATGAGCCAGTCAGATCTACCATTATCATTTTGGGGTTACGCTCTAGAAACAGCAGCTTTCACACTTAACAGGGTACCGTCTAAATCCGTAGTTAAGACACCATATGAGATATGGACTGGGAAGAGTCACAGTTTGTCTTTTCTAAAGATTTGGGGATGTGAGGCGTTTGTCAAGCGACTACAGTCGGACAAGCTCACACCCAAGTCGGATAAATGCATTTTCGTGGGATATCCGAAGGAAACCTTTGGATATTACTTCTACAACCGACTAGAGGGCAAAGTGTTTGTCGCTCGAAGTGGTGTTTTCCTAGAGAAAGAGTTTCTCAACAGGGAGACAAGTGGAAGAACGGTGCAACTTGAAGAGGTTCAAGATGAACCAATCGGGGAAGACTCGACGAATGATGCCCACGTGGCAGAACAAGTTGAGGAACCCATGGCAAAAGAAGCACCACCACCACGAAGGTCGGAAAGGCTCCGCAATGCGCGAGATATGTTATTGTTAGACAATGATGAGCCTACGACCTATGCGGAAGCAATGATGGACCCAGACTCTGAGAAATGGCAAAGTGCCATGAGATCCGAGATAGCATCCATGGGAGACAATCAAGTTTGGAACTTGGTTGACCCGCCTGATGGTGTTAAAACCATAGAGTGCAAATGGATCTATAAAAAGAAGATTGATATGGATGGAAATGTTCATATCCATAAAGCTCGACTTGTCGCAAAAGGTTTTCGGCAAGTTCAAGGAGTTGACTACGATGAGACCTTCTCGCCTGTAGCGATGCTTAAATCTATACGGATCATTCTAGCTATTGCTGCATATTTCGACTATGAGATATGGCAGATGGATGTCAAAACGGCTTTCCTTAATGGAAATTTAACCGAGGACGTGTATATGATACAGCCCGAGGGTTTTGTCGATCCAATCAATGCTAGAAAAGTATGCAAACTTCAAAAATCCATTTACGGATTGAAGCAAGCATCTCGGAGTTGGAACATTCGTTTTGATGAAGTGGTCAAAGGGTTTGGCTTCATCAAAAACGAAGAAGAATCTTGCGTTTACAAGAAGGCAAGTGGGAGCTCGCTCGTATTTCTAATCTTATATGTAGATGACATATTACTGATTGGAAATGATATTCCTATGCTCGAGTCCGTTAAGACCTCACTGAAAAATTGTTTTTCAATGAAGGACTTAGGGGAAGCGGCATATATTTTGGGTATTAAGATCTATAGAGATAGATCAAAAAGGCTAATAGGATTAAGCCAGAGTACTTACATTGACAAAGTGTTGAAACGGTTCAACATGGAGGAGGCAAAGAAAGGGTTCTTGCCCATGTCTCATGGCATAAATCTTGGCAAGACTCAGTGTCCTTCGACAACTGATGAGCGAGATCGCATGAGTAAGATTCCATATGCTTCGGCCATTGGATCTATCATGTATGCTATGATATGTACTCGCCCAGATGTTTCCTATGCTCTAAGTGTTACGAGCAGATACCAGGCTGATCCCGGTGAGAGTCACTGGACAGCGGTTAAAAACATCCTCAAGTATTTGAGAAGAACTAAGGATGTGTTCCTAGTCTACGGAGGTGAGGAAGAGCTCGTTGTAAATGGTTACACCGATGCAAGCTTCCAAACCGACAAAGACGATTACAAGTCGCAATCGGGTTTTGTGTTCATTTTGAACGGTGGTGCGGTCAGTTGGAAGAGTTCCAAGCAGGAGACTGTTGCTGACTCTACAACGGAGGCCGAGTACATTGCAGCTTCTGAAGCAGCAAAGGAAGGTGTTTGGATAAGGAAGTTCATATCTGAACTAGGTGTGGTTCCTAGTGCATGCAGTCCTCTGGATCTTTACTGTGATAACAGTGGGGCCATTGCGCAAGCCAAGGAGCCAAGGAATCACCAAAAGAACAAACACATACTGCGGCGGTTTCATCTCATTCGAGAGATCCTCAATCGAGGAGATTTAAAGATATGCAAAATACATACGGATTTGAATATTTCAGATCCTTTGACGAAGCCTCTCCCACAGCCTAAGCATGAGGCGCACACAAGAGCTATGGGTATTAGATATCTTCTAGATTGACTCTAGTGCAAGTGGGAGACTGTTGGAAATATGCCCTAGAGGCAATCATAGAGATGATGATATTTCGTTGTATCCATGATTTAATAAATGTTCCTTGAATATTGCCTTTGTATTGATTAACAAGTATGTGACTTGTTTGTGAAACTCTTTACTTGTATGGTTATTCTAAAGTTGTCCCTAGTCGAAGTTCATATGTGGTCACACGTGAATAATGGATTAGCACATGTATCGGTTGATGACCATGTTTCACAGGTCATAGACATGGAGATGTCAAACCAATAATGTGGACACATGTTTAGAACATGGGGTTGGACCGACCCAACATGAGACATAACAATTATACTTATGGTTCTCTCTCTACACAATGTGTACGCCTTGTCCTTAGACCTGAGATTGTCGCATGTACTTGAGATGTGAATCGACCTACTTAGGGGCTATCAAACGCTGCTCCGTAACTGGGTAGTTATAAAGGTAGCTTTCGGGTTTGTCATGAAGCATGCTGCGAGGCATGGTCAGTCGAGATGGGATTTGCCCCTCTCTACCTGAGAGAGATATCTCTGGGCCCCTCGAGTGATCGGATCCAGAAATGCATGGCCATGCTACTTAAGGTTAAGAGTTAACCTAGTAAGGGATTCCGGATCACAGGATCGAGAAAGAGTGGTCAGCTTGGAGCTCGACCAAATATCGTGAGGCAAAGGGATTGGCATGTACATAAAGTTGTGATGGTTCGTTCGATATGATCTTTATGTATGTTTAGGAGTTGGCACGTCTTGCTAGAGGCCGCTACCAACTATTGACCGAGTAGGTAAACTCGTGTCATGTCTAAACATACGTGAACCCATAGGGTCACACACTTAAGGGCTGAAGCCTAATTCGGATTGGATCCGGGTTGGACTGGGTATTGAGTCCTAATGGGCCTCCATTCGCTGAAGCCCATTATAAGGACGTCTATAAAAGGAGGGCTAGGGCGCACAGGGTTGGGAGAATTTTTTCGTGACCTCCTCAAACCCTGGCCGCCACCCCTCCCACGCCCTGGGCGCTCGCGCGGATCTAGTAATCCGGCGTGCGTCGCTTCCTCCCGTACGTGTGGATACCTTTTGGCGGCGCTGCATCTGTAGCGTTTGGACGAACCGCAAGAGAGGAGTTGTACGTTGGACGCCGCGACGAGGACGAGGAAGTAGTACGACTACTCTGCCCCGACGTGCTTCAACGACGTAGTACGACTACTCTGCCCCGACGTGCTGCATCAATTCCGCACCTGCGCGTCTAGTGGTAATTCCGTGATCTATAACTGCAGTGATCTTGGTTTACGGGCATAATTTTTATTAATTTGCGCTAGCGTAGCCTACCCGTAGTCCTTCACCTCGGTGGTCGGCGAGGAGGTCTTCTCGGCCGCGCCAGACGCCGTAATCCCGCGACAAGGCCCCGCAACGGCGTATCAACCCCTCGCTGGCGGCGGGGACTGTGTCCGAGGGCATTTCGCCTGCGGTGGCACAAGCGATTCTTCCGAGGCAACACCAGCTACGGTTCCTGTCGCCCCCACGGTTTCCTCTGTAGGGGGCACGCCCTCGCCGGCCACTGCAGTTGATAGCGAACCTTCAAACGTGGTTTTCTCACCAGGAACGGTGTTCCCCCCGGGTTGGCGAGTTCTAGCTCAAGGATGGCCGCGAGCACGGGTTCGTTGGCGTCGGCAGAGGGTGCCAGGGAATCCGAGGCGGCGCGCTCCTCCGAAGCAGTGTGGCCGGGCCCACCGCCGGTCGCACGCCCCGTCTCAGCTGTGATAGTCGCCGAGGGGCCTCCGCGGTCGCATATGGCAGACGGGGAATGGGCCCGGCGTCGCGAGGATAACACCCCCGCAGGGCTATCACCGTCCTGAGTGCCCGGAGTCCCGGCGGGAAGCTCCCCCGGCACCGAGCGCTCGGGCACAGTAATGCCCAGAGTCTCGCATGTGCGGTTTACCCGCCCTTGCTTAGCCGCCTTGACTATGGCCTCGCGAGCCTGGTGCTCCTTAAGCGTGTACGGGCCGAGGAGCGCCGCAACCGTGCGCTCCGCATCATCTAGCCGAGCCACTGCGCAGGAGATCACGTCAGTCAGGCAGAGACCAAACAGATACAATGGCACGCGTAAAACGTGCTGGGCGACTTACAAGGAGCGGAGGGCGGAAGCAGGCGAGATACGGATGGGCTGAACCCGTCCTCGCGGGGGCCGTTCTGTCCAACATACTTCCCCCGGGAGGAGAGGGGCGCCGCCCCATACATTGTGAACTCCTCGACTAGGTCGCGCAGGCTCATTCGACGGGCGACACCGACAAGACTCTGTAGCTTTCGCGTGTCGTCAGTCTCTGCCTTCAGACTCGGCGTACTGTTAAACGAGATCGGCCCACCTCGGCATTACATTCCGCTCTTGTCGGTCACGGTGTAGTAGAACCACTGCCGAGTCCAGCCGGACTCCCATTGCCTCGGCAAGGCTGGCGCGGGGAACAACGTCGCGCACGACGCCCGGAGCACGATGTCCACACCGCCGAAGTTGGACACCACCCCATCAACTTTTCGGGGTCGACAGCGTGCGTCGTGCAGTGTGGTGAATAAGCTCGCGCTGGGACGCCCCCCTCTGTCCGCATCGCCCACGTGAAGACAGCTAGGCGGAGTATTGCGTGGGGCGTCAGTTGGGCTAGCTCCAACTTGTAGGCCCGCAGGACTTCGCCCACGAACAACGTGGAGGGCATTCGAAGGCCGGCCTCGAAGAACACGACAAAAACAATCGCCTCCATTGCCCGGGGCTTCGGCTCCGTCTTGTGCCGACGGGGTAGGTGAGCCCCATCGCGATCCGCGATCTTCCTCTCATCCATGAGTCGCTGCAGCGTCCCTTCGATCACACGGCTCTTCCCCAGCACACGGGAACAGCTGCCTCCCGAGTGCTCCATGGCGTCCCACCACTTGTTGGCGCGCGAGCTCCCCCGCGGCACCAGCTCGTACTCCCTGGAAGGATGGGACACCTCGCCCTGGCTAGGCAAGGAACCGCTGCGGGGATGGTAGGTGGCGTCGTCATGGCTAGCCATCGCTCTTCGCGACCAGGGAGAAAGAAGCAGGGAAAAGAGCAACTGGCGTTACAATTAGCTCGGGCGGAAGCAAAGCGGCTGATCAAAAACAAACAAAAAGCAAGCAAGGGTGCCTCCACCTCAACACTGGCACCTTATAAAGGCCGCTCGCCTCTCATGTGGCTCGAAGCGCAGACAGATCAAACTCGCAGCGATTCGGCTGCCCACATTTTGGGAAGAAGAACCGCCGGGGCTTAGAGGGTCATGCCCGGTAGGTGACCAAGCTGCGTACAACGCCTCCACGCCTTCAACACGCGTCCAACTTCCCTGGGGAAGAGGCGAATGGCCACGGTCACGCAACCGCTCACATCCCACGACGTACCAGTCATGAGTCGCCGCGTGTCCCACCCGCAGAATGGCAGACGGCACGACGCGACAGCCTGACTTCTGCCAGGCCAGGCGTCGGCGTGATTCCAGTTGCCATTAAAAGCGCACTACCAGACTGCAAGGTCACAACAGCTCCAACGCGCAACAATATCGGCGCCAAGCTCCAATTTTAGCGCGGGGACGGAGCGCGCACGCGCGTCTACTTCGACTAGGCGCCAGCCTCCGCTGCCACCCGTTCGAAGGGTAGGGAACGGAGCGCGCGTGCCTCGGCTTGGACTAGGCGCCAGCCTCCGCTGCCACCCGTTCGAAGGGTAGGGTATGGAGCGCGCGCGCCTCGGCTTCGACTAGGCGCCAGCCTCCCCTGCCACCCGTTCGAAGGGTAGGGGACGGAGCGCGCGCGCCTCGGCTTCGACCTAGGCGCCAGCCTCCGCTGCACCCGTGCGAAGGGTTGGGGACGGAGCACGCGCGCGTCTACTTCGACTAGGCACCAGCCTCCGCTGCCCCCGTTCGAAGGGTAGGGGACGGAGCGCGCGCGTCTCGGCTTCGACCTAGGCGCCAGCCTCCGCTGCCACCCGTTCGACGGGTAGGGGACGGAGCGCGCGCGCGTCTACTTCGACTAGGCGCCAGCCTCCGCTGCCACCCGTCGACGGGTAGGGGACGGAGCGCGCGCGCGTCTACTTCGACTAGGCACCAGCCCCCGCTGCCACCCGTTCGAAGTGTAGGGGACGGAGCGCACGCGCCTCGGCTTCGGCCTAGGCGCCAGCCTCCGCTGCCACCCGTTTGACGGGTAGAGGACGGAGCGCGCGCGTCTACTTCGACTAGGCGCCAGCCTCCGCTGCCACCCGTGCGAAGGGTAGGGGACGGAGCGCGCGCGTGTCTGCTTTAACAAGGCACCTTCCATCCCAGACCTCGGGCTCCCCAAACACAAGCTCGGAGGAATTCACAGGCCGTAGGGGACGGAGGGGGCCAAAGGACTCGGCGACATGGCTTCGGCCCTGTGAAGCCCTTCACCATGAGAGGCTCCTGTCGTAGGGGTGGCCCCCACCTAAGCCCAGCAGGCCTGTTAGGAGGTTATAAGAACCAGAGTAACATGTGTAATGACATAAGTGCCCCTAATGGGGAGGTACGGATGTAAGGGCATAACTGTAAAAACATACTCCATGTGAATATATATATCAGGATGATGGGGAGTGTCGTAGGGGTGGCCCCCACCTAAACCCAGCAGGCCTGGTAGGAGATTATAAGGCCCAGAATAGGCCATGTGTAATGACATAACTGCCCCCAGAGGGGATAACCAGATGTAAGGGTATATCTGTAAAAGCACTCCTCACGTGTATATATATATATGATGAGGAGCCATGGGAATACCCAGGCCATTACACTTATCTTCATCACTCTCCAGTACCATCTCTCTCTCTGTTTGGTCAGTAGCCACAACAGTTGGCGCCGTCCATGGGGAGGACGGAGACAAGCCTGAAGACCGAAGGAAAAAGATGGCACCGAAAAAAGCTTCTTCAGCGGCGGCGAAGGGAAAGAAGGTGGTCGGCCCGGAGCACCGTATGAGCACCAGGGCTTCGGCATCGGCAGCGGCGGACGCGGGCGTGGACGCAGGCGTGGTGGCCGAAGACGCCGGCGTTCGCGCGGTGACGACCAACCTCGTCACCGGCACCGCGACGATCGCCCCCGGCACCGGCACCGCGACGACCCGCCCCGCTACCGGCGTCGCGGGGACGGGCCCCGCGGCCGACCCCGCGGTCGAAGACGTCGATGCGGGTGCGGCGACAACCGACCCCGCTGACACAACGGCAGCCGACCTCGCCGCCCCCACGGCAACCCTCGCTGGTGGCACGGACCGGGTGGTCCGAAGTAGCCACGACGGAGCGACCGGCAGCTCGGGACCTCGCGACGTGGTCGTCCCCGCGCTGATCCGCCCGCCGGGAGTACCGGCGACCCCGCCTGCACCGGCAATGGAAAGTGCCCTGCTGGCGGCTCTCAACGCATTCCAGCAGGAGCTGGGGGACCTTCGCGGAGCCGTCAGGGATATACAAGAGGCTCGGAGTCAGCCGGCCGCGCCAGCAATCGCGTCCGAGCCCGCGCTGGAGAGGGCGGACAGTCGCGAAGCCCCCACGTCCAGCCGCGTGCCGCTGCGGCGCGTGGACCCGGAGTCCCCGCTCTCGGCGGGGCTGCAGCAGGCGGCATGGCCCGAAGACTTCAAGTTCCCTAGCGCCATCGACTCGTATAAAGGCGACACGGACCCCTGGGAGTTCGTGCGCGTATACGAAACCGCGATCGAAGCCGCGGGCGGAGACGACACCACGAAGGCAAAGGGACTCCCCCTCGCGCTACAAGGGGTGGCGCTCTCCTGGTTTTTTACCATAGAGCCGGGCTCCATCTACGCGTGGGAGCAGCTCCGCGTCCGCCTCCACAACAACTTCCAAGGAAACTACGTCGACCGGGTCGAGGCGGACCAACTCTTTGCCGTGAAGCAAAAAACCCTCGGAGAAGCTCCGGGAGTACTTCAAACGCTTCGCCAAGATTCGATGTCAAGTGAAGGACGTCAACGAGACCACCATCGTTAATGCAGCCATACAGGGCCTTCGGCCAGGCCCGATGGCCGAATACAATGCGTGGAAGCCAATCAAGACAGTGGCGAAGCTCTTCGACAAGATGGAAGAATATGCCAGGGTGGAGGAAGACGCGCGGCGAAGGCAAGGTGACGACTCCGACACTAACCAGGCCGGAGCCTCGGCAAAAACCGAAGATCCGCCGAAGGGCGGCTCTTCGAAGGGAAAGCGTAAGCAGGAGTCGTCCAGGAACGCGTCCGACCGCAGGGACAACCCGCATAAGGAGTCGCCGGATCAGCCCAAGCGCGGCCAGCAAAGGTCGAGGCGAAACCGGTACGTCCTCGACATCGAAGGCGGGTCCGACGAGGGTGCTCCAGCGGGCCGAGGCGGCCGGGGGCGCCGTGGCCGGGGCCGCAGCCGTGGCAGGGGCCGCGACGATAAGGGTCGTGGAGACTACGACGACCAGCATCAAGGACTGTGGTGCTTGGTCCACGGCCGCGGCAATCATGATACCGCAACTGCACCTCTGTCGCGGTGCTCCGCGACAGCGTCGCTAAGGACAGGAACCCGGAGGCGCGCCCGCCTGCGGTGGCCCACGTCCAATTCCCATACGAGGCCCCCATGCAGGTACAGGCGCAGGGGATGCAGGTACAGGCGCAGGGAATGCAACCCCAGGAGGGCACCTTGCGGATCCAAGCTCACGTACAGCAGCCTCGGGAGGGCCTCCTGTCGTTGCAGGCCCGGACGCAACCTACCGCAGAGTCATTAATGTCATATCCGGCGGCTCTGCGCTGGAATTCGCCTCGGCGCGGCAGCAGAAGGCCTACGCGCGAAGACTACATCATGTGGCGGCATACCCAGCGCAAGCACCGCCGGAATGGGCCCGGCACGAGGTTACATTCACACCTGATGACGCCCAAGGTGTGGACTTCCCTCATTAGGACCCCCTGGTCATCCGGGTCACCATCGCGGGATGCGACGTGGGGCGCGCCTTGGTGGATGGGGGCAGTTCCGCGAACGTATTGTTTGCGGCGGCCTTCGACCAGATGGGGATCCCTCGAAGCCGCCTGGGGCCCTCGGGAATCCCACTGCAGGGCTTCGGGGGACAGCCCCTACGGGCGCTGGGCCAGATCGGCCTTCAAGTCTCCTTCGGCCGAGATGACAATGTGCGGACCGAAGATGCCACCTTCGACGTGGTCGACCTCCCGTATCCCTACAATGCCATTCTGGGGCGCCCAATCCTCAACTCCTTCGGCGCGGTACCACATAATGGATATCTGTGCGTGAAGATCCCGGGCCCCAGGACCATCATCACTGTCCGAGGCGACCAGGATATGGCTCGGCGCATCGAGCCAGGCACCAGATGCCCGCGTCGCGAAGCCCAGCGACGCCCTTAGAGCCGACGTCACAGCGCGGAGGTCCGTGGGGTCATCCATAGGCGCCTGCGCGGGCCCTGCAGATGTCTCGCGACTAGAGGCTGTGGCCGCACCAAGGGCAAACGGTCAGTATATTCACCCTTTGTAGTTGCTCACCCGCGCAAACGGGGATATCATGAAGATCGCCGTTTGCCGTTAATTTTTCTTCGTTACATGCAAGCACGCGGTGAGGGAGGGCGGGACTGAGTATAAACCAAAGACGCACGTTTGCGTGTGCACTCGCCGTCGCCAGGGAGGGCGGGACTGAGTATAAACCAAAGACGCACGTTCGCGTGTGCACTCGCCGTCGCCAAGGTGACGGGACTGAGTATAAACCAAAGACGCACGTTCGCGTGTGCACTCGCCATCGCCAGGGAGGTTCGCGTGTGCACTCGCCGTCGCCAGGGAGGGCGAGACTTAGTATAAACCAAAGACGCACGTTCGCGTGTGCACTCGCCGTCGCCAGGGAGGGCGGGACTGAGTATTAACCAAAGACGCACGTTCGCGTGTGCACTCGCCGTCGCCAGGGAGGGCGGGACTGAGTATAAACCAAAGACGCACGTTCGCGTGTGCACTCGCCGTCGCCAGGGAGGGCGGGACTGAGTATAAACCAAAGACGCACGTTTGCGTGTGCACTCGCCGTCGCCAGGGAGGGCGGGACTGAGTATAAACCAAAGACGCACGTTCGCGTGTGCACTCGCCGTCGCCAAGGTGACGGGACTGAGTATAAACAAAATACTCACCGGGGGGATGCCCTCGCACGCGCAAGTTTCCGGACTATAAAGAAGACGTAGCGTCGAGCCTAGCTCCGCACGCAATAGTTCACGGACTCTAAAGAAGACGTAGCGTCGAGCCTAGCTCCGCACGCAATAGTCCACGGACTCTAAAGAAGACGTAGCGTCGAGCCTAGCTCCGCACGCAATAGTCCACGGACTCTAAATAAGACGTAGCGTCGAGCCTAGCTCCGCACGCGCGAGTCTCCGGACTATAAAGAAGACGTAGCGTCGAGCCTAGCTCCGCACGCAATAATCCATGGACTCTTAATAAGACGTAGCGTCGAGCCTAGCTCCGCACGCAATAGTCCACGGACTCTAAATAAGACGTAGCGTCGAGCCTAGCTCCGCACGCGCGAGTCTCCGGACTATAAAAAAGGCGTAGCGTCGAGCTCTGCTCCGCACGCAATAGTCCATGGACTCTAAATAAGACGTAGCGTCGAGCCTAGCTCCGCACGCAATAGTCCACGGACTCTAAATAAGACGTAGCGTCGAGCCTAGCTCCGCACGCACTCTACGGAGTATAAATAAGATGCAGCGGGGGGACGCCTTCGCGCGCACTCTACGGAGTATAAAGAAGACGTAGCGTCGAGCCTAGCTCCGCACGCAATAGTCCACGGACTCTAAATAAGATGTAGCGTCGAGCCTAGCTCCGCACGCGCGAGTCTCCGGACTATAAAGAAGACGTAGCGTCGAGCCTAGCTCCGCACGCAATAGTCCACGGACTCTAAATAAGACGTAGCGTCGAGCCTAGCTCCGCACGCGCGAGTCTCCGGACTATAAAGAAGACGTAGCGTCGAGCCTAGCTCCGCACGCAATAGTCCACGGACTCTAAATAAGACGTAGCGTCGAGCCTAGCTCCGCACGCGCGAGTCTCTGGACTATAAAGAAGACGTAGCGTCGAGCCTAGCTTCGCACGCAATAGTCCACGTACTCTAAATAAGACGTAGCGTCGAGCCTAGCTCCGCACGCGCGAGTCTCCGGACTATAAAGAAGACGTAGCGTCGAGCCTAGCTCCGCACGCAATAGTCCACGGACTCTAAATAGGACGTAGCGTCGAGCCTAGCTCCGCACGCGCGAGTCTCCGGACTATAAAGAAGACGTAGCGTCGAGCCTAGCTCCGCACGCAATAGTCCACGGACTCTAAATACGACGTAGCGTCGAGCCTAGCTCCGCACGCGCGAGTCTCTGGACTATAAAGAAGACGTAGCGTCGAGCCTAGCTGCGCACGCAATAGTCCACGTACTCTAAATAAGACGTAGCGTCGAGCCTAGCTCCGCACGCGCGAGTCTCCGGACTATAAAGAAGACGTAGCGTCGAGCCTAGCTCCGCACGCAATAGTCCACGGACTCTTAATAAGACGTAGCGTCGAGCCTAGCTCCGCACGCGCGAGTCTCCGGACTATAAAGAAGACGAAGCGTCGAGCCTAGCTCCGCACGCAATAGTCCACGGACTCTAAATAAGACGTAGCGTCGAGCCTAGCTCCGCACGCGCGAGTCTCCGGACTATAAAAAAGGCGTAGCGTCGAGCTCTGCTCTACACGCAATAGTCCACGGACTCTAAATAAGACGTAGCGTCGAGCCTAGCTCCGCACGCAATAGTCCACGGACTCTAAATAAGACGTAGCGTCGAGCCTAGCTCCGCACGCACTCTACGGAATATAAATAAGACGCAGCGGGGGGACGCCTTCGCGCGCACTCTACGGAGTATAAAGAAGACGTAGCGTCGAGCCTAGCTCCGCACGCAATAGTCCACGGACTCTAAATAAGACGTAGCGTCGAGCCTAGCTCCGCACGCGCGAGTCTCAGGACTATAAAGAAGACGTAGCGTCGAGCCTAGCTCCGCACGCAATAGTCCACGAACTCTAAATAAGACGTAGCGTCGAGCCTAGCTCCGCACGCGCGAGTCTCTGGACTATAAAGAAGACGTAGCGTCGAGCCTAGCTCCGCACGCAATAGTCCACGGACTCTAAAGAAGACGTAGCGTCGAGCCTAGCTCCGCACGCAATAGTCCACGGACTCTAAATAAGACGTAGCGTCGAGCCTAGCTCCGCACGCGCGAGTCTCCGGACTATAAAGAAGACGTAGCGTCGAGCCTAGCTCCGCACGCAATAGTCCACGGACTCTAAATAAGACGTAGCGTCGAGCCTAGCTCCGCACGCGCAAGTCTCCGGACTATAAAAAAGGCGTAGCGTCGAGCTCTGCTCCGCACGCAATAGTCCACGGACTCTAAATAAGACGTAGCGTCGAGCCTAGCTCCGCACGCAATAGTCCACGGACTCTAAATAAGACGTAGCGTCGAGCCTAGCTCCGCACGCACTCTACGGAGTATAAATAAGATGCAGCGGGGGGACGCCTTCGCGCGCACTCTACGGAGTATAAAGAAGACGTAGCGTCGAGCCTAGCTCCGCACGCAATAGTCCACGGACTCTAAATAAGATGTAGCGTCGAGCCTAGCTCCGCACGCGCGAGTCTCCGGACTATAAAGAAGACGTAGCGTCGAGCCTAGCTCCGCACGCAATAGTCCACGGACTCTAAATAAGACGTAGCGTCGAGCCTAGCTCCGCACGCGCGAGCCTCCGGACTATAAAGAAGACGTAGCGTCGAGCCTAGCTCCGCACGCAATAGTCCACGGACTCTAAATAAGACGTAGCGTCGAGCCTAGCTCCGCACGCGCGAGTCTCTGGACTATAAAGAAGACGTAGCGTCGAGCCTAACTTCGCACGCAATAGTCCACGTACTCTAAATAAGACGTAGCGTCGAGCCTAGCTCTGCACGCGCGAGTCTCCGGACTATAAAGAAGACGTAGCGTCGAGCCTAGCTCCGCACGCAATAGTCCACGGACTCTTAATAAGATGTAGCGTCGAGCCTAGCTCCGCACGCGCGAGTCTCCGGACTATAAAGAAGACGTAGCGTCGAGCCTAGCTCCGCACGCAATAGTCCACGGACTCTAAATAGGACGTAGCGTCGAGCCTAGCTCCGCACGCGCGAGTCTCCGGACTATAAAGAAGACGTAGCGTCGAGCCTAGCTCCGCACGCAATAGTCCACGGACTCTAAATACGACGTAGCGTCGAGCCTAGCTCCGCACGCGCGAGTCTCTGGACTATAAAGAAGACGTAGCATCGAGCCTAGCTGCGCACGCAATAGTCCACGTACTCTAAATAAGACGTAGCGTCGAGCCTAGCTCCGCACGCGCGAGTCTCCGGACTATAAAGAAGACGTAGCGTCGAGCCTAGCTCCGCACGCAATAGTCCACGGACTCTTAATAAGATGTAGCGTCGAGCCTAGCTCCGCACGCGCGAGTCTCCGGACTATAAAGAAGACGTAGCGTCGAGCCTAGCTCCGCACGCAATAGTCCACGGACTCTAAATAAGACGTAGCGTCGAGCCTAGCTCCGCACGCGCGAGTCTCCGGACTATAAAAAAGGCGTAGCGTCGAGCTCTGCTCTGCACGCAATAGTCCACGGACTCTAAATAAGACGTAGCGTCGAGCCTAGCTCCGCACGCAATAGTCCACGGACTCTAAATAAGACGTAGCGTCGAGCCTAGCTCCGCACGCACTCTACGGAATATAAATAAGACGCAGCGGGGGGACGCCTTCGCGCGCACTCTACGGAGTATAAAGAAGACGTAGCGTCGAGCCTAGCTCCGCACGCAATAGTCCACGGACTCTAAATAAGACGTAGCGTCGAGCCTAGCTCCGCACGCGCGAGTCTCAGGACTATAAAGAAGACGTAGCGTCGAGCCTAGCTCCGCACGCAATAGTCCACGGACTCTAAATAAGACGTAGCGTCGAGCCTAGCTCCGCACGCGCGAGTCTCTGGACTATAAAGAAGACGTAGCGTCGAGCCTAGCTCCGCACGCAATAGTCCACGGACTCTACATAAGCCGTAGCGTCGAGCCTAGCTCCGCACGCGCGAGTCTCCGGACTATAAAGAAGACGTAGCGTCGAGCCTAGCTCCGCACGCAATAGTCCACGGACTCTAAATAAGACGTAGCGTCGAGCCTAGCTCCGCACGCGCGAGTCTCCGGACTATAAAGAAGACGTAGCGTCGAGCCTAGCTCCGCACACAATAGTCTACGGACTCTAAATACGACGTAGCGTCGAGCCCTGCCTCCGCACACGTGAGTCTCCAGACTATAAAGCAAGGCAAACTGCGGAGGTCCGCCTCCGCATACATCAGTCGGCGGACTGTCCGTTCTACGGAACCCTGGCGCAGCTACGTCGCCAACAGCGGCATCAACACAGCGCACATCTTAAAACGCCCGGAGGTCTGCTTACCGGGAGAATCACATGTACAAAGGTCCGCCAACATCCCGGCTGCTCTAAGCCACTACCCCGTGGGTTCGTCCTTAACACGAGCTAAAGTTGGGGCCTTGCTCGAAGAAGGCCGGCTCGCCCAAAAGTCGAGTGACTCTTCGGCCCTTCGCCACCGTCGAAGGCGCCGTCGGGTTGAAAGGTCGGCCGCCCGAAGCCGGCCCCAGCAGGGAAGCTGCCCGGGATATAGGTAAAAATCAGCATGCATGCAGAAAGTGTGCGCTTTATTAGCAAAGACAAGGGACGGTACAACGCACGCCTACACTAGGCGCCGCGGCATCAGACCTGTGGGTTCCCGGCGCCTTCGGAGGGCCCAACGCCGCCATCACCGCGTCGAGGGACCCCGTCCAGAAATTGGCCGAGGCTCCCCGTCCCGTAGAGCGACTTCTGGAGCTCGATCCGTACAGCTTCCGCCCCGACGGCGAGCGGAGCGGACGGCGCCCGACATTACTCCGGCCCCGCCAGGCATCTCCAGCTGGGGGTCATTTAGCCCGGCGACATGCGTACAGCCGCGGTGCTGGAGGAGCGCGCACACCAAGCAGGCCGAAGTGTACGCGCAGTGGGTGCCGAAGGACGTCGCCGCGTCGCGCGCGATGTTCGCGGCATCCCCGACCCAGCGGAGCGTCCGAGACAGCTCCTCCGGACCGAAGGCGCGTCCAGGCACCTTCGCCACCAGCCCTTGAAGATGGCTCTCCAGCGCTTGCATGGCGTCCCAGGCAACCACCGAGGCGTCGCCCAGCGTCCGGTTGCGCTCCGCTAGAGTCAAGGCAAGTTCGCCTTTCTCCTTCTCTAGCGCGACGACTTGCTCCAGGAGCCCGTCCCGCTCCGCCGTGAACTTTTCATCAGCAGCTGCTGCGGCTGATTCCTGCGCCGACGCAACAAGCCCCTCGGCGTGCGCCCTCGCTTCGGCGCATTCCGCTTCCAGCTGGTGGATGCGGGCGTCCTGGGCAGAGCGGGCGCCAGAGGCT
The DNA here is from genome assembly GCA_017311315.1 of Dendrocalamus latiflorus. Lineage (NCBI taxonomy): Eukaryota > Viridiplantae > Streptophyta > Magnoliopsida > Poales > Poaceae > Dendrocalamus > Dendrocalamus latiflorus. The sequence goes on along the minus strand of CM029673.1, from coordinate 6,183,001 downwards.
TCGCGCAGCTGCCCCTCGGCGGACCGCAGCCTATCCTCGAGCGCTTTTTAGCTACGAGCATAGGCCGCTTGCAGGGCCTGCCCCAGCACGAGTGTCTGTAGAAGGGAAAAGACTTAGCAAACTCAGCTAAACTCGGGCGTGGTCGCATGAGTACTTACCCTCACCCCAGACACCTCGAAAGCGTCCTCGAGGCGCCCCGCACCGTAGGCCTGCAGCATTTGCGGGTCGACGCTTGTGGCCGCGTCATTCACAATCCCGCGCCACGACCTCAGCGTCTCCGGAGGCGGCACGAAGTCCGTAGGGTTCACGGGCTCGGAGGCCCCGGGTTCCGTCGGATGCTCCCCCTCCGGAATAAGCAACGCTGCGCATAAGCATACGGGTGACCACGCCAAGACATAAAGGCATACACCAGAGTAAACTCCGCCACCTTACCTTCGGTAGCCGAAGGAATGGTTCCGCCGCGGACGGAAGCCTCCGCGCCCGGGGAGGCCGGCGGCTGTCCCCGCGCGGTGGACGGCGTCGTCAGGGGGGCGGAAGGTGCATACGCCGCAGGGCCCCCGGCGCTTGCGCGGGCGTCCCACAGGCTTCTGATGCCCGTGGCCACGACAAATCCCCGCGGCGTCCGGTGGAGCTCCGGCCGCACGCACGGCCGTTTAGCCGGGGCAACCCGCAGCGGCACTGCCCCCGCAGCCGCGGTTGGCGAAGCCCCCATCGCTGCCACGCCCGGGGGTGAAAGTTCCATGGTGGCGGGAGCCGCGGGGGGCACCTCGGTTTCTATTGCCGTCGGTAAAGGCAGCACAGCTTCATGCGACCCCGCAGGAGGCGCCACCGGCACCACAGCGGCTATGGCCGAAGGCTCCACCTCGGCATTGCTAGCCTGCACGAGTTCCGCCTCGGTGACTTCGGCGGGCGGCGAGGCTTCCCTCCTTCGGCCGCTCGCGGCAAACCCGCCGTCCGGGGCGCTCGCCGAAGATACCTCGCCTTCGACATCTGCGCCGCCCAAACCGGAGTCGGCATACCTCGCCGAGTCCGAATCCGCGTCCGCCGTGCCCTCGGAAATACTAGCGGCAGGCGCCCCGCCGCGCCCCCTCTTCCGAGACAAGGCCTTCTTCTTCTCCTCCTCCTTCGCTCCACCATCGTCCGGAGCGACACGGTCCGGCGCAGCAAGGCCCAGAGCCTCGCACACACGGTTGATCCGCCCCAGACCCGCCTCGGCAACAGCAGCCGCACGCTGCTTACGCTCCCTGCCGGTGTACGGCCCCAGGAACACGCGCGCGGCTTGCTCCGCCTCCTCTAAGGGAATCCCTGAAACAAAGGAGAAGATCATCAGCATACAGCGCATTCGGCGTTGGCAAAGTACAGACATCAGCGGGGCTTACGCAGATCACCGGGCGCTGGCAGCAAGCAGACCGAGGGCAAGACATTGTCGTCTCGACGCCTCTCGGCGGCGAGACACCAGTCGCGGGCAAGCGGTGCCACGCCGTACATCACGAACTCTTCGGCGAGGTCGCGCATGTTGAAGCGGGCGGCCAAGCCTACGAGCCGTCGGACCCTCTGCTTGTCCTCATCGTCGAGCGTTCGGCCGGGCGAGGGCTTGAACGCGATGGGTCGGCCTGTGCACTCAAGGCCACTCCCGCTCTCCGCGCGGTGGTAGAACCACCGCTTCATCCAGTAAGACTCCCACTTCCCCGAGTTGAGTTCGCGGGGAAGAGCTTCTTGCACGACGGGCGAAGGATGAAGGTGACGCTGCCGAAGCTCGACACCGTCCCGTCCTTCCGGTCCTTGGCTGGTGCCGTGCCTCGTGTAGGTAGGCAAACAGCGAAGCGCTGGGCCAACACGCTCCCGAGCGCAAGGCCCAACTATACACCGCGAGCCAGGCCACGGCGTTCGGAGTCAGTTGCGCCAGCTCCAGCCCGAAGGTCCGCAGCACGTCGCCCACAACATCCGTCGCTGGGATGCGGAGCCCCGCGTCAAAAAAGGCGACGAACACGACCGCCTCCGATCTCTCGGGATGCGGTTCCGTCTCGTCGGCGGTAGGCAGTCGTACATCCTGGCACTCGGACAACTTCCCAGCGCGCAGAAGCCCCTGGATCGTCTTCTCAGTCGCGAGCGAGGGGCCCAGCTCGCCGGAGAACGTGCCTCCCTCCTCCACCGCCAACCGCTCCCTGTCAGCCGCCGCCGGGTCACGCTCTTCGAGCGCGTATTTCACCTTTAGCTGCGCGGGTCGCCGACGAATGGCAGAGCCACTAGCCATCTGGCCGTGCGCGCCACTGGAGGCCATCGCTTTCCGCAGAAGGGTCGCAGTGGTGAGCGTAGCGCGATGATGTGGAAGGCAGAGCAGACAGGAAAGAGGGCATAAAGGTGCGGGGACGCTGTTACGGGGGGGCTATTTCAAGCCACCTCGCCCATGCCGCCGCTACCGAAGCGTCGCAGCGGTCCGTGTGCCGGATGCAACCGCAGCGGTGTAACGGCCCGCCCCGCACGATTCCCCGTGATTAAAAGCGAAGGGTCGCGAAGGCCCGCGTACGAGACGCAACCGCAGTCGTACAAGCGCCCATCTAGCGCAGCCCCCCACCCACCACTGGAAGGACGCGGCTCACAGGCGCCAAGGGCCGTCACAACAGCTCCGACACGCGCCATCCACTGCCCGCCCCGTGTCCCCCTTGCCTAGGGAAGAGGCGAGCGGCTGCAAACACGCAACCGTCCACATCCTACCACCCACCAGTCATAGGCCGCCGCGTGCCCCGGACGCGCCAGGTCGCAGAGTACGGAAACCTAACCCTGGCAGATCAGGGGGCGGCGCGATTCCAGGAGTCTTTATAGCGCAAGACCGCATCACAAGGCTCCAAGTCACCGCTCAGCGGCAGGGGACGGAGCGCACGCGTCTACTTCGACTTAGGCGCCAGCTTCGCCGCCACCCGTTCGAAGGGTAGGGGACGGAGCGTGCGCGCCTACTTCGACTAGGCGCCAGCTTCGCCGCCACCCGTTCGAAGGGTAGGGGACGGAGCGCGCGCGCCTACTTCGACTAGGCGACAGCTTCGCCGCCACCCGTTCGAAGGGTAGGGGACGGAGCGCGCGCGTCTACGTCGACTTAGGCGCCAGCTTCGCCGCCACCCGTTCGAAGGGTAGGGGACGGAGCGCGCGCGCCTACTTCGACTAGGCGCCAGCTTCGCTGCCACCCGTTCCAAGGGTAGGGGACGGAGCGCGCGCGTCTACTTCCACTTAGGTGCCAGCTTCGCTGCCACCCGTTCGAAGGGTAGGGGACGGAGCGCGCGCGCGTACGTCGACTAGGCGCCAGCTTCCCCGCCACCCGTTCGAAGGGTAGGGGACGGAGCGGGCGCGTCTACCTCGACTTAGGCGCCAGCTTCGCCGCCACCCGTTCGAAGGGTAGGGGACGGAGCGCGCGCGCCTACTTCGACTTAGGCGCCAGCTTCGCTGCCACCCGTTCGAAGGGTAGGGGACGGAGCGCGCGCGCCTACGTCGACTAGGCGCCAGCTTCGCCGCCACCCGTTCGAAGGGTAGGGGACGGAGCGCGCGCGTCTACGTCGACTTAGGCGCCAGCTTCGCTGCCACCCGTTCGCAGGTTAGGGGACGGAGCGCGCGCGTCTACCTCGACTAGGCGCCAGCTTCGCCGCCACCCGTTCGAAGGGTAGGGGACGGAGCGCGCGCGCCTACTTCGACTAGGCGCCAGCTTCACTGCCACCCGTTCGAAGGGTAGGGGACGGAGCGCGCGCGTCTACTTCGACTATGCGCCAGCTTCGCTGCCACCCGTTCGAAGGGTAGGGGACGGAGCGCGCGCGTCTACTTCCACTTAGGCGGCAGCTTCGCTGCCACCCGTTCGAAGGGTAGGGGATGGAGCGCGCGCCCCTACTTCGACTATGCGCCAGCTTCGCCGCCACCCGTTCGAAGGGTAGGGGATGGAGCGCGCGCGTCTACGTCGACTTAGGCGCCAGCTTCGCCGCCACCCGTTCGAAGGGTAGGGGACGGAGCGTGCGCGTTTACCTCGACTAGGCGCCAGCTTCGCCGCCACCCGTTCGAAGGGTAGGGGACGGAGCGCGCGCCTACTTCGACTAGGCGACAGCTTCGCCGCCACCCGTTCGAAGGGTAGGGGACGGAGCGCGCGCGTCTACGTCGACTTAGGCGCCAGCTTCGCTGCCACCCGTTCGCAGGGTAGGGGACGGAGCGCGCGCGTCTACCTCGACTAGGCGCCAGCTTCGCCGCCCCCCGTTCGAAGGGTTGGGGACGGAGCGTGCGCCTCTACTTCGACTTAGGCGCCAGCTTCACTGCCACCGGTTCGAAGGTTAGGGGACGGAGCGTGCGCGTCTACTTCGACTTAGGCGCCAGCTTCGCTGCCACCCGTTCGAAGGGTAGGGGACGGAGCGCGCGCGTCTACTTCGACTTAGGCGCCAGCTTCGCTGCCACCCGTTCGCAGGGTAGGGGACGGAGCGCGCGCTTCTACTTCGACTTAGGCGCCAGCTTCGCGGCCACCCGTTCGAAGGGTAGGGGACGGAGCGCGCGCGCCTACTTCGACTAGGCGCCAGCTTCGCCGCCGCCCGTTCACAGGGTAGGGGACGGAGCGCGCGCGTCTACTTCGGCTTAGGCGCCAGCTTCGCGGCCACCCGTTCGATGGGTAGGGGACGGAGCGCGCGCGCCTACGTCGACTAGGCGCCAGCTTCGCCGCCACCCGTTCGAAGGGTAGGAGACGGAGCGAGCGCGTCTACGTCGACTTAGGCGCCAGCTTCGCTGCCACCCGTTCGCAGGGTAGGGGACGGAGCGCGCGCATCTACCTCGACTAGGCGCCAGCTTCGCCGCCACCTGTTCGAAGGGTACGGGACGGAGCGCGCGCGTTTACCTCGACTTCGGCGCCAGCCGAGAACGGAGAACAGCACATACGACCACCATAACTCGAACAGGCAAAGGTCAAATGTTGCGGCAAGGGCAGACATGATCTCATAGGCAGATATGAATCGCCACACCAGCATATGCCCGTTCGCACGAGCAGAGCATACGGACGACTCCATATCTGTCTACGAGAGCAAGTCAGGCCTTGCCATCTCTGCATCAAGCGGGGAAGCACTTCTACAAACGGGACGTATTTCGTTCACCGGCGCGCACAGGCATTGACGCCGGTCGACGCAGTCATCAAACACAGGTGCACAAAACTTTTCCTACATATGAGAAGTTAACCATGAACAGGTACGGGATGTGCAGCAAGGATGTCTACGGAGCGGCCTCGGGCGCCAGCATATTTATACTCAGCCTCGCTAGGCGAAGAGCCGCCAGTAGGGAGGCATGCCAACCGACGGGAGCACAAGTGCAAGGCGTCGGGCGGTGCAGTTACCAGAGGCGCGCAAGAGCAATCGTCCGCACTCCACCGCATGCTATCCGGAAACCGTCGCACACCCCACTTACGAGACGGCACACTGCACGATGCGACAGCCTGCCCCCTGGCAAGCCAACCGTCATTAAAGAACACCCAGCCGAGGCGTGCACGACCAGAAGAGCACGCAGCCCCTTCGGCCGCAGCGCAGCCCCGGGTCATGTCTGGACAGGTTCACAGGCCGGGGGACGGAGGGGGCCAAAGGACTCGACGACATGGCTTCGGCCCTGTGAAGCCCTTCACCATGAGAGGCTCCTGTCGTAGGGGTGGCCCCCACCTAAACCCAGCAGGCCTGGTAGGAGATTATAAGGCCCAGAATAGGCCATGTGTAATGACATAACTGCCCCCAGAGGGGATAACCAGATGTAAGGGTATATCTGTAAAAGCACTCCTCACGTGTATATATATATATGATGAGGAGCCATGGGAAGACCCAGGCCATTACACTTATCTTCATCACTCTCCACTACCATCTCTCTCTCTGTTTGGTCAGTAGCCACAACAGGGAGGATGAGGCAGAACACCCCCACCTCTCCACTACCATCTCTCTCTCTGTTTGGTCTATAACCACAACAGGTATGTATTTCAAATCCGTTTGAGTTGGTGTGAAACTTTCCACCACGATGGATTCCAGCTGAAACTACAAACTCCATTTGTACGAAATAGAGGCACGAAATGAAACTGAGTACCAAATACCCCGTATGGAGATCACATGCACCCTAGCTCACTTTGGCATGCATTTTGAATTCGCCTGAGTCAGTATGAAACTTTGCTCTAAGATTGGTTTCAATCGAAACTACAGACACTATTCACATGAAATCGAGGCATGAAACGAAACTAAGTGCCAAACACCGCGAATAGAGTTCATATGCATCCTAGCTCAGCTCACCCTGCATTTCGAATCCGTGTGAGTCAGCGTGAAATGTTCCACCACGACGAGTTCCAATTGAAACTACAAACTCCATTCATACCAAATTGAGGCAAGAAACGGAACTGAAGGCTGAACACCCCGATTGGAGTTCATATGCGCCCTAACTGATTTTGGCATGCATTTGGAATCCATCCGAGTAGGTGTGAAACTTTCCTCCACAATGGGTTGCAACGGAAACAACAAACTCCATGCACACAAAATCGTGGCTTATAACGAAACGAATGGAGTTCATATGCACCCTACATCATTTTGGAATGCACTTTGAATCTGTCTGAGTTCGCGTGAAACTTTCCTCAACGACGGGTACCAACTATTACTACAGCGCCATTCATACGAAATCAATGTGTGAAAAGAACTCATATACACCCTAGCTCATTTTCGCATGCATTTCGATTTCATCCGAGTCGGTATGGCACTTTCCTCTACGACGAGATCCGTCTGAAACTTCAAACTCTATTCATACAAAATCAAGTCACGAAATGAAACTGAGTGCCAACACCCTGAATGGAATTCATATGCCCCCCGGCACACTTCAACATTTATTTTGAATCCGTCTAGGTCGGTGTGAAAGTTTCCTCCACGATAGGTTCTAATTGGAAGTAGAAACTCCATTCATACAAAATCAAGGCACGAAACAAAACTAAGTGTCAAACACCCGAATGGAGTTTAGATGCGATGTAGCTCATTTCGGCATGCATTTCGAATCCGTAAAACTTGGTGGGAAACTTAACTCAATGACGGTACCATTGGATAGTACAAACTCTACGAGCACAAAACCAACGAACGAAATGAAACTGAGTGCCAATACCTCGGATGGAGCTCACATACGCCCTATCACATTTTTGCATGCATTTCAAATCCGTCCGAGTCAGTGTGACACTTTCCTCCACGATGGGTTCCATCTGAAACTACAAACTCCATACGTACGAAATCAAGGCATGAAATGAAACTGAGTGCCAAACACCCCAATGGAGTTCACATGTGCCCTAGCTCATTTTGGCTTGCATTTCGAACCCGTTTGAGTCCATTGGGCAATACAAACTCCATGCACAGAAAATCGAGCAACGTAATGAAATAGTGTGCCAACATCCCGAATGGAATTCATATGTGCCCTAGCACATTTCAGCTTGCATCTTGAATCCGTCCGAGTCGGTGTAAAACTTGTTTCCACGATGGGTTCCACCTAAACTACAAACACAATTCGTATGAAATCTCGGCCAAAACGAAATTGAGTTCCAACACTACGAATGGTGTTCATCTATGCTCTATCCTATCTTGGCGTGTATATCGAAGCTGTCAGAGTTGACGTGAAACTTTCCTCGATGACGGGTTTCGCTGGGTAGTACAAACTCCATGATCACAAATTGGTGAACGGAATGAAACTGAGTGGCAAACACCTTTTACGGAGTTTATGTGCGCCTTACATGATTTTGGCATGCATTTTGAATACGTCCGAGTTGGTGTGACACTTTCCGACGTGACCTGTTCCATCTGAAACTACAAACTCCATTCGTACAAAATTGTGGCACAAAATGAACAGAGTGCCAGCACCCTGAATGGGGTTTGTACGCGCCCTAACGCATTTCAGCAGGCATTTCAAAGCTATCTGAGTTGGTGTTAAACATTCCTCGACGAGGGGTTCCTTTAGGACGTACAAACTACATGAACGCAAAAATCTTGCACGCAATGAAACGGAGAGCCAACACCTCGAATGATGTTCATTTGTGTCCTAACTCATTTTGACATGTATTTCGAATCCATCCATGTCGGTGTGAAACTTTCCTCCACGACGGGCTCCATTGGGCAAATCAAACTACAGGCACACAAAATCAAGGCACGTACTGAAATTGTGCCCCAAACACCACGAGTGGAGTTTATATGTGTCATATCTCATTTCGGTATGTATTTCAAATCCGTTTGAGTCGGTGTGAAACTTTCCACCACGATGGATTCCAGCTGAAACTACAAACTCCATTTGTACGAAATAGAGGCATGAAATGAAACTGAGTACCAAATACCCCGTATGGAGTTCACATGCACCCTAGCTCACTTTGGCATGCATTTTGAATTTGCCTGAGTCATCGAGGAATGTTTCACGTCAACTCTGACAGCACTCAATGACGGTACCATTGGATAGTACAAACTCTACGAGCACAAAACCAACGAACGAAATGAAACTGAGTGCCAATACCTCGGATGGAGCTCATATACGCCCTATCACATTTTGGCATGTGTTGTGGTTACAGACCAAACAGAGAGAGAGATGGTAGTGGAGAGTGAGTAATGGCCTGGGTCCTCCCCATGGCCTGTATCCTATATATATACATGGGGAGTGCTTTTACAACTATACCCTTACATCTGAGTATCCCCTCTAGGGGTACTTATGTCATTACACATGGCCTATTCTGGACCTTATACCCTTCTACCAGGCCTGCTGGGTTTAGGTGGGGGCCACCCCTACAACAGGAGCCTCTCATGGTAAAGGGCTTCACAGGGCCGAAGCCATGTTGTCGAGTCCTTTGGCCCCCTCCGTCCCTGCGGCCTGTGAGTTCCCTCCAAATTTCGCAGAGCTTTGGGGCGTGTTGTGGTCCGGGGCTGAGGCTGTAGCTGAGGTCGATGGGTGGATTGCAGTTGATGCAGACGCGCGCGCGTGCTCCGTCCCTTGCCCTTCGGACGCGCCTACCCGAAGTGAATCGGGGGCGTTGCGCCGGCATGGGTAAGCGTAGCGGGCCCCTGAACCGCCGCCTGTGCCTTAAATGATGAGGGGCGCGCTGCGGCGCTCGTCCTTCTGGCTGTCCACATGGCGAAGCGTGCTTGGCGCGATGCGGGCCTTGAGGCGTCGCGATCGTTGATGTAGCGACGGATTTCCGGCGGTTGGACGTCCGCCGGTTGGACTCCTGCCGATTGAGCTTCCGCCGGTTGGCTCTCCTGTTGACGGGGTATATATACTGTGCTGGTGCGATGTTGTTCCTGCATGTGCTTGGGTAGAAGCTGCTTCGCTAAAACGGGCCCCTTCCGTGCATGAACCCTCCGTAGCGAGGCTGAGCGGCTCAAGGGATGTTGATGTACAGACAGAGGTCCATTTTTCTCGGGAGCTTGGTTAGCGTCTGTTATGGATGATCAATGGCGCTTCCTGCCCCCGGGCTGCGCTTCTGCATACAATGGCAAGGTTTGCCCGGTTCTTCTTAACAGACCTACCTTCAGTCGGTGTTCCTGATGGAGCCCGTCCGCATCGCTTTGAAAGATGGCGATGCACTGTAGGTGCCCTGTTAAGGAGAACGAGGCAGACCTTGCGGAACACAGCCCTTCGCCTTTGCCGTACGTGGAAGGCGCTACCAGGCGAGTTCGTGCGCACAGGTTCGAGCTGGCGCCTAGCCGAAGTAGACGCGCGCTCCATCCCCTACCCTTCGAACGGGTGGCAGCGGAGCTGGCGCCTAGCCGAAGTAGATGCGCGCGCTCCGTCCCCTATCGTCGAACGGGTGGCAGCGGAGCTGGCGCCTAGGCGAAGTAGACGCGCGCGCTCCATCCCCTACCCCTCGAACGGGTGGCAGCGGAGCTGGCGCCTAGCCGAAGTAGACGCGCGCGCTCCGTCCCCTACCCCTCGAACGGGTGGCAGCGGAGCTGGCGCCTAGCCGAAGTAGACGCGCGCGCTCTGTCCCCTACCCTTCCAACGGATGGCAGCGGAGCTGGCGCCTAGCTGAAGTAGACGCATGCGCACCGTACCCTACCCCTCGAACGGGTGGCAGCGGAGCTGGCGCCTAGCCGAAGTAGACGCGCGCGCTCCGTTCCCTACCCCTCGAACGGGTGGCAGCGGAGCTGGCGCCTAGCCGAAGTAGACGCGCGCGCTCCGTCCCCTACCCCTCGAACGGGTGGCAGCGGAGCTGGCGCCTAGGCGAAGTAGACGCGCGCGCTCCGTCCCCTACCCCTCGAACGGGTGGCAGCGGAGCTGGCGCCTAGCCGAAGTAGACGCGCGCGCTCTGTCCCCTACCCCTCGAACGGGTGGCAGCGGAGCTGGCGCCTAGGCGGAGTAGACGCGCGCGCTCCGTCCCCTACCCCTCGAACGGGTGGCAGCCGAGCTGGCGCCTAGCCGAAGTAGATGCGCGCGCTCCGTGCCCTACCCTTCGAACGGGTGGCAGCGGAGCTGGCGCCTAGCCGAAGTAGACGCGCGCGCTCCGTCCCCTAACCTTCGAACGGGTGGCAGCGGAGCTGGCGCCTAGCCAAAGCAGACGCGCGCGCGCTCCGTCCCCTACCCTTCGAACGGGTGGCAGCGGAGCTGGCGCCTAGCCGAAGTAGACGCGTGCGCACCGTCCCCTATCGTCGAACGGGTGGCAGCGGAGCTGGCACCTAGGCGAAGTAGACGCGCGCGCTCCGTCCCCTACCCCTCGAACGGGTGGAAGCGGAGCTGGCGCCTAGCCGAAGTAGACGCGCGCGCTCCGTCCCCTACCGCTGGAACGGGTGGCAGCGGAACTGGCGCCTAGCCGAAGTAGACGCGCGCGCTCCGTCCCCTACCCGTCCAACGGGTGGCAGCGGAGCTGGCGCCTAGGCGAAGTAGACGCGCGCGCTCCGTCCCCTACCCCTCGAACGGGTGCCAGCGGAGCTGGCGCCTAGCCGAAGTAGACGCGCGCGCTCCGTCCCCTACCCCTCGAACGGGTGGCAGCGGAGATGGCGCCTAGGCGAAGTAGACGCGCGCGCTCCGTCCCCTACCCCTCGAACGGGTGGCAGCAGAGCTGGCGCCTAGCCGAAGTAGACGCGCGCGCTCCGTGCCCTTCCCTTCGAACGGGTGGCAGCGGAGCTGGCGCCTAGCCGAAGTAGACGCGCGCGCTCCGTCCCCTAACCTTCGAACGGGTGGCAGCGGAGCTGGCGCCTAGCCAAAGCAGACGCGCACGCGCTCCGTCCCCTACCCTTCGAACGGGTGGCAGCGGAGCTGGCGCCTAGCCGAAGTAGACGCGCGCGCACCGTCCCCTATCGTCGAACGGGTGGCAGCGGAGCTGGCACCTAGCCGAAGTAGACGCGTGCGCTCTGTCCCCTACCCCTCGAACGGGTGGCAGCGGAGCTGGCGCCTAGCCGAAGTAGACGCGCACGCTCCGTCCCCTACCCCTGGAACGGGTGGCAGCGGAGCTGGCGCCTAGCCGAAGTAGACGCGTGCGCTCCGTTCCCTACCCTTCGAACGGGTGGCAGCGGAGCTGGCGCCTAGCCGAAGGAGATGCACGTGCTCCGTCCCCTAACCTTCGAACGGGTGGTAGCGGCGGAGCTGGCGCCTAGCCGAAGCAGACGCGCGCGCTTCGTCCCCTACCCTTCGAACGGGTGGCAGCGGAGCTAGCGCCTAGCCGAAGTAGACGCGCGTGCTCCATCCCCTACCCTTCGAACGGGTGGCAGCAGAGCTGCCGCCTAGTCGGAGTAGACGCACGCGCTCCGTCCTTTACCCTTCGAACGGGTGGCAGCGAAGCTGGCGCCTAGTCGAAGGAGACGCGCGCGCTCCGTCCCCTACCCTTCGAACGGTTGGCCACGCTGCTCCCGAGGCCACGTCGTCTGTCGTGCGGGAACGGTTGGCACCGGCCCCGAACGCGGAGCCTTCTTTTCCTTGCGGGACCATGCCCTCCACGGGGACTTGCGCCACCACTCCGCCGCCTGAAGCTAGGGGGCGTGCCTCCGAAGCCCTTCTTCTGCTACCGAAGGTATGGCGGCTTAGCTTACCCTGGTGTGTTCTTTGCTGCGCCTTGCGGTGCTCACCTGCGTTCCCGCCTGCAGTGTTGCTTGTGCCGGAGGAAGAGCTCTTGGAGGAGCATGAGAGCGCCGCGCGTGCGGGCCCCGCGGACTTCGTGCCTCCCCCGGAGACGCTGAGGGCGTGGTGCGGGATTGTGGACGACGCGGCTGCCAGCGTGGGCCAACAAGCGCTGCAGGCCTACGGGGCGGGGCGCCTCGGGGACGCCTTTGAAGTGTCGGGGGTGAGGGTAAGTACTCATACGCCAATGCCCGGGCCTGCTGAGCTTGCTAAGTTTTTCTCGTTCTACAGACACTTGTGCTAGGGCAGGCCTTGCAGACGGCCTATACTCGTGCCCAAAGGGCACTTGAGGATAGGCTACGGGCCGCCGAGGAGGAGCTGCGCGAAGCCTCAGGAGCCCGTTCTGCCCAAGATGCCCGCATCCGCCAGCTGGAAGCGGAGTGCGCCGGGGCGAAGGCGCATGCCGAGGGACTTGCTGCGTCGGCGCGCGAGTCGGCCGCGGAAGCTGCGCGGCAGGAGTTCGCGGCAGAGCGGGATGGCCTCTTGCAACAAGTCGCCTCGCTAGAGAAGGAAAAAGGCGAGCTCGCCCTGACTCTAGCGGAGCGGGATCAGGCGCTTGGCGATGCTTCGGTAGTCGCATGGGAGGCCATGCAAGCACTGGAAAGTCATCTCCAAGGGCTTGTGGCCAAAGTACCGGACCACACCTTCGGCCCAGAAGAGCTGTCGCGGACCCTTCGCTGGATCAAAGATGCCGCCGACGCTGCTCGTGGCGCCGCGATGACCTTCGGCAACCAATGTGCCTACGTGGCGTCCTGCATGGTGTGCGCGCTCCTGCGGCATCGTGGCTGCACGCACATCGCCGGGCTGGAGGACCCCCAGCTGGAGCTGCCCGGCGGGGCTGGAGTAATGTCTGGTGCCGTCCGTGCCGTTCGCAGCGCCATCAAGCACTTCTACGAGTGGATTTGGGACTACGTCGGGGTGGCCGCCGCGCAGGTCGAGCTCCAGAAGTCCCTCTACGGGGGGAGCCTCGGCCAATTCCTGGACGAGGTCCCCCGACGCGACGAAGGTGGCGCTAGGGCCTCCGAGGGCGCCGAGGACTCGCAGGTGCGGCGTGGAGATAGCTAGGTGTAGGCGTGCGTTGTGATGTCCGCCCCTTCTTTGTGGATAAAGCGCGTACTTGTTCTACGAACTGACTATTTGACCTGTGCCCCGGGCAACTTCCTTGCTGGGGACGACTGCTTGCTTCCGACCTTGCAACCCGGCGACGCCTTGGACGCTGGCAAAGGGCCGAGGAGTCGCTGAACTTTTGGGCAGGCCGATCGTCTTCAGGCGAGGTCCCGACCTTAGCGCGCGTTAAAGATGAGCCCGCCGAATAGTGACTTAGAGCGCCAGCCCTGCTGGTGGGCCTTTGTACTTGTATGCTTTTCGCAATGTATACATCTGCTGGTAGTTAGGATATGCGCCGAGCGCTATACGCCGGGTGGTCATGCTGTGCTGGGGCAAAATCTCCACCTTCGACGCATGCCGTTGACAGTAGTTGCACGTAGACTGGTGCGCGCGGAGGCGGGCCTCGACATTACGACGTGTTTAGAGTCCGTGGACTGGCGTTGCGAAGGCGTACCTCCGCACGACGGCTTGTTTAAAGTCCGTAGACTGGTGTGCGAAGGTGGACCTCCGCACGACGACCTATTTAAAGTCCATAGACTAGAGCGTGCGAAGGCGAACCTCCACACAGCGACCTGTTTAAAGTCCGTAGACTGGCACGTGCGAAGGCGAACCTCCGCACAGCGACCTGTTTAAAGTCCGTAGACTGGCGCGTGCGAAGGCGGACCTCCGCACAGCGACCTGTTTAAAGTCCGTAGACTGGCGCGTGCGAAGGCGGACCTCCGCACAGCGACCTGTTTAAGGTCTGTAGACCGGCGCGCGTGAAGGCGGACCCCCGTACGATGACCTGTTTAAAGTCCGTAGACTGGCACGTGCGAAGGCGAACCTCCGCACAGCGACCTGTTTAAGGTCCGTAGACCGGCGCGTGCGAAGCCGAACCCCCGCACGACGACTTGTTTAAAGTCCGTAGACTGGCGCGTGCGAAGGCGGACCTCCGCCCCACACCCCGAGGTGGGGGCAGCCTCTACTGTACCCTGTGCTCCTCGTGCGTGCCGACGCTGGGGCCAGCCTCTGGCGCGCTACGCCGGTGCTTCTTGGAGCTCTCAGAGTTGGCGTCCATAATACACCCTGCGTGCTCCCCCTGTGATGCGCGAAGGCGAGCCTTTACGCGCTGAAGAGGTGCGCGATTGCTGGCCACGGAGGTTCGCGCTGCGCTTGCGCGTTGCTAAATGCACGACAGCCTTCGTAGCTTATTTACACTCTGTGGAGTGCACGTGATCAACGTCCACGTCTTATTTATACTCTGGAGAGTACGCGCAGGGACAAAGTCCCTGGCGTGCGCGGGGTTCGTGTCTTGTTTATACTCAGTAGAGTGCGCAGGGAGAGCATCCGCGTCTTATTTATACTCCGGAGAGTACGCGCAGGGACGAAATCCCTGGCGTGCGCGGGGTTCGCGTCTTGTTTATACTCAGTAGAGTGCGCAGGGAGAGCATCCGCGTCTTATTTATACTCCGGAGAGTGCGTGCGGAGGCGTCCCCCCACACGTCTTTGTTTATACTCATGCCCGTGTCGTTGACAGAGAGTGCACACGCGAACGTGCGTCTTCATTTATACTCATGCCCGTGTCTTTGACGGAGAGTGCACACGCGAATGTGCGTCTTTGTTTATACTCATGCCCGTGTCTTTGACGGAGAGTGCACATGCGAACGTGCGTCTTCGTTTATACTCATGCCCGTGTCTTTGATGGAGAGTGCACACGCGAGCGTGCGTCTTTGTTTATACTCATGCTCGTGTCTTTGATGGAGAGTGCACACGCGAGCGTGCGTCTTTGGTTTATACTCATACCCGTACCCCTGGCTACGGAGAGTGCACACGCGAACGTGCGTCTTTGGTTTATACCCATACCTGTGCCCCTGGCTACGGAGAGTGCACACGCGAACGTGCGTCTTTGGTTTATACCCCGGGAGTACGCGCGTAGGCGAAGCCCCCGCGTGCTCTCGCCGCATCTTTTTACACAAATGAAAACGGGTGGCGACAAACGGAGCTTTATTTCATTCCCTGTCGTGGCTACAGACCAAACAGAGAGAGAGATGGTAGTGGAGAGTGATGAAGATAAGTGTAATGGCCTGGGTCCTCCCCATGGCTTACCCATATATATATACACATGAGGAGTGCTTTTACAGATATACCCTTACATCTGTTTATCCCCTCTGGGGGCAGTTATGTCATTACACATGGCCTATTCTGGGCCTTATAATCTCCTACCAGGCCTGCTGGGTTTAGGTGGGGGCCACCCCTACGACAGGAGCCTCTCATGGTGAAGGGCTTCACAGGGCCGAAGCCATGTCGCCGAGTCCTTTGGCCCCCTACGGCCTGTGAATGCCTCCAAGCTTGTGGTTGGGGAGCCCGAAGTCTGGGATGGTGTTAGCGGAGGCGGACGCCTGATTCGGTCCCCTACCCTTCGAACTGGTGGGCAGTGAAGCTGGCACCCAAGTCGAAGTAGACGCGCGCGCTCCGTCCCCTACCCTTCGAACGGGTGGCAGCGAAGCTGGCGCCCAAGTCGAGGTAGCCGTGCGCGCTCCGTCTCCTGCCCTTCGAACCGGTGGGCAGCGAAGCTGGCGCCCAAGTCGACGTAGACGCGCACGCTCCGTCCCCTACCATTCGAACGGGTGGCAGCGAAGCTGGCGCCTAAGTGGAAGTAGACGCGCGCGCTCCGTCCCCTACCCTTCGAACGGGTGGCAGCGAAGCTGGCGCCTAGTCGAAGTAGACGCGCGCGCTCCGTCCCCTACCCTTCGAACGGGTGGCAGCGAAGCTGGCGCCTAGTCGAAGTAGACGCGCGCGCTCCGTCCCCTACCCTTCGAATGGGTGGCAACGAAGCTGGCGCCCAAATCGAAGTAGGCGCGTGTGCTCCGTCCCCTACCGTTCGAACGGGTGGCAGCGAAGCTGCGCGCAAGTCGAAGTAGACGTGCGCGCTCCGTCCCCTACCCTTCGAACGGGTGGCACCGAAGCAGGCGCCCAAGTCGAAGTAGACGCGCGCGCTCCATCCCCTACCCTTCGAACGGGTGGCAGCGAAGCTGGCGCCCATGTCGAAGTAGACGCGCGCGCTTCGTCCCCTACCCTTCGAACGGGTGGCACCGAAGCTGGCGCCCATGTCGAAGTAGACGCGCGCGCTCCGTCCCCTACCCTTCGAACGTGTGGCAGCGAAGCTGGCGCCCAAGTCGAAGTAGGCGCGTGCGCTCCGTCCCCTACCCTTCGAACGCGTGGTAGCGAAGCTAGCGCCCAAGTCGAAGTAGACGCGCGCGCTCCGTCCCCTACCCTTCGAACTGGTGGCAACGAAGCTGGCGCCCAAGTCGAAGTAGACGCGCGCGCTCCGTCCCTTACCCTTCGAACGGGTGGCAACGAAGCTTGCGCCCAAGTCGAAGTAGACGCGCGCGCTCCGTCCCCTACCCTTCGAACGGGTGGGCAGCGAAGCTGGCGCCCAAGTCGAAGTAGACGTGCGCGCTCTGTCCCCTACCCTTCGAATGGGTGGCAGCGAAGCTGGCGCCCAAGTCGAAGTAGACGCGCGCGCTCCGTGGCTGTTGTGACCTTGCAGTCTGGTAGTGCGCTTTTAATGGCGGCTTGAATCACGCCGACGCCTGAGCTGGCAGAAGTCAGGCTGTCGCGTCGTGCAGTCTGTCCTGCTGCAGGTGGGGCACGTGGCGACTCACGACTGGTGCGTCGTGGGATGTGAGCGGTTGCGTGACCACGGCCGTTCGCCTCGTCCCCCGAGAAGTTGGACGCGTGTTGAAGATGTAGGGGCGTTGTGCGCTGCTTGGCCACCTACCTGACACGGCCCTCTAGGTTCCGGCGGTTCTTCGTTCCAAATCTTGGATAGCCGAATCGCTGGGAATTTGATCCGTCTGTGCGCTGAGCCACAAGGCAGGCGAGCGGCCTTTATAAGGTGCTAGTGTTGGGGTGGAGGCACCCTTTCTTGCTTTGCTTTTTGATCTGCCACTTCACTTCCGCCCGTGCTAATTTTCACGCTAGTTGCTCCCTTGTCGCGAAGAGCGATGGCCAGCCAGGACGACGCCGCCTACCACCCCTGCAGTGGTTCCTTGCCTAGCCAGGGCGAGGCGACCCATCCTTCTCAGGAGTACAAATTGGTGCCGCGGGGGAGCTCGCGCGCCAACAAGTGGTGGAACGCCATGGAGCACTCGGGAGGCTCCTGCTCCCGTGTGCTGGGGAAGAGCCGCATGACTGAAGGGACGCTGCAGCGACTCGTGGATGAGGGGAAGATCGTGGATTGCAATGGGGCTCACCTACCCCGTCGGGACGAGACGGAGCCGAAGCCCGGGGCCATGGAGGCTATTGTTTTCGTGGCGTTCTTCGATGCCGGCCTTCGAATGCCCTGCACGCTGTTCATGGGCGAAGTCCTGCGGGCCTACCAGTTGGAGCTAGCCCAGTTGACGCCCCATGCGATACTCCGCCTAGCCGTCTTCACGTGGGAGATGCGGACAGGGGGGTGGCGTCCCAGCGCGAGCTTATTCGCCACCCTGCACGACGCACACTGTCGACCCAAAAAGGTTGACGGGGCGGTGTCCAACTTCGGCGGTGTGGACTTCGTGCTCCGGGCGTCCTGCGCGACGTTGTTCCCTGTGCCAGCCTTGTCAGGGCAGTGGGCGGCCGGCTGGACGCGGTGGTGGTTCTATTACACCGTGACCGACAAGAGCAGAATGCATTGCCGAGGTGGGCCGATCTCGTTTAACAGCACGCCAAGTCTGAAGGCGGAGATCGACGACACGCAGAAGCTACAGAGCCTTGTCGGTGTCGCCCGTCGAATGAGCGTGCACGACCTAGCCGAGGAGTTCACGATGTATGGGGCGGCGCCACTCTCCTCCCACGGAAAGTATGTTGGATAGAATGGCCCCCGCGAGGACGGGTTCGACCCATCCGTGTCTCGCCTGCTGCCGCTGTCCGCCCCTTGTAAGTCGCCCAGTACGCTTTACGCGCACCATTGTATCTGTTTGGCTTCCGCCTGACTGACGCAATCTCCTGCGCAGTGGCCCGGCTAGAAGATGCGGAGCGCGCGGTTGCGGCGCTTCTCGGCCCGTACACGCTTAAGGAGCACCGGGCTCGCGAGGCCGCAGTCAAGGCGGCTAAGCAGGGGCGGGTAAACCGCACCTGCGAGGCTGTGGGCATTGCCGTGCCCGAGCGTGCGGTGCCGGAAGAGCTTCCCGCCGGGACTCCGGGCGCTCAGGGCGGTGGTAGCCCTTCGGGGGTGCTATCTTCGCGACGCCGGGCCCGTTCCCCGGCCGCCATACGTGACCCTGCAGCCCCTCCGGCGGCTAGCCCAGCTGAGACGAGGCGTGCGACCGGCGGTGGGCCTGGCCATACTGCTTCGGAGGGGCGCACCGCCGCGGATCCCCCGGCATCTTCTGCCGACGCCCACGAGCCCGTGCTTGGGCTCACGGTCGTTGTTGAGTTGGAACTCATCAACCCGGGGGGTGGCGCCGTTCCTGGCGAGCCAACCACGGTGGAAGGTGCGTTATCAACCGCAGCGGCCGACGAGGGCGTGCCCCCTACAGAGGAAGTCGTGGGGGCAACAGTGACTGGAGCTGGTCCTGCCGTGGAAGACTCGCCTGTGCCACCGCAGGCGAAACACCCTCGGATGCAGTCCCCGCCGCCAACTAGGGGTCGATACACTGTTGCGGGGCCTTGCCGTGGGATTACGGCGTCTGGCACGGCCGAGAAGACGTTCTCCCCGAGCGTCGAGGCGCCTGCCTCCCCCTGGGCGGTCGAACCGGCGCCACCTCCGACCGCGACGAGGGGCGCAGGAGGTAGGTGTGAGTCCCTTTCTTCACCTGACTTCGCGAGACTCTCTCCGATCTGCTCGCTCATTCTGCCAACATCAGGTGAGACGACGTCTCCCGTACGTGGCGAAGGATCGAGCAGCGGAGGTATGCGCGAAGTTGGCCGCGATAAATCTGGGCGCTTTGGGGCCGGGGCTCGCTCGCTCGGACTTCCTCCCTCGCCCGGAGGTATTTTGCGACCTCACCGCAGCCGCAGAGTGTGCCGATTACGGCCTCAACCGAGAGGCGCTGTCGTCATGCGCGGGGGACCTCCTAGCGCTCGCGCTGCAGGCCTCCGAGATGAGGGTAAATACGTGCGCTTCCATTTGTAAGGTATTTCTGGACGCCTGCTGATTTGTTGTTTCTACCAGACGCTTGCCCTCGGCCGGTCCTTTGACGAGGCCCGCGTCCGGGAGCGGAGGGCTCTGGAAGCCAGCCTCCGCGAAGCAAACACTGCTCTCGCCATGAAGGATGAAGAACTTCGTGCGCTGGGGGATGCCCTGGTGGCCGCACAACTCGAGGCCACGGAAGCTCAGATCGCCACGGCTGGGGAGCGCGCCGCCTTCGTGCAGCAGATCGCCGTTCTAGAAGGGGAGAAGGCCCAGCTGGCGGAGTCTGCTGCCGAGAACCGCCGTGTCCTGGAAAATGCGTCCCTGTCGGCATGGCGGGCCATGGAGGCTCTGAACCAGGCCCTCCGGGATCTGTGCGTCCGAGTGCCGGACACTACACACAGGCCGGAGGCCCTGTCGGAGTCGCTCGGGCTGATCGAGGAGGGGGCCGGCGTTGCTCTTCGTGGCGCCAGGACCTTTGGCGAGCACTGCGGCTATGTTGGACCTTTGGCGAGCACTCGTGGGTGTAGGCATACCCATGAGCTAGCGAACCCTCAACTGGATCCTCCCGACCGCCCAGAGGTTATGTCAGACGCCATCCGTTCCATCGGGTCTAGCCTGCAGAACTTCCATCAACGGATCTGGGGCCGCTTCGGGGAAGGTGCAGCGAGGGTCGCCGTGCAGCAGACGTTGCATGGGGAGGGGGACCTCCTCCAGTGGCTTGAAGGGGTCCTTCCGCGCCGTGGTGACGACGGCGCGGGCTCGTCCGCGCCGCGCCAAGGCTGAGCGGTTGGTCGGGAGGGCAGGGGGATGACACACTGCGTCCTACGCTTGTAACCATGTAACCCCTTTGCGTTTATAATGGAACCAAATAGTACCTTATGCTTGGTGTTACCTGCCGCCGAACGCGGAGGGCAGGTCTGCGCGTCTCGTTTATACTCCGTGGAGTGGCACGTGCGGAGGCGAACCTCGACGCTACGACTTCCTTTATAGTCCGAAGATTCGCGCGTGCGGAGGCGAACCTCGACGCTACGTCTTATTTAAAGTCCGTGGACTATTGCATGTGGAGCTAGGCTCGACGCTACGTCTTCTTTATAGTCCGGAGACTCGCGCGTGCGGAGGCGAACCTCGACACTACGTCTTATTTAAAGTCCGTGGACTGGTGCGTGCAGAGCTAGGCTCGACGCTACGTCTTCTTTATAGTCCGGAGACTCACGCGTGCGGAGGTGACCCTCGACGCTACGTCTTATTTAAAGTCCGTGGAGTGGTGCGTGCGGAGCTAGGCTCGACGCTACATCTTCTTTATAGTCCGCAGACACTCGCGTGCGGAGCTAGGCTCGACGCTACGTCTTATTTAAAGTCCGTGGACTGGTGCGTGCGGAGCTAGGCTCGACGCTACGTCTTCTTTATACTCCTTAGAGTGCGCGCGGAGGCGTCCCCCCGCTGCGTCTTATTTACACTCCGTAGAGTGCGTGCGGAGGCGGACCTCGATGCTACGTCTTATTTAAAGTCCGTGGACTGGTGCGTGCGGAGCTAGGCTCGACGCTACGTCTTATTTATAGTCCGCAGACTCTCGCGTGCGGAGCTAGGCTCGACGCTACGTCTTATTTAAAGTCTGTGGACTGGTGCGTGCGGAGCTAGGCTCGACGCTACGTCTTATTTATAGTCCGCAGACTCTCGCGTGCGGAGCTAGGCTCGACGCTACGTCTTATTTAAAGTCCGTGGACTGGTGCGTGCGGAGCTAGGCTCGACGCTACGTCTTATTTATAGTCCGCAGACTCTCGCGTGCGGAGCTAGGCTCGACGCTACGTCTTATTTATAGTCCGCAGACTCTCGCGTGCGGAGCTAGGCTCGACGCTACGTCTTATTTAAAGTCCGTGGACTGGTGCGTGCGGAGCTAGTCTCGACGCTACGTCTTATTTATAGTCCGCAGACTCTCGCGTGCGGAGCTAGGCTCGACGCTACGTCTTATTTAAAGTCCGTGGACTGGTGCGTGCAGAGCTAGGCTCGACGCTACGTCTTATTTATAGTCCGCAGACTCTCGCGTGCGGAGCTAGGCTCGACGCTACGTCTTATTTAAATTCTGTGGACTGGTGCGTGCGGAGCTAGGCTCGACGCTACGTCTTATTTATAGTCTGCAGACTCTCGCGTGCGGAGCTAGGCTCGACGCTACGTCTTATTTAAAGTCCGTGGACTGGTGCGTGCGGAGCTAGTCTCGACGCTACGTCTTATTTATAGTCCGCAGACTCTCGCGTGCGGAGCTAGGCTCGACGCTACGTCTTATTTAATGTTCGTGGACTGGTGCGTGCGGAGCTAGGCTCGACGCCACGTCTTATTTATAGTCCGCAGACTCTCGCGTGCGGAGCTAGGCTCGACGCTACCTCTTATTTAAAGTCCGTGGACTGGTGCGTGCGGAGCTAGGCTCGACACTATGTCTTATTTATAGTCCGCAGACTCTCGCGTGCGGAGTTAGGCTCGACGCTACGTCTTATTTAAAGTCCGTGGACTTTGTTCTTCTCAGCGCGGACAGGGGTTGCTCTGGGAACAGCAACCTTTATTGAACTCCCGTTTGCGCGGGCGAGCATCGCCTAACAACGGGCTGGTGGCTCTACGCCTGCTGTCCTGCTTCTAGGCGTAGTACCGTCGCAACCTGTCCGCGTTCCATGTGTGCCGGAAGGCTTGTCCTTCGAGCGTGGCGAGGCGGTACGCCCCCTTCGGCAATGCCTCTGTTACGATGTACGGGCCTTCCCACTTGGACTCCAGCTTGCCAACGGTTTCGGCCTGGAGCGCCACTCTGAGGACGAGATCCCCAGGCTTGAACCCCCGCGGGCATATAGAGCGGTCCCGAGACGCATTGTCTGCCGCGCGTACTTCTCGACATGGTGGGCTGCGTCTGCCCGTATCCCGTCGAGGAGGTCCAAGGACACACGGCGCTCGTCTTCGGGTGCTTGGACGAGGACCCTTCGCGAGCTGGCCTTGATTTCCTCGAGCGTCACCGCTTCGTCACCGAAGAGGAGTTTAAACGGCGTGAATCCCGTCGGGCGTGTTACCGTTGTGCGAAGCGACCATAGAGCGCTGTGAAGCTCGCTTGGCCACTTGCCCTTCGGCAATCCAACCAGGCGCTTCTTTATGGCGGCGGAAATGGCGCCATTCGCCCGTTTGACCGCCCCGTTGGACTGGGGATGGCCCACCAAGACAAATCGGAGGGTGATGCCCATGCTGCCACAATAATCTTTGAAGAGGGTGGCGTCGAACTGCAGGCCATTGTCGACCGTGAGCTCCCGAGGCACACCGAAGCGACATATGATGTTTTGCCACAGGAAGCGCTGTATGGCCGCAGAAGTTACTTTGGCCAGAGCGATCGCTTCCGACCATATGGAGAAATACTCCAGCGCGACTACCACGAACCGGAGGTCCCCTGGAGCTCGGGCAAGTGGTCCTACTATATCGAGACCCCAGCGCGCCAGTGGCCACACCAGGGGAATTGGGTTAAGGCTTGTCGGGGGCCTGCGGATGATGCGCGCCATCCACTAGCACCCTTGGCACCGACGGACGAGGTCCTGGGCGTCGGTGATGGCAGTCGGCCAGTAGAAGCCTTCTCTGAACGCCTTGCCGACTAATGACCTCGGCGCCAGGTGGGATCCGCACACGCCCGCGTGGATTTCCGCCAAGAGTTCCTTTCCCTCCGCAGCCGAGAGGCAGCGCAGGAGCGGCGCGCAAACCCCTTTCTTGTAGAGTGTCCCTTCGAACACCTGGAAGGACCGTGCGCGGTGCTGCAAGCGTCGCAGTTCGGCAGGGTCCTCCGGCTCGGCGAGACCTTGTAAGAAATTGAAAATGGGCTCTCGCCAATCTCCTGGCCGATCAATGCGGTGGACAAGTGCCGCGTCCCGGTTGTCCTGCGCGATGGCCGCCTTTGCTAACACCTCATAGAATGCCCCCTCGGGGGGGGCAGTTGCTGGCTGGCCGCCTTGGCGAGGGCGTCGGCTAGCTCATTCTCCGCCCGGGGGATGGCCTTGACGGTGACACCCAAAAAGTGCCTTTCCCTTGCCCTCACCGCCGCGAGGTATTTGGCCAACTCAGGGTCCTTGGCTTGATATGACTTGTCCACATGGCCGGCCACCAAGCGCGAGTCGGTGCGGACCAACACCCGTCTCGCGCCGACTGCCTTGAGCTTTGCCAGGCCAAAGAGCAGTGCCTCGTATTCAGCCGTGTTGTTGGTGGCGGGGAAGGCAAGGCGTGCCGAGTACAGCAAACGCTGTCCCTCGGGCGTGATGATAACCGCCCCTACGCCCGCGCCGGCAACGCTGTAAGCTCCGTCGATTGTAAGCGTCCAGACAGGATCATCGTGCGTCTGGCCGGGTTGGGCGGGCGGGGTCCATTCGGCGAGAAAATCCGCTAGGACTTGGGATTTAATTGCCGTCCGCGAAGCATACGTCAAGGAGAAGGGAGCGAGCTCGGCGGCCCATTTACCGATACGCCCTGTGGACTCCTTGTTATGTAGCATCTCTGCCAGGGGGAATGAGGAAGGCACTGTGATCGGGTGAGCCAGAAAATAATGCCGAAGCTTCCTGGAGGCCATGACCAGCGCGTAGGCGAGCTTCTCATGCTCCGTGTATCTTGTCTTGGTGCCTTGAAGGGCTTCGGAGACAAAGTAGACGGGCCGCTGCGTGGCGCCCTCCTCTAAGACGAGGACGGCGCTGACCGCGGTGGCTAACGCAGCCAGATAGAGCTGGAGGGGAGCCTCTGGTGCTGGGGCGACCAGAGTTGGGAGGCTTGCCAGGTGCTGCTTGAGCTCGTCGAAGGCCTTCACGCAGTCTCCGTCCCAACGAAATCCATCACACCCGCGGAGTGTCTTGAAGAACGGTAGGCCCCGCTCTGCCGCCCTGGAGAGGAAGCGGCTTAATGCTGCCATGCGGCCCGCGAGCCTCTGAACCTCCCTCATTGTCTTGGGCGGCTCCATACCTAGGATGGCGTCTACTTTGTCGGGGTTCGCCTGGATGCCCCGCCCGGACACGAGGAAACCTAGGAGTTTGCCCGCCTGTACCCCGAAGACACACTTGTCGGGGTTGAGCTTGATGCCCGCCTTCCGGAGGTTGTCGAAGGTCTCCTGGAGGTCCCGGCCGTGTAGAGCAAGTTGCCGAGTTTTGACCACCACGTCATCGACATAGGCTTCGATGTTCCTCCCATGCTGGGCGGCCAGGGCAATGGCGACGAGTCGGGTGAAGGTAGCGCCTGCATTCTTCAAGCCAAAGGGCATTCTGACGAAGCAGAACGTCCCAAGTGGTGTGATGAAACTGGTCTTCTCCTCGTCGTCTTCGGCCATGTATACCTGGTGGTAGCCGAAATAGGCGTCCAGGAAACTCATGAGTTCGCACCCAGCAGTGGCGTCAACCAGTTGATCGATGCGCGACAAGGGGTAGTTGTCCTTCGGGCACGCCTTGTTGAGTGCCGTGAAGTCGATGCACATGCGCCAGGCCCCGCTGGCCTTTTTGACTAGCACCGGGTTGGCGAGCCATTCTGGATGGTGGACCTCGCGGATGATCCCGGCGCGAAGAAGCTTCGCCACCTCTGCTTTGGCCGCCTGCTGCCGATCCATCGACATACGCCGGAGCCTTTGCTTGACCGGCTTGGCGTCGGGGCGGACCGCCAAACGATGCTCGATTACTGCTCGGTCTACGCCCTTGATGTCGTCCGGGGACCATGCGAAGATGTCAACGTTGTTCTGAAGCACTCGGAGCAGCTCCCGTTCGACCCCCGGCGGGAGCCCCTCGCCGATGGACACAAACTGCCCCTCCGCCTGGAGCGGCACCTTCTTGACGCCGCCTTCGGGCCGAGGCTTGGGCGTCCACCCGGGAGCGGAGGGCCCATCACCGGGCGCGCCGGGGAGGGCATGCACCGGGCGATGCGGGACGCGGCTGCCGCCTTCGGCACGTCTGGCCAAGTCCTGGTCGCCGAAGATGGTGATGACACCCTCCGGGCCCGGGAGCTTTACACACAAAAAGGCGTGGTGCGGGATTGCCTCGAAAGAGTTGATGGCGGGTCGCCCCAGTATGGCGTTGTAGGGGTGCGGGATATCCACGACATCAAGGTGACATGCTCGGTCCGGATGTTACCTTTGTTGCCCTCCTGACGGAAAGTGACAGGAAGGAACACGTGCCCCAGGACCTGCAGCGGTTGACCCCCGAAGCCTTGAAGTGGAGCTCCTGGCTGCTCTAGCCGGCTTCGGGGGATTGCCATGCGGTCAAGGGCTTCTGCGAATAAGATGTTCGCGGAGCTTCCCCCGTCGACAAGGACGCGCCTGACTTCACAGCGTGCTATGTGGGCCTGGATGACTAGAGGGTCTTGGTGAGGGTACTCCACGCCCCTGGCGTCGTTCAAGTCGCAGGTGATGTTGCGGGGCGGCATCCACAGTTGCGGCTGCTCCCCGGGGGCTTTTGAAGAGGAGCCTCCGGTGATGACGTTGACGGTGCGATGCTGCGCGCCCTCCGTTGCGGTGGCCCGTATGGGGCTATCCCTTGGGTGCCCTACGTGGGCTTCGGCGGGGGGACGAGTAGGCGGAGCCCGAGACCCGGCCGTCGCCCTCCGCAGCTCCATCACCGCGATGCATGCCCTTGTGTAATGATCCCCGTAGCCGTGTACCTCGCACCACTTGCCATAGTGCAGGAGCTCTTGCTCTGCGTGGGGTTGGCTGCCGTAGTCAAATCCGCCCTCTGATCCCCGGTCTCCCCTCCGTGAGGCGGGGTCGGGTCCTTGGCGGGCGCTCTCGGTGGCGAGGACATGGTGGGCCGCCTGCGACCGGCGCTGGCGGCGCCGAGGTTTAGGGCTGCACCGTGAGGAGCCTTCCTGTACCTCGGCCTCCCTGCCTTGGGGAGGGCCTCCTCGGGGCTTTCGGCTATGGCCCAGGTTCGAGGAGGGACCACCCACCCTGACCTCGCGCGGGGGGTGCTCCTCACGGGCGAGGCCGGGGGCGGTGATGCTGCGTCTTCGCGCATCCTCCTCCGCCCGCGCATACCCGTCCATTTTGTCGAAGAGCTTGGCAACTGTCGTGATTGGCCTCTGCGCGTTGTATTCGGCCATCGGGCCCGAGCGAAGGCCCTGTATGGCTGCATTAACGACTGTGGTTTCATTAACATCGTTTACCTGGCCTCGAATCTTGTCGAAGCGCTTGAAGTAGCCCCGGAGCGTCTCCGAGGGTCCTTGCTTCACAGCGAAGAGCTGGTCCGCATTGATCTGCTCGACATAATGTCCTTGAAAGTTGCTATGAAGCCGGTCGCGAAGCTGCTCCCACGCGTAGATGGAGCCCGGCTCTATGGTAAAAAACCAAGAGAGCGCCACTCCGTGCAGTGCGAGTGGGAGTCCCTTCGCCTTCGCGGTGTCGTCTCCGCCCGTGGCCTTAATCGCGGTTTCGTACACGCGCACGAACTCGCGAGGATCCATGTCGCCTTTGTATGGGTCGATGATGCGAGGGAACTTGAAGTCTTCGGGCCATGCCACCTGCTGCAGCCCCGCCGAAATTGGAGATTCCGGATCTACGCGTCTCAGCGGGACACGGCTAGACGTGGGGGCTTCGCGGCTGTCCACCTTCTCTGGCGTGGGCTCGGGCGTGACTACCGGCGCGACCTGCTGGCTCCGAGCCTCTTGTATATCTCGGACGGCCCCGCGAAGGTCCCCGAGTTCCCGCTGGAACGCGTTGAGGGCTACTAGTATGGCGCTTTCCACCGCAGGTGTCGTTGGGGCCGCCGGAACACCCAGTGGACGGGCTGGTGCAGGGACCATCACCTCACGATCTCCAGATCCGCCGGATGGTTCGTTGCGGCTACCCCCGGCCGCTGGATCTGCGCTACCGGCAAGGGTGGCGGGGGCTGTCGTTGCAGTGCCAGCGTCGGGGTTAGGTGTCGTCGTAGCGGTGCTGGCATGGTCGGTTGTTGCCGCGCGGGCGTCGACGCCCGCGACCACGGCGCGTACGCCGCCGCCAACTCCTTCGGCGGCCGATGCCGAAGCCCTGGTGCTCACGCGCTGCTCCGACCCATCCGTCTTCTTTCCCTCGCCGCCGCTGGTGAAGCTCTCTTCGGTGCCATCTTTTTTCCTTCAGTCTTCAGGCTTGTCTTCGTCGTCCCCACGGACGGCACCAACTGTCGTGGCTACAGACCAAACAGAGAGAGAGATGGTAGTGGAGAGTGATGAAGATAAGTGTAATGGCCTGGGTCCTGCCCATGGCTTACCCATATATATACACATGAGGAGTGCTTTTACAGATATACCCTTACATCTGGTTATCCCCTCTGGGGGCAGTTATGTCATTACACATGGCCTATTCTAGGCCTTATAATCTCCTACCAGGCCTGCTGGGTTTAGGTGGGGGCCACCCCTACGACATTCCCGTTTGCGCGGGTACGCAATTACATGTGGCGGAGGTACTAACCACTTGTGACGGCGCCGCGGGTCCCGCGCTGTGGTGCCGATTCTAGGTGTGCCATTGGTCGCTGTGATGGGGATGTCTGGTGCCGTGCTCAATGCGCCGGGCCATGTCCTGATCGCCACGAACGGTAATGATGGCCCAGGGCCCCGGGAGCTTCATGCATAAATAGCCGTGATGCGGTACCGCCCCAAAGGAGTTGAGGACCGGACGCCCCAGTATGGCATTGTAAGGGTATGGGAGATCGACGACGTCGAATATGGCATCTTCGACCCTTGCATTGTCACCTTGGCCGAAGGAGACCTGAAGGCATATTAGGCCGAGCGCCCGTAGAGGTTGTCCTCCGAAGCCTTGCAGCGGGACTCCCATCTGGACGAAGGCTGCCGCAAACAGAATGTTTGCGGAGCTGCCGCCGTCGACTAGGGCACGTCCCACGTCACATCCCGCTATTACGGCCCGGACAACCAGAGGGTCTTGGTGAGGAAGCTCTACGCCTTCGGCATCGGCGGGGGTGAATGTAACTTCATGCTGCGCCCAGTCCGGCGGTGTCTGCGCTGGATATGCCGCCACATGGTGTAGCCTTCGCACGTAGGCCTTCCGCTGCCGTGCCGAGGTAAAGTCCAATGAGGAGCCTCCGGAAATGACGTTGATAACCCTGCAGTGGCTGGCCTCCGGAGCCTACAGCTGCAGAAAGCCCTCCTGAGGCTGCTGCACGTGGGCCTGAATCCGCAGCGGACCCTCGTGAAGCCGCGTCCCTTGTGCCTGAATGTGCACAGGGGGTTCGTATGGGTGCTGTACGTGGGCCACCACGGGCGGGCGTGCTTCCAGGTTCCTGTCCCTGGTGACGCTTTCGCGGAGTGCCGCAATGGAGGTGCACGTGCGGGTGTCGTGGTTGCCATGACCGTGGACTACGCAGCACAGCCCCTAGTGTTGGTCGTCATAATCTCTGCGGCCTTTATCATCGTGGCCCCGGCCGCGCCCCCGGCCTCGGCGTCCCCGACCGCCCCGACCTGCGGGAGCGCCTTCGTCGGAACCGCCTTCGATGTCGAGGACGTACCGGCCTCGCCGCGACTTCTGCTGGCCATGCTTGGGCTTATCGGACGACTCCTTGTGCGGGGCGTCCCTGTGGTCGGACGCATCCCTGGACGACCCCTGCTTACGTTTACCCTTCGAAGAACCGTCCTTCGGCGGATCTTTGGCTTTTACCGAGGCACCGGCCTGATTGGTGTCGGAGTCGTCACCTTGCCTTCGCCGCGCGTCCTCTTCTGCCCTGGCGTATTCCTCCATTTTGTCGAAGAGCTTCGTCACTATCTTGATTGGCTTCCGTGCGTTGTACTCGGCCATCGGTCCAGGGCGAAGACCCTGGATGGCTGCATTGACAACGGTGGTTTCATTAACATCTTTGACTTGACAACGTATCTTCGCGAAGCGTTTGAAGTAGTCCCGGAGCTTCTCCGAGGGTTTCTGCTTTACGGCGAAGAGCTGATCCGCGTCGACCCGTTCGACATAATTTCCTTGAAAGTTGTTGTGAAGACGGTCGCGGATCTTCTCCCACGCGTAGATGGAGTTCGGCTCTATGGTAAAAAACCAGGAGAGCGCCACTCCTTGCAGCGCGAGGGGGGGTCCCTTCGCCGTTGTGGTGTCATCTCCGCCCACGGCCTCGATTGCGGTTTCGTATACGCGCACGAACTCGCGGGGGTCCGTGTCGCCTTTGTAGGGCTCGATGACACTGGGGAACATGAAATCTTCGGGCCACGCCGCTTGCTGTAGTCCTGCTGAAAGCGGGGACTCCGGATCGACGCGCCGTAGCGGGACGCGGCTAGATGCGGGGGCGTCGCGGCTGTCCGCCCTTTCCAGCGTGGGCTCTGGCGCGACCGCCGGCGCGGCCTGCTGGCTCCGAGCCTCTTGCATGTCTCGGACAGCCCCGCGAAGATCCCCCAGCTCCTGCTGGAACGCTCGGAGGGCCGCCAGCAGGGCGCTTTCCACCGCCTGTGCGGGCGGGGCCGCCGGCACGCCCAACGGACGGACTGGCGCGGGCACTACCGCGTCGCGAGCTCCCGAGCTGCCGGTCGCTCCGTTGTGGCTACCTCCAACTACCCGGTCCGCGTTGCCGGCGAGCGTCGCGGCGAAGGCGGTTGAAAGCATCTAGGCCCCTAAAAATATTGGTTTTAGTAATTAATGGAATTATGTGAATATGGGACTAATGTGTGCATTGAGTGTTTGAAAGGATAAGTTCAAATGGCAAAGAAAGAGGCTCACAAAATATCCCATGAAGATTCAAAGATCTCTAGGGTGACAAGGTAAATAGCTTAGGTATCTATTTTATTTTACCGGTCTTGGAGATAGGTTGGAAGACCGGATTATAGGATAGACGCCGTACTATTAAGGGGGATCATGGTGATTGCTTGATCATGTTCAAATATGCCCTATGGATCAATTTAGGATCATGCATGCACTTAGAAATTAAAATCAAATCAAATCTGTGCATTGTCAGAAAATCCGGTAGTTCCGGAGTTAATTGGGCGGAACTACCGCAGAGCCGGAAGTACCGAGCGCCCGTGCGGGACGTTTTTTCCAGAGAGCGCCCGGTCTCAGACTTAGTCTCTCGGAAAACGGAAGTACCGCGGGTTGAACTGCGGAACTACCGGGTAGCCGGTAGTACCGGATACCCGAGCGGAACTTTATTTCCAGAGAGCGCCGGGAATAAAACTTAAACTCGCTGAGATCGGAAGTACCGGGTCATGGAGCGGAACTTCCGGACTTCCGGAAGTACCGCGATTTCAACGGCGGTAGTACCGCACTCATTGACCAACGGTCACTTCTGACTCTCTGACATAGCCGTTCTGACCGGTCAGCGACAATCCGGAAGTACCGCGGTTATACCTGCGGTAGTTCCGAATTTCCTGATTTTTCAGGATTGTTTATTGTAACGGCTATTTGAGGTTGGTGAGGGTATAAATACATCCCCACCAGAACTTGTAGTTGTTGTTGAACCTCCATTGAATACATTTGAGCTTAGTGCAACCTCTCACACCTCATTTCCACTCTTGTGCATTCATTTGAGGTAGTTGAGCCAAAATTCAAGTGCATTACATTCTAGTTGATCCATTAGGCACTTGAGTGAGATCAAGCCACTGTGATCTATTCTCTTGGTGCTTGCCGGCACCTAGACGGCTTGGCGGAGGTCCGGTGATCTTCTCAAGAAGATTGTGACTTCCCGGAAGATTGTGAAGGCTCGGAGCTCGCCTACCCGGAGAGGGAAAGGGCTACCGCTAGTGACCGAGGTGATTAGGCTCATTCGTGGAGCCGGTCCGATTTGTTCGGGCTTACCTCAACGTGGACTAGGGGAGACCGGCAAGTCTCCGATCACCACGGTAAAAAGTAGTCGTGTCATTTGTGGTTTGCTCTCTTGTGATCATTTTCATTCAAGCAACGCTCTTCATTCATATTACTTGATTGCTTGCTTAGTTAGAGTAGCAATTGTTGATCTCTACTATTTGATATTGCTCTTAGTCGATTACTTGTGCTAGTGCTTGTTTGAGCCTTACTAGGTTGGTTAGTGGTGTTATTGTTATCTTGCTCGAGTATATCCATTAAGTTTAAAATTGTTAATTAGAATTAGACAAAAAATTTAAAACCGCCTATTCACCCCCCCTCTAGTCGGCCTCCTCGATCTTACAAGTGGTATCAGAGTTTGGTCTCTCAATTTTAGACTTAACCGTCTAGAGAGAAAAGGATGGCTAGTGAGGGTATAGCAATAGGAAAGGCACCTCTCTTTGATGGCTCAAATTATGCATATTGGAAAATTAGGATGTCTATTTATTTAAAGGCCATGAGTCCTCAAATTTGGAAAGTCGTAAATGAGGGTTACATTATGGCTCTTGATCCGGATCACCCAACGGACCAAGACGGGCGTAATGCTCATTTAGACGCCCAAGCTATGAATGCTTTATTTGGAGCCTTGAACGCGGATGAGTTCAATAGGGTGAGCAATCTTGAGACGGCTCATGCTATTTGGACTACCCTTTCGGAAATACACGAAGGGACATCCACGGTCAAGGAGGCCAAGTTGCATCGGCTTAGGATCAAATATGAGACATTCACAATGTTGCCCCATGAAGACATCAATGAGATGTACTCAAGGCTCAACAACATTGTGAATGAGCTTAAGGGCCTTGGAACTAACCTTTCCGATCTTGTATTGTTCGAAAGATGCTTAGGGCCTTGCCGGAGAAATATGAAGTGTTGGTGACTATCTTCCTCAACTCACCGGAGTTGGCAAGAATGACACCAACGCAATTGTTGGGCAACCTCATCACCAACGAGCTCTACAAGAAAGACAAGGAAGAGCTCTTGGAGCAATCTTCTTCCAAGAGTAAGAAGATCACCGCCTTCAAGGCTAAAGCGGTGATGAGTGAAGAATCCGAAGAAGATGATGAGGAGAACTCCGAAGAAGAATTTGCGCTTCTAGTGAGGAGAATGAAGAAGTTCATGAGAAGGCGCCCATATCGAAGCACAAGCCATGAGAAGACCAAGAAAGGGGAATCTTCCTCCTACAAGAAGTATAGCATCATTCGTTGCTATGAATGTGATGAAAAGGGGCACATTGCCTCTCAATGTCCAACAAAGAAGGATGACAAGGAGAAGTCATCAAAGAAGAAGAACTACAACGACAAGAAGAAGCTCTTCAAGAAGCTTCACAAGGATGGCAAGAATGAAGCTCATATTGGTGAGTGGAACTCCAAAGAGGAGTATTCGGACTCCGACTCAAGTGAGGACGAATCTCCCAAGAAAAAGGGGCTTGTAGGCATAGCCATCAAGGAGGCTCCGTCACTATTCTCCACTCCTACATGCCTTATGGCTAAAGGAGAAAAGGTAAAATTGCTTGATAATGATGAGCCTTCATATGATGACTTGATGGATATGTTAGTTGAATTGAATGAATTTCTTGGAAAAGAAAAACCAAACTTTAAGGTCTTAAAGAGAGAACACCTCTCTCTCAAAGACTCTTATGAGGAGCTAAAGGAAGCTCATGATTTGCTTCTCCAAGAAAATCAAAAATCTAGTACTAGCATTGGAGTTACATGCAATATCTTGAATGAAATGTCTAGTAAAGAAATTTCAAAGTCTAGCATATCTACTTGTTGTGATGATTTACTTGCCATGCCTTGTTCATCTAGAGTAGACTCTAGAAATGCTTTAAATCTTGTTCATGATGATGTTATTGCTAATGAAAACAAAAATTTAAAGGAACAAGTGCTAAAATTAAACAAAAGTTTAGAGAGGCTTACAAGGGAAAGGAAACCCTTGATAAGTTGCTAAGTGATCAAAGAT
This sequence comes from Dendrocalamus latiflorus, assembly GCA_017311315.1. Lineage (NCBI taxonomy): Eukaryota > Viridiplantae > Streptophyta > Magnoliopsida > Poales > Poaceae > Dendrocalamus > Dendrocalamus latiflorus. The sequence continues at coordinate 6,149,957 of CM029673.1, read as the reverse complement.
GCTCCTTTAACAAAGAGGGACTTGGATATGTTCCCCAAAAAGGTAAGAAGCCGGTATACAAGCCTCCAAGGTTTGTAAAGGAAAATGGTAAGTATTGCACAAAATGCCGGTGTGTTGGACATATTCAAAATGATTGTTCTAAGAATAACATGCATTCCATTGGTTTATATGATTCTTGCTATATGCTCAAAAAGTCTGAGAATGGAAATGTAATTGCTCACTTCATTGGCACCTCGATTTTGGGTGCTAAAAGGAAATCCATTTGGGTACCCAAGACCTTGGTCACTAACCTCCAAGTACCCAAACAAATTTGGGTACCTAAAAGAGCTTGATTTTCTCTTGTAGGTGAACTACAAAACCGGTGGAAGGCATTGGGTGTTGGATAGCGGTTGCACTCAACACATGACTGGAGACCGGAAGATGTTCACCACATTTGAGAATGGAAGCAACGACAAGATCACATTTGGAGATAATAGCAAAGGAAAGGTATTGGGATTAGGTAAAATCGCTATCTCAAACGACCTTTCAATTTCTAATGTATCACTAGTTGAAACATTAAATTTCAATTTGCTATCCGTTGCTCAATTATGTGATCTAGGCTTAACATGCTCATTCTCAAAAGAAAATGTTGTAATCTCAAAAGATAATAACAATGAACTAGTCTTCAAAGGCTTTAGATTTGGGAATCTCTATTTGGTAGATTTTTCTTCAAATGAGTCTTGTTTAAAAACTTGTTTAATTGCAAAAACTTCCTTGGGTTGGTTGTGGCATAGAAGGCTAGGTCATGTGGGAATGATTCAACTCAAAAAGCTTTTTAAGCATGACTTAGTAGTTGGCTTGAAGGATGTGAAGTTTGAGAAGAATCGACTTTGTAGTGCTTGTCAAGCCGGAAAACAAGTCGCTAATTCTCATCCTTCCAAAAGTATCATGTCAACTTCTAGGCCATTAGAGCTCTTACATATGGATTTGTTCGGGCCAACAACCTATAAGAGCATTGGAGGTAATAGATATTGTTTAGTCATTGTGGATGATTACTCTAGATATACATGGGTCTTCTTCCTAAATGACAAAAGTGAAACCTCCGGGATTTTCAAAAGTTTTTCAAAAAGGGCCCAAAATGAATTTGATTTTAAAATAAAGAAAATTAGAAGTGACAATGGTTCTGAGTTCAAAAATACAAAAGTTGAAGACTTTTGTGATGAACATGGAATAAAGCACGAGCTTTCCACCACTTACACTCCGAAGCAAAATGGAGTTGTAGAGAGGAAAAATCGAACATTAATTGAAATGGCTAGGACAATGCTTGATGAATATAACACTTCCGACAAGTTTTGGCAGAAGCTATCAACACCACATGTCATGCCATAAATCGCCTCTATTTACATCGACTCTTGAAAAAGACTTCCTATGAGCTTCTTGTTGGAAGGAGACCGAACATCTCTTACTTTAGAGTATTTGGTTGCAAATGCTATATTCTAAGAAAAGGTGTTCGGCTCTCAAAATTTCAAAGTCGATGTGATGAAGGCTTCCTCTTTAATAAAAATTCAGGTTTAGTAAAAGAATCATGTGATGTTCAATTTGATGAAACTAACGGCTCTCAAGAAGAGCATGAGAACTTGGATGATGTAGGAGATGAAAGTCTTCGCAAGGCAATGGAGAACATGCAAATCAGAGACATCAAGCCAAAGGAGGGTCCAACGTCACCAAGCTCATCAAGACAAGTAGAATCACCCTCCTCTTCCACAACAAACGATGTTCAAGTTATAGAAGATGAAGAAAAGGATCAACCGCAAAACATCTTCAAGATTCACAATGCAATAGCCAAGGATCATCCAATTGACCAAATATTGGGTGACGTGAGTAAGGGTGTTCAAACTCGCTCTAGAGTAGCTTCATTTTGTGAACACTATTCCTTTGTATCTTCACTTGAACCTAAGCGTGTAGAAGAAGCATTAGATGACCCGGATTGGATAAATGCTATGCATGAAGAGTTGAATAATTTTGCTCAAAACGATGTTTGGACCTTGGTGGAGAGACCCAAGGAGCACAATGTCATTGGCACAAAATGGGTCTTCCGGAACAAACAAGATGAGAACGGAATTGTGGTAAGAAATAAAGCAAGGTTAGTAGCTCAAGGTTATACTCAAGTCGAGGGCTTAGATTATGATGAGACATTTGCACCCGTTGCTAGACTTGAATCAATTAGAATCTTGCTTGCTTTTGCATCATGCTTTGACATTAAACTGTTTCAAATGGATGTCAAAAGTGCATTTCTTAATGGTACAATTTCTGAATTAGTATATGTGGAACAACCCAAGGGATTTGAAGATGCTAAATACTCTAATCATGTGTATAGATTATCAAAGGCGCTATACGGTTTAAAGCAAGCTCCTAGAGCTTGGTATGAGCGCCTTCGTAACTTTCTTGTATCAAAAGGCTTTAAAATTGGTAAAGTAGATACAACTCTATTCACAAAAATTATTGGAGATGATTTCTTTGTATGTCAAATCTATGTTGATGATATTATATTTGGTTCTACTAATCAAGATTTTTGTAAAGAATTTGATGAGATGATGTCTAGGGAATTTGAGATGTCAATGATTGGTGAACTAAGCTATTTCCTTGGACTTCAAATCAAACAACTTAAAGATAGGACGTTTATAAGCCAAACAAAGTATGTGAAGGATCTACTCAAGAGATTCGGAATGGAAGAAGCCAAACCCATCAAAACACCCATTGCAACAAACGGGCATCTAGACCTCAACGAAGAAGGTAAGTCGGTAGATTTAAAGCTTTATAGATCCATGATTGGTAGTTTGCTTTATCTTACCGCATCTAGGCCCGACATTATGTTTAGTGTATGCATGTGTGCACGTTTTCAAGCTTCTCCAAAAGAGTGCCATTTAGTGGCCGTAAAGAGAATTCTAAGATATTTAAAGCATTCCTCAAGCATAGGGCTTTGGTATCCCAAAGGTGCAAAATTTGAATTGATTGGATATTCGGATTCCGATTATGTGGGATGCAAAGTGGACAGAAAAAGCACCTCGGGTAGTTGCCAATTTCTAGAAGGTCTCTAGTGTGTTGGTCATCCAAGAAACAAAATTCCGTAGCACTTTCAACCGCCGAAGCCGAATATATTTCCGCGGGAAGTTGTTGTGCTCAATTGCTTTGGATGAGGCAAACATTGTTGGATTATGGGATTAAATTCAAAAAAATGCCTCTTTTGTGTGATAATGATAGTGCTATCAAAATATCCAACAATCCCGTGCAACACTCAAGAACCAAGCATACAGATATACGCCACCATTTCTTGAGAGATCATGTAAGCAAGGGAGATATTGAAATTAGCCACATCCGAACCGAAAAATCAACTAGCGGACATTTTCACCAAACCATTAGATGAAAACCGCTTTTGCAAATTGAGGAATGAATTAAATGTCATAGACTACTCAAATGTAGCTTGAAATCTCATTTCATCCATTTCTGCTCATTTGTTGTGCTTATGTGGAATTTCATTGAGTTTTTCCCCCTTTTGGTCAAAAATTCGATTAATTTCATAAAAACTAGTTTCAAAGTATAGCAATAGCTCAATTGATGCACAATGATCCTGAATGACTTTATTTGGATGCAAAACTAGGGATCATTTGTATAATTTCAAGTTCTAAAAGTCAAATCCTGAAAAGTTCCAGAAAATCCGGAACTACCGCAGTTCATTGTGCGGTACTTCCGCTCCTGACAGAAAAACCGGAACTACCGCAATGTAATCTGCGGAACTTCCAGAATTTCTGTGAAAACGGAACTACCGGCGTGTTACGCGCGGTACTACCGTTTTCTGCGGGATTTGCTGCGGTTTCCAAAACTGTCGGCCTGCTTTTACTCCTCCCTCTTAACTCCTGCCGTTTCTCTCTCTCTCTCTCTCCTCTCCCACTCCCAAACCGCAGAAGCCTCTTCCTCCTCCTCCTTTCCTCTCTTCAAACCTTCTCTCTCCCAATACTCCTCCTCCTCTCCCGATCTTCGAATCCGAGGGGAGCTTTTCGTTTTTGGGCGATTCCTTGCACTCCCAGGGTTCCTCTCCTTCGACTCCACAAGGTAAATCGGATCAAATCCATCTTTATCTTGTTCTAAGGACCCTAGAGTTGAAATTAGGTTAAATTTGAAATGTAGCGATTTCTGCTGTAGTTTCTTTGGGCTAAAGTAGTTTGTTTGGGGTATTAGGATGTTTGTTCATACATGCATTGGATTCAATCCAAGAAATACCCCAAAAGATTCAATTTTTAACATGCCCTAGAAATGTCCAGAAAAACCGGAACTACTGGTCGAGCGGCCGGAACTACCGGTGTCCCGGAAGTTCCGCATGTTCAATGCCGGAACTACCGGATTTCCCGGAAGTTCCGCAGTTTTGCCGCCGGTACTTCCGTTTTTCCTGGAACCGCAGAAACTCATTACCTTCAATTTCAAACCTATTTTTCGCCTATCCTACCTCACACCTTGATTATCCTAATATGTCACTGAAGATGCCAAGGATGAAGAATGTTTCCCACAAGACCTATGGGGGCACTGCTGGCCAATCCTCCTCCTCGACTCCCGCTTCTCAGACGGCGAAACATGAGGATAGGGGCAAGAGCCCCGCCGCGGACTCTGAGAGTGACTCCGAAGACTCCCATGAGAGCGGATCCGAGGCCTCGCATGAGAGCGAGGAGTATGAGGCTTCAGACGAGGAGATGCCTGAGGTAACTGCCGATGAAGAGATAGACCTTTCAAAGATCTCAAATGAGGACTATGCCATTCTTCGTCGTCGCAGTCAGTATGTCCGCCCTCGCAACTCTAAGAACCCCGAGTTTCATTCCAAGTTTCAAGGGAAGGTGTACCAAGAGATGTACGGTCCTGCTCCCAAGTTTGCTGCACACAAGTATGTGGATTGGGATCACTTGTCACAGATTGACAAGTTTAGCGGTGCTTATCAGCTTTTTCAGCAAGCCGAGATCCATCATATTGTTGCGTTCAAGTGCAACTGCATGGACAATATGATTCGGCAGTTTTATGCTACCTTGTACATCTCTCCCAACTTCGAGCACTTGTGTTCGATGACTGGAACACAGCTCATTGAGTGCACCAGGCACGAGTTTGAGTTGGCACTTGGGACGGAAACCAGTGCCTATGAGAAGGTGTACAGCAAGCGTGCTCTTCCTATTGCTGCATATTCAGAGTATTATGACCAAGCAGGTGAAAAGACGCTGGGGACGACAATTGGACTACTCCCTATTCCCAGCCTTGTCAACAGGATCATCAACCACACCATTTTTCCCAAGAGTGGAAACTATGATGCTATTCGTGGCCATGCGTGGAATGTGATTGACTACATTATGCGCGGCCAAAAGTTTGATGCGGTGGATCTTATCATCAGAGGGATCGACGCCAATAAGAATGACAAACAGAAAAGGATCAACTTTGCACCATTCATTATGGTTGTGATCATACGCAAGACTGGATACCGAGGAGCACTCTGCACCCCGCACAAGCCATATAAGCCTCGCGCAGAGGCCCCTGTTCCTTCTCCTGCTCGTCCCTGTGCTCAGCCTCAGCCTTAGCCTCAGCCTCAGCATCAGGCAGCCGCTGATCCTCCTCCCCAGGGCGAGGGCGATGTCACCTTGTCCCAGATCTACTCCGCCATTCTCAGGCTTGAGGAGCGCCAGGATGTCTTGATCTCCACTGTGTCTTCTCTTGGTGATCGCGTATCATCCTTGGAGAGTGCAGTTCATCCGCCTTCTCCAGTTCACTATGGTCGTCGCACTCGTCGCCGTGGTCCTCCTTCTCCCAGTGCAGCTCAGGACTAGCTCCTCTTTTTGGTACTTTGATGCCAAAGGGGGAGAATGAAGCAAGGAGAAGTTCAAGTCTTATCTATCTATTTGGCTTTGTAATAAAATATGGTGAAATGAACCATGTAATGCTTAATGTGTTGCTTAAACTCTGTGGATGTTTAGTATTTTAATTTCTGTTGCATTGTAATGAACTATGTTATGCCCTTAATGCAATGCTTATTTACTTGTCTATTGCGTATCTTTGAATTTTGGTGAATGTGTTGTAATGGTATGATGTGATTCATGCCTAATTTTATTTTTTAGAATTCATACAAATTCTTATAAAATTTGATGCACATGTTTAGGGGGAGCTCTTTCTTATTAGTTTCTAATTTACAAAAATTCCCCATGTTCTAAACTGCTAAAATTTCAAAGACCTTGTGATCTTAAATTCTTCTCAAAATTTGCTCTTGTTGTCATCAATTACCAAAAAGGGGGAGATTGAAAGCATCTAGGCCCCTAAAAATATTGGTTTTGGTAATTAATGGAATTATGTGAATATGGGACTAATGTGTGCATTGAGTGTTTGAAAGGATAAGTTCAAATGGCAAAGAAAGAGGCTCACAAAATATCCCATGAAGATTCAAAGATCTCTAGGGTGACAAGGTAAATAGCTTAGGTATCTATTTTATTTTACCGGTCTTGGAGATAGGTTGGAAGACCGGATTATAGGATAGACGCCGTACTATTAAGGGGGATCATGGTGATTGCTTGATCATGTTCAAATATGCCCTATGGATCAATTTAGGATCATGCATGCACTTAGAAATTAAAATCAAATCAAATCTGTGCATTGTCAGAAAATCCGGTAGTTCCGGAGTTAATTGGGCGGAACTACCGCAGAGCCGGAAGTACCGAGCGCCCGTGCGGAATGTTTTTTCCAGAGAGCGCCCGGTCTCAGACTTAGTCTCTCGGAAAACGGAAGTACCGCGGGTTGAACTGCGGAACTACCGGGTAGCCGGCAGTACCGGATACCCGAGCGGAACTTTATTTCCAGAGAGCGCCGGGAATAAAACTTAAACTCGCTGAGATCGGAAGTACCGGGTCATGGAGCGGAACTTCCAGACTTCCGGAAGTACCGCGATTTCAACGGCGGTAGTACCGCACTCATTGACCAATGGTCACTTCTGACTCTCTGACATAGCCGTTCTGACCGGTCAGCGATAATCCGGAAGTACCGCGGTTATACCTGCGGTAGTTCCGGATTTCCTGATTTTTCAGGATTGTTTATTGTAACGGCTATTTGAGGTTGGTGAGGGTATAAATACATCCCCACCAGAACTTGTAGTTGTTGTTGAACCTCCATTGAATACATTTGAGCTTAGTGCAACCTCTCACACCTCATTTCCACTCTTGTGCATTCATTTAAGGTAGTTGAGCCAAAATTCAAGTGCATTGCATTCTAGTTGATCCATTAGGCACTTGAGTGAGATCAAGCCACTGTGATCTATTCTCTTGGTGCTTGCCGGCACCTAGACGGCTTGGCGGAGGTCCGGTGATCTTCTCAAGAAGATTGTGAGAAGGCCCGGAAGATTGTGAAGGCTCGGAGCTCGCCTACCCGGGGAGGGAAAGGGCTACCGCTAGTGACCGAGGTGATTAGGCTCATTCGTGGAGCCGGTCCGATTTGTTCGGGCTTACCTCAACGTGGACTAGGGGAGACCGGCAAGTCTCCGATCACCACGGTAAAAAGTAATCGTGTCATGTGTGGTTTGCTCTCTTGTGATCATTTTCATTCAAGCAACGCTCTTCATTCATATTACTTGATTGCTTGCTTAGTTAGAGTAGCAATTGTTGATGTCTACTATTTGATATTGCTCTTAGTCGATTACTTGTGCTAGTGCTTGTTTGAGCCTTACTAGGTTGGTTAGTGGTGTTATTGTTATCTTGCTCGAGTATATCCATTAAGTTTAAAATTGTTAATTAGAATTAGACGAAAATTTTAAAACCGCCTATTCACCCCCCCTCTAGTCGGCCTCCTCGATCTTACAGCGGTGAGGTTGGTTGCTGTCGCGTTGGCGGGGTCGGTCGCCGCAGTGCCGGTGACGTGGTTGGCTACCGCAGCGCCGGTGGCGAGGCCGGCTGCCGCAGCACCGATGACGTGGTTGGCCGTCACAGCGCTGGTGGCGAGGTCGGCTGCCGCAGCGCTGATGACGTGATTGGCCGTCGCAGCGCCGGTGGCGAGGTCGGCTGCCGCAGCGCCGATGACGTGGTTGGTCGTCGCAGCGCCGGTGGCGAGGTCGGCTGCCGCAGCGCCGGTGACGTGGTTGGTCGTCGCAGCGCCGGTGTCAACATCCTCGACCGCCGCGCCCGCGGCAGCCGATGCCGAAGCCCTAGTACTCACGCAACGCTCCGCCGACGAAGCTTTTTTCGGTGCCATCCTCCTTCGAACTTCAGGCTTGCTCCTGTCCTCCCCACGGACGGCGCCAACTGTTGTGGTTATAGACCAAACAGAGAGAGAGATGGTAGTGGAGAGTGAGTAATGGCCTGGGTCCTCCCCATGGCCTGTATCCTATATATATATATACATGGGGAGTGCTTTTACAACTATACCCTAACATCCGAGTATCCCCTCCAGGGGTACTTATGTCATTACACATGGCCTATTCTGGACCTTATACCCTTCTACCAGGCCTGCTGGGTTTAGGTGGGGGCCACCCCTACAACAGCATGCATTTCAAATCCGTCCGAGTCAGCGTGACACTTTCCTCCACGATGGGTTCCATCTGAAACTACAAACTCGATGCGTACGAAATCAAGGCATGAAATGAAACTGAGTGCCAAACCCCCAATGGAGTTCACATGCGCCCTAGCTCATTTTGGCATGCATTTCGAACCCGTTTGAGTCCATTGGGCAATACAAACTCCAAGCACAGAAAATCGAGCAACGTAATGAAACAGTGTGCCACATCCCGAGTGGAATTCAGATGTGCCCGAGCTCATTTCAGCTCGCATCTTGAATCCGTCCGAGTCGGTGTAAAACTTGTTTCCGCGATGGGTTCCACCTAAACTACAAACACAATTCGTATGAAATCTCGCCCAAAACAAAATTGGGTTCCAACACTACGAATGGAGTTCATCTATGCTCTATCCTATCTTGGCATGTATATCGAAGCTGTCAGAGTTGACGTGAAACTTTCCTCGATGACGGGTTTCGCTGGGTAGTACAAACTCCATGATCACAAATGGGTGAACGGAATGAAACTGAGTGCCAAACACCTTTTACGAAGTTTATGTACACCTTACATTATTTTGGCATGCATTTTGAATACGTCCGAGTTGGTGTGACACTTTCCGACATGACCTGTTCCGTCTGAAACTACAAACTCCATTCGTACAAAATTGTGGCACGAAATGAACAGAGTGCCACCACCCTGAATAGGGTTCGTACACGCCCTAACGCATTTCAGCAGGCATTTCAAAGCTATCTGAGTTGGTGTTAAACATTCCTCGACGACGGGTTCTTTTACGACGTACAAACTACATGAACGCAAAAATCTTGCACGCAATGAAACTGAGAGTCAACACCTCGAATGATGTTCATTTGTGTCCTAACTCATTTTGACATGTATTTCGAATCCATCCATGTCGGTGTGAAACTTTCCTCCACAACGGGCTCCATTGGGCAAATCAAACTAAAGGCGCACAAAATCAAGGCACGTACTGAAATTGTGCACCAAACACCACGAGTGGAGTTTATGTGTGTCATATCTCATTTCGGTATGTATTTCAAATCCGTTTGAGTCGGTGTGAAACTTTCCCCCACGATGGATTCCAGCTGAAACTACAAACTCCATTTGTACGAAATAGAGGCACGAAATGAAACTGAGTACCAAATACCCCGTATGGAGTTCACATGCACCCTAGCTCACTTTGGCATGCATTTTGAATTCGCCTGAGTCAGGATGAAACTTTGCTCTAAGATTGGTTTCAATCGAAACTACAAACTCTATTCACACGAAATCGAGGCATGAAATGAAACTAAATGCCAAACTGCGCGAATAGAGTTCATATGCATCCTAGCTCAGCTCACCCTGCATTTCGAATCCGTGCGAGTCGGCGTGAAATGTTCCACCACGACGAGTTCCAATTGAAACTACAAACTCCATTCATACCAAATTGAGGCAAGAAATGGAACTGAAGGCCGAACACCCCGATTGGAGTTCATATGCGCCCTAACTGATTTTGGCAAGCATTTGGAATCCATCCGAGTAGGTGTGGAACTTTCCTCCACAATGGGTTGCAACGGAAACAACAAACTCCATGCACACAAAATCGTGGCTTATAACGAAACGAATGGAGTTCATATGCACCCTACATCATTTTGGAATGCACATTGAATCTGTCTGAGTTCGTGTGAAACTTTACTCAACGACGGGTTCCAACTGTTACTACAGCGCCATTCATACGAAATCAATGTGTGAAAAGAAACTAAGTGAAGAACACCTCAAATGGAACTCATATACACCCTAGCTCATTTTGGCATATATTTCGATTTCATCCGAGTCAGTATGGCACTTTCCTCTACGACGAGTTCCGTCTGAAACTTCAAACTCTATTCATACAAAATCAAGTCACGAAATGAAACTGAGTGCCAACACCCTGAACGGAATTCATATGCCCCCGGCACACTTCAACATTTATTTTGAATCCGTCTAGGTCGGTGTGAAAGTTTCCTCCACGACAGGTTCTAATTGGAAGTAGAAACTCCATTCAAACAAAATCAAGGCACGAAACAAAACTAAGTGTCAAACACCCGAATGGAGATGCGATGTAGCTCATTTCAGCATGCATTTCGAATCCGTAAAACTTGGTGTGAAACTTAACTCAATGACGGTATCATTGGATAGTACAAACTCTACGAGCACAAAACCAACGAACGAAATGAAACTGAGTGCCAATACCTTGGATGGAGCTCATATACGCCCTATCACATTTTGGCATGCATTTCAAATCCGTCCGAGTCAGTGTGACACTTTCCTCCACGATGAGTTCAATCTGAAACTACAAATTCCATGCGTACGAAATCAAGGCATGAAATGAAACTGAGTGCCAAACACCGCAATGGAGTTCACATGCGCCCTAGCTCATTTTGGCATGCATTTCGAACCCGTTTGAGTCCATTGGGCAATACAAACTCCATCCACAGAAAATCGAGCAACGTAATGAAACAGTGTGCCAACAACCCGAGTGGAATTCATATGTGCCCGAGCTCATTTCAGCTCGCATCTTGAATCCGTCCGAGTCGGTGTAAAACTTGTTTCCGCGATGGGTTCCACCTAAACTACAAACACAATTCGTATGAAATCTCGCCCAAAACAAAATTGGGTTCCAACACTACGAATGGAGTTCATCTATGCTCTATCCTATCTTGGCATGTATATCGAAGCTGTCAGAGTTGACGTGAAACTTTCCTCGATGACGGGTTTCACTGGGTAGTACAAACTCCATGATCACAAATCGGTGAACAGAATGAAACTGACTGCCAAACACCTTTTACGAAGTTCATGTACACCTTACATTATTTTGGCATGCATTTTGAATACGTCCGAGTTGGTGTGACACTTTCCGACATGTCCTGTTCCGTCTGAAACAACAAACTCCATTCGTACAAAATTGTGGCACGAAATGAACAGAGTGCCAGCACCCTAAATGGGGTTCGTACGTGCCCTAACGCATTTTAGCAGGCATTTCAAAGCTATCTGAGTTGGTGTTAAACATTCCTCGACGAGGGGTTCTTTTAGGACGTACAAACTACTTGAACGGAAAAATCTTGCACGCAATGAAACTGAGAGCCACACCTCGAATGATGTTCGTTTGTGTCCTAACTCATCTTGACATGTATTTCGAATCCATCCAGTCAGTGTGAAACTTTACTTCACGACGGGCTCCATTGGGCAAATCAAACTACAGGCGCAAAAAATCAAGGCACGTACTGAAATTGTGCACAAAACACCACGAGTGGAATTTATGTGTGTCATATCTCATTTCGGTGTGTATTTCAAATCCGTTTGTGTCGGTGTGAAACTTTCCACCACGATGGATTCCAGCTGAAACTACAAACTCCATTTGTACAAAATAGAGGCACGAAATGAAACTGAGTACCAAATACCCCGTATGGAGGTCACATGCACCCTAGCTCACTTTGGCATGCATTTTGAATTCGCCTGAGTCAGTATGAAACTTTGCTCTAAGATTGGTTTCAATCGAAACTACAAACTCTATTCACACGAAATCGAGGCATGAAATGAAGCTAAGTGCCAAACAGCGCGAATAGAGTTCATATGCATCCTAGCTCAGCTCACCCTGCATTTCGAATCCGTGTGAGTCGGCGTGAAATGTTCCACCACGACGAGTTCCAATTGAAACTACAAACTCCATTCATACCAAATTGAGGCAAGACATGGAACTGAAGGCCGAACACCCCGATTGGAGTTCATATGCGCCCTAACTAATTTTGACATGCATTTGGAATCCATTCGAGTAGGTGTGGAACTTTCCTCCACAAAGGGTGCAACAGAAACAACAAACTCCATGCACACAAAAACGTGGCTTATAACGAAACGAATGGAGTTCATATGCACCATACATCATTTTGGAATGCACTTTGAATCTGTCTGAGTTCGTGTGAAACTTTACTCAACGACGGGTTCCAACTGTTACTACAGCGCCATTCATACAAAAGCAATGTGTGAAAAGAAACTAAGTGAAGAACATTTCGAATGGAACTCATATACACCCTAGCTTATTTTGGCATGCATTTCGATTTCATCCGAGTCGGTATGGCACTTTCCTCTACGACGGGTTCCGTCTGAAACTTCAAGCTCTATTCATACAAAATCAAGTCACGAAATGAAACTGAGTGCCAACACCCTAAATCGAATTCATATGCCCCCCGGCACACTTCAACATTTATTTTGAATCCGTCTAGGTCGGTGTGAAAGTTTCCTCCACGACAGGTTCTAATTTGAAGTAGAAACTCCATTCATACAAAATCAAGGCACGAAACAAAACTAAGTGTCAAACACCCGAATGGAGTTTAGATGCGATGTAGCTCATTTCGGCATGCATTTCGAATACGTAAAACTTGGTGTGAAACTTAACTCAATGACGGTACCATTGGATAGTACAAACTCTACGAGCACAAAACCAACGAACGAAATGAAACTGAGTGCCAATACCTCGGATGGAGCTCATATACGCCCTATCACATTTTGGCATGCATTTCAAATCCGTCCGAGTCAGTGTGACACTTTCCTCCACGATGGGTTCCATCTGAAACTACAAACTCCATGCGTACGAAATCAAGGCATGAAATAAAACTGAGTGCCAAACACCCCAATGGAGTTCACATGCGCCCTAGCTCATTTTGGTATGCATTTCGAACCCGTTTGAGTCCATTGCGCAATACAAACATCATGCACAGAAAATCGAGCAACGTAATGAAACAGTGTGCCAACATCCCGAGTGGAATTCAGATGTGCCCGAGCTCATTTCAGCTCGCATCTTGAATCCGTCCGAGTCGGTGTAAAACTTGTTTCCGCGATGGGTTCCACCTAAACTACAAACACAATTCGTATGAAATCTCGCCCAAAACGAAATTGAGTTCCAACACTACGAATGGAGTTCATCTATGCTCTATCCTATCTAGGCATGTATATCGAAGCTGTCAGAGTTGACGTGAAACTTTCCTCGATGACGGGTTTCGCTGGGTAGTACAAACTCCATGATCACAAATCGGTGAACGGAATGAAACTGAGTGCCAAACACCTTTTACGGAGTTTATGTACACCTTACATTATTTTGGCATGCATTTTGAATACGTCCTAGTTGGTGCGACACTTTCCGACATGACCTGTTCCGTCTGAAACTACAAACTCCATTCGTACAAAATTGTGGCACGAAATGAACAGAGTGCCAGCACCCTGAATGGGGTTCGTACGCGCTGTAACGCATTTCAGTAGGCATTTCAAAGCAATCTGAGTTGGTGTTAAACATTCCTCGACGAGGGGTTCTTTTAGGACGTACAAACTACATGAACGGAAAAATCTTGCACGCAATGAAACTGAGAGCCACACCTCGAATGATGTTCGTTTGTGTCCTAACTCATCTTGACATGTATTTCGAATCCATCCATGTCGGTGTGAAACTTTCCTCCACGACGGGCTCCATTGGGCAAATCAAACTACAGGCGCACAAAATCAAGGCACGTACTGAAATTGTGCACCAAACACCACGAGTGGAGTTTATGTGTGTCATATCTCATTTCGGTATGTATTTCAAATCCGTTTGAGTCGGTGTGAAACTTTCCACCACGATGGATTCCAGCTGAATCTACAAACTCCATTTGTACGAAATAGAGGCACGAAATGAAACTGAGTACCAAATACCCCATATGGAGTTCACATGCACCCTAGCTCACTTTGGCATGCATTTTGAATTCGCCTGAGTCAGTATGAAACTTTGCTATAAGATTGGTTTCAATCGAAACTACAAACTCTATTCGCACGAAATCGAGGCATGAAATGAAACTAAGTGCCAAACAGCGCGAATAGAGTTCATATGCATCCTAGCTCAGCTCACCCTGCATTTCGAATCCGTGTGAGTCGGCGTGAAATGTTCCACCACGACGAGTTCCAATTGAAACTACAAACTCCATTCATACCAAATTGAGGCAAGAAATGGAACTGAAGGCCGAACACCCCGATTGGAGTTCATATGCGCCCGAACTGATTCTGGCATGCATTTGGAATCCATCCGAGTAGGTGTGGAACTTTCCTCCACAATGGGTTGCAACGGAAACAACAAACTCCATGCACACAAAATCGTGGCTTATAACGAAACGAATGGAGTTCATATGCACCCTACATCATTTTGGAATGCACTTTGAATCTGTCTGAGTTCGTGTGAAACTTTCCTCAACGACGGGTTCCAACTGTTACTACAACGCCATTCATACGAAATCAATGTGTGAAAAGAAACTAACTGAAGAACTCCTCGAATGGAACTCATATACACCCTAGCTCATTTTGGCATGCATTTCGATTTCATCCGAGTCGGTATGGCACTTTCCTCTACGATGAGTTCCGTCTGAATCTTCAAACTCTATTTATACAAAATCAAGTCACGAAATGAAACTGAGTGCCAACACCCTGAATGGAATTCATATGCCCCCCGGCACACTTAAACATTTATTTTGAATCCGTCTGGGTAGGTGTGAAAGTTTCCTCCACGACAGGTTCTAATTGGAGTAGAAACTCCATTCATACAAAATCAAGGCACGAAACAAAACTAAGTGTCAAACACCCGAATGGAGTTTAGATGCGATGTAGCTCATTTCGGCATGCATTTCGAATCCGTAAAACTTGGTGGGAAACTTAACTCAATGACGGTACCATTGGATAGTACAAACTCTACGAGCACAAAACCAACGAACGAAATGAAACTGAGTGCCAATACCTCGGATGGAGCTCATATACGCCCTATCACATTTTGGCATGCATTTCAAATCCGTCCGAGTCAGTGTGACACTTTCCGCCACGATCGGTTCCATCTGAAACTACAAACTCCAAGCGTACGAAATCAAGGCATGAAATGAAACTAAGTGCCAAACACACCAATGGAGTTCACATGCGCCCTAGCTCATTTTGGCATGCATTTCGAACCCGTTTGAGTCCATTGGGCAATACAAACTCCATGCACAGAAAATTGAGCAACGTAATGAAACAGAGTGCCAACATCCCGAGTGGAATTCATATGTGCCCGAGCTCATGTCAGCTTGCATCTTGAATCCGTCCGAGTCAGTGTAAAACTTGTTTCCGCGATGGGTTCCACCTAAACTACAAACACAATTCGTATGAAATCTCGCCCAAAACGAAATTGAGTTCCAACACTACGAATGGAGTTCATCTATGCTCTATCCTATCTTGGCATGTATATCAAAGCTGTCAGAGTTGACGTGAAACTTTCCTCGATGACGGGTTTCGCTGGGTAGTACAAACTCCATGATCACAAATCGGTGAACGGAATGAAACTGAGTGCCAAACACCTTCTACGGAGTTTATGTACACCTTACATTATTTTGGCATGCATTTTGAATACGTCCGAGTTGGTGCGACACTTTCCGACATGACCTGTTCCGTCCGAAACTACAAACTCCATTCGTACAAAATTGTGGCATGAAATGAACAGAGTGCCAGCACCCTGAATGGGGTTCGTACGCGCCCTAACGCATTTCAGCAGGCATTTCAAAGCTATCTGAGTTGGTGTTAAACATTCCTCGACGAGGGGTTCTTTTAGGACGTACAAACTACATGAACGGAAAAATCTTGCACGCAATGAATCTGAGAGCCAACACCTCGAATGATGTTCATTTGTGTCCTAACTCATTTTGACATGTATTTCGAATCCATCCATGTCGGTGTGAAACTTTCCTCCACGACGGGCTCCATTGGGCAAATCAAACTACAGGCGCACAAAATCAAGGCACGTACTGAAATTGTGCACCAAACACCACGAGTGGAGTTTATGTGTGTCATATCTCATTTCGGTATGTATTTCAAATCCGTTTGAGTCGGTGTGAAACTTTCCACCACGATGGATTCCAGCTGAAACTATAAACTCCATTTGTACAAAATAGAGGCACGAAATGAAACTGAGTACCAAATACCCCGTATGGAGTTCACATGCACCCTAGCTCACTTTGGCATGCATTTTGAATTCGCATGAGTCAGTATGAAACTTTGCTCTAAGATTGGTTTCAATCGAAACTACAAACTCTATTCGCACGAAATCGAGGCATGAAATGAAACTAAGTGCCAAACAGCGCGAATAGAGTTCATATGCATCCTAGCTCAGCTCACCCTGCATTTTGAATCCGTGTGAGTCGGCGTGAAATGTTCCACCACGACGAGTTCCAATTGAAACTACAAACTCCATTCATACCAAATTGAGGCAAGAAATGGAACTGAAGGCCGAACACCCCGATTGGAGTTCATATGCGCCCTAACTGATTTTGGCATGCATTTGGAATCCATCCGAGTAGGTGTGGAACTTTCCTCCACAATGGGTTGCAACGGAAATAACAAACTCCATGCACACAAAATCGTGGCTTATAACGAAACGAATGGAGTTCATATGCACCCTACATCATTTTGGAATGCACTTTGAATCTGTCTGAGTTCGTGTGAAACTTTCCTCACGACGGGTTCCAACTGTTACTACAGCCCCATTCATACGAAAGCAATGTGTGAAAAGAAACTAAGTGAAGAACACCTCGAATGGAACTCATATACACCCTAGCTCATTTTGGCATGCATTTCGATTTCATCCGAGTCGGTATGGCACTTTCCTCTACGACGAGTTCCGTCTGAAACTTCAAACTCTATTCATACAAAATCAAGTCACGAAATGAAACTGAGTGCCAACACCCTGAATGGAATTCATATGCCCCCCGGCACACTTCAACATTTATTTTGAATCCGTCTAGGTCGGTGTGAAAGTTTCCTCCACGACAGGTTCTAATTGTAAGTAGAAACTCCATTCATACAAAATCAAGGCACGAAACAAAACTAAGTGTCAAACACCCGAATGGAGTTTAGATGCGGTGTAGCTCATTTCGGCATGCATTTCGAATCCGTAAAACTTGGTGCGAAACTTAACTCAATGATGGTACCATTGGATAGTACAAACTCTACGAGCACAAAACCAACGAACGAAATGAAACTGAGTGCCACTACCTCGGATGGAGCTCATATACGCCCTATCACATTTTGGCATGCATTTCAAATCCGTCCGAGTCAGTGTGACACTTTCCTCCACGATGGGTTCCATCTGAAACTACAAACTCCATGCGTACGAAATCAAGGCGTGAAATGAAACTGAGTGCCAAACACCCCAATGGAGTTCACATGCGCCCTAGCTCATTTTGGCATGCATTTCGAACCCGTTTGAGTCCATTGGGCAATACAAACTCCATGCACAGAAAATTGAGCAACGTAATGAAACAGTGTGCCAACATCCCGAGTGGAATTCAGATGTGCCCGAGCTCATTTCAGCTCGCATCTTGAATCCGTTCGAGTCAGTGTAAAACTTGTTTCCGCGATGGGTTCCACCTAAACTTCAAACACAATTCGTATGAAATCTTGCCCAAAACAAAATTGAGTTCCAACACTATGAATGGAGTTCATCTATGCTCTATCCTATCTTGGCATGTATATCGAAGCTGTCAGAGTTGACGTGAAACTTTCCTCGATGACGGGTTTCGCTGGGTAGTACAAACTCCATGATCACAAATCGGTGAACAGAATGAAACTGAGTGCCAAACACCTTTTATGGAGTTTATGTACACCTTACATTATTTTGGCATGCATTTTGTATACGTCCGAGTTGGTGCGACACTTTCCGACCTGACTTGTTCCGTCTGAAACTACAAACTCCATTCGTACAAAATTGTGGCACGAAATGAACATCCATGTCGGTGTGAAACTTTTCTCCACGATGGGCTCCATTGGGCAAATCAAACTACAGGCGCACAAAATCAAGGAACGTACTGAAATTGTGCACCAAACACCACGAGTGGAGTTTATATGTGTCATATCTCATTTCGGTATGTGTTGTGGTTACAGACCAAACAGAGAGAGATGGTAGTGGAGGGGTGGGAGTGTTCTCCTTCACCCTCCCCCTCATCCTGATATATATATTCATATGGAGTATACTTTTACAATTATGCCCTTACATCCGTACATCCCCCTTAGGGGCATTTGAGTCATTACACATGTTACTCTGGTTCTTATAACCTCCTAACAGGCCTGCTGGGCTTAGGTGGGGGCCACCCCTACAACAGGAGCCTCTCATGGTGAAGGGCTTCACAGGGCCGAAGCCATGTCGCCGAGTCCTTTGGCCCCCTCCGTCCCCTGCGACCTGTGAATTTCTCCAAGCTTGCAGTTGGGGAGCTCGAGGTGTGGGATGGGGGGTGATGTCGAAGTACAGCGGAGCTGGCGCCTTATCGGAAGCAGGTGCGCGCGCGTTCCGTCCCCTACCCTTCGAACGGGTGGCAGCGGAGGCTGGCGCCTAGTCGAAGTAGACGCGCGCGCGCTCCGTCCCCTACCCTTCGAAAGGGTGGCAGCGGAGGCTGGTGCCTAGTCGAAGTAGACGCGCGCGCGCTCCGTCCCCTACCCTTCGAACAGGTGGCAGCGGAGGCTGGCGCCTAGTCGAAGCCGAGGCGCGCGCTCTGTCCCCTACCCTTCGAACGGGCGGCAGCGGAGGCTGGCGCCTAGTCAAAGCAGACGCGCGCGCGCTCCGTCCCTTACCCTTCGAACGGGTGGCAGCGGAGGCTGGCGCCTAGTCGAAGGAGACGCGCGTGCGCTCCGTCCCTTACCCTTCGAACGGGCGGCAGCGGAGGCTGGCGCCTAGTCGAAGCAGATGCGCGCGCGCTCCATCCCTTACCCTCCGAACGGGTGGCAGCGGAGGCTGGCGCCTAGTCGAAGTAGACGCGTGCGCGCTCCGTTTCCTACCCTTTGAACGGGTGGCAGCGGAGGCTGGCGCCTAGTCGAAGCAGACGCATGTGCGCTCCGTCCCCTATCATTTGAACGGGTGGCAGCGGAGGCTGGCGCCTAGTCGAAGTAGACGCGCGCTCCGTTTCCTACCCTTCGAACGGGTGGCGGCGGAGGCTGGCGCCTAGTCAACGTAGACGCGCGCGCGCTCCGTCTTCTACCCTTCGAACGGGTGGCAGCGGAGGCTGGCGCCTAGCCGGAGTAGACGCGCGCGCTCCACCCTCGCGCTAAGATTGGAGGCTGTTGTGGCCTTGCAGTCTGGTAGTGCGCTTTTAATGGCGGCTGGAATCACGCCGACGCCCGGCCTGGCAGAGGTCAGGCTGTCGCGTCGTGCAGTCTGCCATCCTGTGTGCGGGACACGCGGTGACTCGCGACTGGTGCGTCGTGGGATGTGAGTGGTTGCGTGACCGCGGCCGTTCGCCTCTTCCCCAGGGAAGTTGGACGCGTGTTGAGGGCGTGGGGGCATTGTGCGCTGTTTGGTCACCTACCAGCCACGGCCCTCTAAGCCCTGGCGGTTCTTCTTTCCAAATCGTGGGCAGCCGAATCGCTGCAAGTTTAATCTGTCTGCGCTTCGAGCCACATGAGAGGCGAGCGGCCTTTATAAGGTGCCATTGTTGAGGTGGAGGCACCCTTTTTGTTTTTTGATCTGCCGCTTTGCTTCCGCCCGTGCCAATTGCAACGCCAGTTGCTCCTTTTCCTGCTTCTTATTCCCTGATTGCGAAGAGCGATGGCTACCCATGACGACGCCTCCCACCATCCCCACAGCGGTTCCTTGCCTAGCCAGGGCGGGGTGTCCCGTCCTTCCGGGGAGTACGAGCTGGTGCCGCGGGGGGGGGGGGGGGCTCGCGCGCCAACAAGTGGTGGGACGCCATGGAGCACTCGGGGGGCCGCTGTTCCCGTGTGTTGGGGAGGAGCCGCGTGACCGAAGGGACGCTGCAGCGACTTGTGCTGGAGAGGAAGATCGAGGACCGCGATGGGGCTCACCTACCCCGTCGGGACGAGACGGAGCCGAAGCCTCGAGCAATGGAGGCGATTGTTTTTGTCGCGTTCTTCAACGCCGGCCTTCGAATGCCCTCCGCGTTGTTCGTGGGCGAAGTCCTGCGGGCCTACAAGTTGGAGCTAGCCCAACTGACGCCCCACGCAATAGTCCGCCTAGCTGTCTTCACGTGGGCGATGCGGACAGAGGGGCGGCGTCCCAGCGCGAGCTTATTCACCACACTGCACGACGCACGCTGCCGACCCAGAAAAGTTGAAGGGGCGGTGTCCAACTTCGGCGTGTGGACTTCATGCTACGGGCGTCGTGCACGACGTTGTTCCCCGCGCCAGCCTCGCCGAGACAATGGGAGTTCGGCTGGACCCGGCAGTGGTTCTACTATACCGTGACCGACAAGAGCGGAATGCAATGCCGGGGTGGGCCGATCTCGTTTAACAGTACGCCGAGGCTGAAGGCGGAGATTGACGACACGCAAAAGCTACAGAGTCTTATCGGTGTCGCCCGTCGAATGAGCCTGCGCGACCTAGCCGAGGAATTCACAATGTATGGGGTGGCACCCCTCTCCTCCTGGGGGAAGTATGTTGAACAGGACGGCCGTCGCGAGGACGGGTTCAGCCCATCCGTATCTCGCCTGCTTCCGCCTTCCGCTCCTTGTAAGTCGCCCAGCGCGTTTTACGCGCGCTATTGTATCTGTTTGGCCTCCACCTGACTGACGTGATGTTGTGCGCAGTGGCTCGGCTAGAAGACGCGGAGCGCACGGTCGAGGCGCTCCTCGGCCCGTACACGCTTGAGGAGCACCAGTCTCGCGAGGCCGCAGTCAAGGCGGCTAAGCAAGGGCGGGTAAACCGCACATGCGAGGCTCTGGGCATTACTGTGCCCGAGCGGTGGTGCCGGGGGAGCTTCCCGCCGGGACTCCGGGCGCTCAGGACGGTGATAGCCCTGCGGGGTTGTTACCTTCGCGACGCCGGGCCCGCTCCCCGGTTGCCGTATGCAACTCAGCCGGCCCCTCGATGGCTGGCACTGCTGAGACAGGGCGTGCGACCGGTGGTGGGCCCGGCCACATTGTTTCGGAGGAGCGCGCCGTCTCGAATCCCCTGGCACCACCTGCCGACGCCAACGAACCCGTGCTTGCGGGCACCGTTGAGCCGGAACTCGCCAACCCGGGGGGAGCACCATTCCCGGCAAGAAAAACACGGTTGACGGTGCGTTATCAACCGCAGCAGCCGGCGAGGGCGCGCCCCCTACGGAGGAAGCCATGGGTGCGACAGGAACAGCAGCTGGTGTTGCCGCGGAGGAACCGTTTGTGCTGCCGCGGGCGAAACGCCCTCGGACTCAGCCCCCACCGCCAGCGAGGGGTCGATACGATGTTGCGGGGCCTTGTCGCGGGATTACAGCGTCTGGCACGGCCGAGAGGACCTCCTCGCCGACCATCGAGGTGCCCGCATCCCACCTGGCGGTCGAACCGGCACCACTTCCTACCGCGCCGGGAGGCGTAGGAGGTAGGCGTGAGTCCCTTTCTTCATATGACTTCGTGAGACTCTCTTCGATCTGCTCGCTCATTCTGCCAACATCAGGCGAGACAAAGTCTCCCGGACGTGGCGAAGGATCGAGCAACGGAGGTATGCGCGAAGTCCAAAGCCTTGTGCAGGATGCCCCACAGGTGTCCGTTGCTGCTGTCGTGGCCGAGGCCCCGGTAAATCCTGGTGCGTTGGGGCCGGGGCTTGGTCGCTCGGACTTCCTCCCGCGCCTGGAGATACTTCGCGTCCTCACCGCAGCTGTGGAGCGTGCCGACAATGGCCTTGACCGAGAGGCGTTGTCGTCATGCGAGGGGGAACTGCTAGCGCTCGCGTTGCAGGCCTCCGAGATGAGGGTAAACATGTGTGCTTCAGTTTCTAGGGTACTGCTGGGCGCCTGCTGACTTATTATTTTTGCCAGACGCTTGCCCTCAGCCGGGCCATTGACGAGGCCCGTGTTCGGGAACGGAGGGTTCTGGAAGCCAGCCTTCGCGAAGCAAACAATGCTCTCGCGATGAAGGATGAAGAGCTTCGCGCGCTGGAGGGCACCATGGCCGCCGCGCAACTCGAGGCCACGGAAGCCAAGTGCGCCGCGGCTGAGGAGCCCGCCGCCTTCCTGCAGCAGATCGCCGTCCTAGAAGGGGAGAAAGCCCAGCTGGCGGAGTCTGCTGCAGGGAATAGCCGCGTCTTGGAAAATGCGTCCACGTCAGCGTGGCGGGCCATGGAGTCTCTGAACCAGGCCCTCCGAGATCTGTGCGTCAGAGTGCTGGACACGATGCACAGGCCGGAGGCCTTGTCGGAGACGCTCGAGTTGATCGAGGAGGGGGCAGGCGTTGCTCTTCGTGGCGCCAGAACCTTTGGCGAGCACTGCGGCTATCTGGGTGCGTGCTTCGCCCTCGCCATGCTTCACACTCGTGGGTGTAGACATACCCATGAGCTGGCGAATCCTCAACTGGATTTTCCCGGCCGACCAGAGGTTATGTTGGACGCCATTCGCTCCATCGGGCCTATCCTGCAGAACTTCCACGAACGGATCTGGGGCCGCTTCGGGGAAGATGTAGCGAGGGTCGCCGTGCAGCAGACGCTGCATGGGGAGGGGGACCTCCTCCGGTGGCTCGAAGGAGTCCTCCAACACCACGACGACGTCGGCACGGGTTTGTCCGCACCGCGCCAAGACTGAGCTGTTGGTCGGGTAGGGCGGGGGGATGATGTATTGGTTCTAATGCTTGTAACCATGTAACCCCCCTTGCTTTTGCAATGAAACCAAGTAGCACTTTATTCTTGGTGTTACCTGCCGCCGAGTGCGAGGGGAAGACCTCTGCCTTTTGGCGGGCGCGGGGGCGTCCCCCGCTGTGTCGTGTTTAGAGTCCGTAGACTGGCGCGTGCGGAGGCGGACCTCGACGCTACGACTTCCTTTATAGTCCGGAGACTCGCGCGTGCGGAGGCGGACCTCGACGCTACGTCTTATTTAGAGTCCGTGGACTGGCGCGTGCGCAGGCGAACCTCGACGCTACGACTTCCTTTATAGTCCGGAGACTCGTGCGTGCGGAGGCGGACCTCGACGCTACGTCCTATTTAGAGTCCGTGGACTGGCGCGTGCGGAGGCGAACCTCGACGCTACGACTTCCTTTATAGTCCGGAGACTCGCGCGTGTGGAGGCGGACCTCGACGCTACGTCTTATTTAGAGTCTGTGGACTGGCGCGTGCGGAGGCGAACCTCGACGCTACGTCTTCATTTAGAGTCCGTAGACTGGTGCGCGCGAGGGTGTCCCCCCGTTGCGTCTTATTTAGAGTCCGTGGACTGGCGCGTGCGGAGGTAAACCTCGACGCTATGACTTCCTTTATAGTCCGGAGACTCGCGCGTGCGGAGGCGGACCTCGACGCTACGTCTTATTTAGAGTCCGTGGACTGGCGCGTGCGGAGGCGAACCTGGACGCTACGACTTCCTTTATAGTCCGGAGACTCGCGCGTGCGGAGGCGGACCTCGACGCTCCGTCTTATTTAGAGTCCGTGGACTTTGTTCTGCGCAGCGCGGACAGACAATGCCCCTCTCTTGTAGAGTAGCCCTTCGAACACCTGGAAGGATCTTGCGCGGTGCTGCAAACACCGAAGCTCGGTGGGGTTCTCCGGCTCGGCGATGCCTTGCAAGAAATTGAAGATGGGTTCTCGCCAGTCAGCTGGCCGGTCGATGTGGTGGACAAGTGCCGCGTCCCGGTTGTCCTGCGCGATGGCCGCCTGCAATAATATTTCGTAAAACGCCCCATCAGGGGGCAGTTGTTGGCTGGCCGCCTTAGCGAGGGCGTCGGCCTGCTCGTTCTCCGCGCGGGGGATGGCCTTGACGGTGACGCCCAAAAAGTGCCTTTCCCTCGCTCTCACGGCCGCGAGGTACTTGGCCAACTCAGGGTCCTTGGCTTGATATGACTTGTCCACATGACCAGCCACCAAGCGCGAGTCGGTGCGGACTAGCACCCATCTCGCGCCGACTGCCTTGAGCTTCGTCAGGCCAAAGAGCAGCGCCTCGTACTCAGCCGTGTTGTTGGTAGAGGGGAAGGCAAGGCGCGCCGAGTATGGCAGACGCTATCCCTCGGGCGTGACGATCACCGCACCTACGCCCGCGCCCGCGACGCCGTAAGCTCCGTCAATGGTGAGCGTCCAGACGGGGTCATCGTTCGTCTGGACGGGTTGGGCCGGCGGGGTCCATTCGGCGAGAAAATCCGGAAGGACTTGGGATTTGATTGCCGTTCGTGATGCATATGTCAAGGAGAAGGGAGCGAGCTCGGCAGCCCATTTGCCGATGCGCCCTGTGGACTCCTTGTTGTGTAACATCTCTGCCAGGGGGAATGAGGAAGGCACTGTGATCGGGTGGGCCAGAAAATAATGCCGAAGTTTCCTGGAGGCCATGACCAGCGCGTAGGCGAGCTTCTCAAGCTCCGTGTATCTTGTCTTGGCGCCTTGGAGGGCTTCAAAGACAAAGTATATGGGCCGCTGCATGGCGCCTTCCTCTAAGACGAGGACGGCGCTGACCGCGGTGGCTGACGCGGCCAGATAGAGCAGGAGGGGAGCCTCTGGTGCTGGGGCGACCAGAGTGGGGAGGCTTTCCAGGTGCTCCTTGAGCTCGTTGAAGGCCTTCGCGCAATCGCCGTCCCAACGAAATCCGTCGCACCCGCGGAGTGTCTTGAAGAACGGCAGGCCCCGCTCCGCCGCCCTGGATAGGAAGCGGCTTAGTGCTGCCATGCGGCCCGCCAGCCTCTGGACCTCCCTCGTTGTCTTGGGCGGCTCCATGCCCAGGATGGCGTCTACTTTGTCGGGGTTCGCCTGGATTCCCCGTCCGGACTGAGGAAACCTAGGAGTTTGCCCGCCTGCACCCCGAAGACACATTTGTCGGGGTTGAGCTTGATGCCCGCCTTCCGGAGGTTGTCGAAGGTCTCCTGGAGGTCCCGGCCATGCAAAGCAAGCTGCTGGGTTTTGACCACCACGTCGTCGACGTAAGCTTCGACGTTCCTCCCGAGCTGGGCGGCCAGGGCAATAGCGACGAGGCAGGTAAAGGTAGCGCCTGCGTTCTTTAAGCCAAAGGTCATTCTGACGAAGCAGAACGTCCCATGTGGTGTGATGAAACTGGTCTTCTCCTCGTCGTCTTCGGCCATGTATACCTGGTGGTAGCCGGAATAGGCGTCCAGGAAACTCATTAGCTCGCACCCAGCGGTGGCGTCGACCAGCTGATCGATGCGCGGCAAGGGGTAATTGTCCTTTGGGCACGCCTTGTTTAGCGCCGTGAAGTTGATGCACATACGCCAGGCCCCGCTTGCCTTTTTGACTAGTACCGGGTTAGCGAGCCACTCTGGATGGTGGACCTCGCGAATGACCCCGGCCCGAAGAAGCTTCGCCACCTCTGTTTTGGCCGCCTGCTGCCGATCCATCGACATACGCCGAAGCCTTTGCTTGACCGGCTTGGCGTCGGGGCGGACCGCCAAGCGATGCTCGATTACTGCTCGGTCTACGCCCTTGATGTCCTCCGGGGACCATGCGAAAATGTCAACGTTGTTCTGAAGCACTCGGAGAAGATCCCGTTCGATCCCCGGGGGGAGCCCCTCGCCGATGGACACAAACTGTCCCTCCGCCTGGAGCAGCACCTTCTTGACTCCGCCCTCGGGCCAAGGCTTGGGCGTCCACCCGGGGGCGTGTAACATCCTGAATTTTGGATGTTTGAAATTTTGAGCAATTCAAATTTTGATTTGCAACTTACTGGCATTCGAATTTTGGTTCCACAATTTATTTGAGTTTTCCTGAGTTTTGTGCTGAGCAAAATGATAACTAGAAATAAATCCTAAATACAGTATAAGAAATAAATCCTAAATACAGTATAAGAAATAATTTAAATGTGAGTTTAAAACTCTAAGAATCAAAATACCAAAAATCTTGGGTTCAAATTCAAGTCAATAAAATGCAACCCAAAAAGGAATATTAGAACATAATTCGAGATGATTAAACTAGAATTTCCCTCCTTTACTTCAGTTTGCATACAAAACAAAGGTGGGCAGTCAAAAATTTGCCTATACAAAGCATAGCAAAATAATGTCAAAATCGAAAGCCAAGGGCAAAATTAAAATAGAAAATAGAGAAGTAGTAGATTTTGGGTTTTATATATTCGAACCATGGTTTGAATTAAAAGTTCAAAAGATGAAATCAATAATCATAAGCATAAAATAGAAATTTAAATTAAAGATTCAAATTCTAGAATCATGCAAAAATCAAAACCAATAAATATTAATGTAAGATAAACATCCAAGTTAAAAATCCAAATTGCAAAATTTGGCTTGAGCCTGCCTTTTCTCATTTTCTCTTACCCTTCTCTCTATACCATGTGGGCCCCCTTCTTTTCTTTTTCCACTCTGTCCCCCGAGTTCTCCTCTGCCTGCTGGTCCCCTTCTTCCTCCCTTTCAGTCCCTGCCAGCCGGGCCCCTGCCTCCCTCCTTCTCCCCTCGATCTTTCTTTCTTTTCTCTGTCTCCCTGGTATACTCCCTGTTTCCATGCTCGAGCTACGTCACCCGGCCGGCCCCGCCCCCTGGCGCCAACTGCCACTGCACGTCGCCATCACCTCCACCGCGTCACGCCCCTGCCCTGCGCACCAGCTCCAGTCGCCATCGCCTGCGCGCGCGTCGCTTGGCCATGCCACGTCCCGTCACCTTGTACCACGGTCTCCGGCGACCGCGCGGCCACAGCGCCTTTTCCCACTCCCTACGGCTACAAATAAACAGCCTGGCTCCCCATAGCCCCCGTGCCATCTCTTTTCCTCCCCACCCCTTCTTCCCCCTTCACCCGCGAGCAAGCCGCCGTGCCGCCTCCTCGCCATTCCGGCCACCCGTTGGAGCTCCGTCCTGGATGACCGCGCCCCGGTGTGCGCCTGCTCCCCCTCTACCTCCCTTCAAGTTTAATCGGATTTTCGTACCACCGAGCCCTCGCTTTGCCATTCTTCTTCCTCGCCAGCCGCCACCGCCGCTTCCGCTGCCGTTTGCTCCTCGACCGATCCCAGGTTAATTCAGCGGGGTGGGAGCACCACCTCGGTGTCCCGACGCCATCGCAACTGCCGGCCACAGCTCCCGCTGCCCGTACATCGCCGGCGCCGTGCGCCTGCCCGCGCCGCCCATGGCCCTCGCCGCCGGCCCACCCCGACACTCCCCCTGCCCGGCCAAGCGTGTGGTAAGATTTGCCCCACCTCCCTCCAGCTCGTGCCCCTCCTACCTCGCCTCCTGCTCCACGCCGGCGCCGCTGCCTCGTTTCACCTCGCCGCTGGTCACCTCGAACCGCCGCCCGCCCACCTCGCCGCCGCTCCGGTCGAAGCGCCACCACCCCTAGCGCCCACCTGTGTTGCGCAACCCATTTTGGTGGTGTTCGTTGCCTCTCCGGCAATCAAACTCCGCCGGCGAACTCACCCCACGGCGCCGCCGCTGTCCTCTGTTTCAGCCGACTGCCCCCATGTCTTAGCCCAGTGGCCTCTCATCTCTTGGATAATCACGTCCCCACTTAAGTCACAATGGGCAGCTGCGCAGTTGGTCAGCCCAACAACTCTGGAACACTGAACACAATAGGTCCCAGGTTCGAATCCCCTCTGCCCATATTTTTGTGTATTTATTTTTAACACATTCTAGTTAGGAAACAGTTAGAAAATAAAGTAAGAAAGTTAATAAAATTAATTTGGGATTCAAGTAAAAATTTACCTATACATCAAAATATAGAATTATAAGACTATGAACAAATAAGAGATTAAGGGAAATAATCAGGCGAAGTTTAAATAATTAGTTGGAATGAAAGTTTAAGCACAAGTTTAATTAGAGGTAGTGGCAAATATATATACATATATATAACTCCATATTTGTAAACAATAATCAAGAGCCCTAAGGAGAATAATATCAATAAAGAGGCATGAATTAGATAAAATATTAAAAGTAATTGAAATAGAATGTCCATATAAACTAGAGACTTACCTAAGCAAATATATACATAAATGAATAGTTAGAAAAGCGCAGATGACATGTATGTAGCCCATAGTAAATATATTAGTACAAATTTTGTGTTCGCCGTAGACCCTATTAGAAACGTAGACACCATCATTAACATACTACCGATCATGAAATCTTAAACGACAGCTTTCAATTAGTAACGATGATGAAATATAATCATATGTAGCAGGCAAACAGTCATAAATGAGTTAGGATTAAATTATGTCAGATGCTAAGGGATAACATATCAATATCAGTTAATTTCCAGAGCACCTTCAAATTAAAAAGGTCATATTATTATTACATAGGTACTAAAATATAATAGCACTAGGTCATCAGACATTGGAATAATCTCACTAATATATGTGTTGTGGTTACAGACTAAACAGAGAGAGAGATGGTAGTGGAGAGTGATGGAGATGAGTATAATGGCTTGCCCCCTCCCCATGGCCTGTATTCATATATATATACACACATGAGGAGTGCTTTTACAGTTATACCCTTACATCTGGTTATCCCTTCTGGGGGCAGTTATGTCATTACACATGGCCTATTCTGGGCCTTATAATCTCCTACCAGGCCTGCTGGGTTTAGGTGGGGGCCACCCCTACGATAGGAGCCTCTCATGGTAAAGGGCTTCACGGGGCCGAAGCCATGTTGCCGAGTCCTTTGGCCCCCTCCGTCCCCGCGGCCTGTGAACTTTTCCAAGCTTGACCCGGGGCTGCGCTGCAGCCGAAGCAGACGCGCGCGCTCCGTCCCTCACCCTTCGAACGGGCGGCGGCGGAGGTGGCCCTAGCCGAAGTAGACGCGCGCCGGGGGCGTTGCACTGGCACAGGTCAGCGTAACGGGCCCCTGAGCCGCCGCATGAGCCTTAAGTGAGAAGGGACGTGCTGCGACGCTCGGTCTTCCGGCCGTCCACGTGGTGAAGCGTGCTTGGCGCGGTGCGGGCGTTTGAGGCGTCGTGACCATTAATATGATGGCGGACTCCCGGCAGTTGGACTTCTGCCGATTGGCCTTCCGCCGGTTGGCTCCCCTGCTGATGGGTTATATATATGTCGCTGGTGCGGCGTTGCTCCTGTGTATGTTGTGATAGAAGCTGCTCCCCTAAAATGGACCCCTGTCGTGCATCAACATTCCTGGGTGACGCTGAACGGCTTGGGGAATGTTGATGCACAGAAGGAGGTCCATTTTTCTTGGGAGCTTGGTCAGCGCCGGTTATCGATAGCCAGACACGCTTCCTGCCCCCGCACCGTGCTTCCGTAGGCGACAGCAAGGTCTGCCTTATTTTTCTTAATAGGCCTACCTACAGTCGGTGTTCCTGGTGGAGCCCGCCGGCATTACCTTTTATGTTGATGCACTGTAGGTGGCTTGTTAAGGAAAACGAGGTAGACTTTGTGGGACAAGACGCCAGTCTTTGCGGCGCTCCGCCGAAGTAGGCGCACGCGCTCCGTCCCCCACCCTTCGGACGGGTAGCGGCGGAGCTGGTGCCCAGCTGAAGTAGATGTGCGCACTCCGTCCCCGCCCTTCGAACGGGTGGCAGCGGAGCTGGCGCCCAGCCGAAGTAGACGTGCGCGCTCCGTCCCCTACCCTTCGAACGGGTGGCAGCGGAGCTGGCCCTCAGCCGAAGTAGACGCGCGCGCTCCGTCCCCCACCCTTCCAACGGGTGGCAGCGGAGCTGGCGCCCAGCCGAAGTAGACGTGTGCGCTCCGTCCCCTACCCTTCGAACGGGTGGCAGCGGAGCTGGCCCTCAGCCGAAGTAGACGCGCGCGCTCCGTCCCCCACCCTTCCAACGGGTGGCAGCGGAACTGGCGCCCAGCCGAAGTAGACGCGCGCGCTCCGTCCCCTACCCTTCGAACGGGTGGCAGCGGAGCTGGCCCTCAGCCGAAGTAGACGCGCGCGCTCCGTCCCCCACCCTTCCAACGGGTGGCAGCGGAGCTGGCGCCCAGCCGAGGTAGAAGCGCGCGCTCCGTCCCCGCCCTTCGAACGAGTGGCAGAGGAGCTGGCGCCCAGCCGAAGTAGACGCGCGCGCTCCGTCCCCTACCCTTCGAACGGGTGGCAGCGGAGCTAGCCCTCAGCCGAAGTAGACGCGCGCGCTCCGTCCCCTACCCTTCGAACGGGTGGCAGCGGAGCTGGCGCCCAGCCGAAGTAGACGCGCGCGCTCCGTCCCCTACCCTTCGAACGGGCGGCAGCGGAGCTGGCCCTCAGCCGAAGTAGATGCGCGCGCTCCGTCCCCCACCCTTCCAACGGGTGGCAGCGGAGCTGGCGCCCAGCCGAAGTAGACGCGCGCGCTCTGTCCCCTACCCTTCGAACGGGTGGCAGCGGAGCTGGCCCTCAGCCGAAGTAGACGCGCGCGCTCCATCCCCTACCCTTACCCTTCGAACGGGTGGCAGCGGAGCTGGCCCTCAGCCGAAGTAGACGCGCGCGCTCCGTCCCCCACCCTTCCAACGAGTGGCAGCGGAGCTGGCGCCCAGCCGAAGTAGACGCACGAGCTCCGTCCCCTACCCTTCGAACGGGTGGCAGCGGAGCTGGCGCCCAGCCAAAGTAGACGCGCGCGCTCGGTCCCCTACCCTTCGAACGGGTGGCAGCGGAGCTGGCGACCTTGCGTCGCGAACATCGCCACGCGTGCGGTGACTTGAGATCTCGCTATGTGGTCTTGCGCTGTAAAGGTGCCTATACCGTGCGACCCGCCTCGATGCGCACGGGGCACGTGGCGGCTTATGGCTGGTTCGCGGCGGGGTGTGGACGGTTGCGTGCTCGCGGCCGCTCGCCTCTTCCCTAGGCAAAGGGGACACGGGGCGGGCGACGAATGGCGCAGCGCCGATGCTGTTGCGATCCCCTGGCCCATTAGTCCGCCTTTAAGAGCGGCTAGGGAGCGTCGTGCTGTGACACCCTGTTGGTGATATGCCCTAGAGGCAACATGGAGATGTTGAATATATCACATACTATGTTTATGATACATTGCTTTGTTCCTTGAAATAGACATTATCATTATTGATCAATGAGTATGTGACTTATTAATGAGACTCTTAATGCCAAAATGTTGCTATTTCTAAATGATCCCTGATCATATATCATATGAGGAACAAATATGATTCAAAGATCAGCATATGTATTGATTGATGATCATGTCTCATGGATCATGGTATGGAGATACCAAATCAATAACATGGACATGTGTTAGTGAACATATGTTGGATAGACCCGCCATGAGACACTGCAGAGATTCCATGTGTCATTAGTTGGTCTCAAGTAGTGTTTATGTAGAATCCTTAGACTTGAGATCATCATGGTTCCCAACATGCGTAGTAGCCTATTTTGGGACTACTAACCACTACTCCGTAACTGGGTAGTCATAAAAGTAGTCTTCGGGTTTGCTATGAAACATGTAGTGGGATGTGAATGATCAAGATAGAATTTGCCCCTCCTTATGGGAGAGATATCTCTGGGCCCCTCGATGTAATGGATTATGAAAGTGCATGGCCATGCCAATGTGATTGAGGAGTCAATCACAAGTTTATAATCCATCACGGAATCGAGAGAGTGATTGAGCTATTAAGAGGATGACACAGGTCTTGCCTTGAGCTTAATCTATATCGTGAGGCAAAGGGATTCGTACATGAGAACATTACAGGTTCAGCCGATATGATCTTTACGTATACTTTGGGGTTAATATGTCTTGCTAGAGGCCGCTATTAACAGGGTGACCGGAAAGGTGTTTCCGTGTCGCGACCAAGTATACGTGAACCTACAGGGTCGCACACTTAACGGGTTGGAACACTAATTCGAATGTGATTCGGATGTGGGCTCAATTCGGATAGAGATCCGGATAGACTCCTATTGGGCCTCAGTCCACGAGGCCCAAGTGAGGATGTCTATATATATGGAGGCGGGGGGGCTGAGGGATATACACTTCTGTTCCTCCCGAGAAAAACCCTAGCCGCCACCTCCTGAGCCAAACCCTAGCCGCTCGCGAATGCTGGTACACTCGCGATCGGCGTTCCAGCCCCGGACGTGTGGATACCGGTGGAGGCGCTGCTCGTTGCGGCGTTGATCGGCATCAACAATCTACAGATTGGATCTGCTCGCGGTGTGGTTGATCGCGTGGAGGAGACGATCTGTTCGGGACGATCGGCTACTTCCACTACTGCCTCGACGCGCGTGGTTGGATCGGCTTCTCCAACTCTTCTTCCGCTGCGCTGCGCGTCTAGTGGTAACGATCTATGATCCCTCCTTAGCATGATGTCCTGGTGTGCACGGTAGAAATTTTTTATTTTCTGCTATCGTAGCCTACGCGCGTTCCTTCAGTGGTATCAGAGCCATCTTGCTTAGTTTGCGATCTGGATCAGCGCATATGTTGATATGCGGTTGTAGTAGATTGGATCTATTACAGTCTAGATCAATCGGTTCATGTGATGAATCGATGGTAGCACGGGTTGATGAGATCAATCGGTGAATCGGGGTTAGATGAGGCGCAGATTGTATTACTACTAGTGCCCTAGAGATTGTCTCGGATCGGCATAAGGTGGTTATGTCGAATACTAGTAGGATATGAATCTGATAGCCTCGGGCCAATGAAAAAAAACTAGTGTCCTAGAGAATGTCTCGGATCGGCATAAGGTGGTTATGTTGAATACTAGTAGGTTACGGATCTGATGGCCTCGGCCTAGTGGAAAAACTAGCTTCCTAGAGAATGTCTCGGATCGGCATAAGGTGGTTGTGCCGTGCGTACCCGCCTTGTATAGCGTCCTGGGTTCACATCGTTAGGTAGAATACGATTCTACGTCTAACTTGTTTTTGCAGAGAATGATGTGAATAGTATGGCCCTATATCTTATTGGAATGTATGAGATGTATGTGATGCATGTAACTTTCGTTCATGGCCTGCGTTTCATGATTATTTCAGCTATTGTTAGCTGTCTATATTGTATTTAACGACCTGCGTGTCGACCTTAATGCTTGAATCTATCTTTGTAATCTTCAATTTCTAGCTATTATAGGTAGTAGCCTAGTTTTGAGGTTACAAGCTTTCAAGCATGGTGGCCTAAAGGAGTGATGTGGAGGATGGAGATCGTCTACACCTACATGGAGATGGAGATCACCATTTTTTGGGCCATACTACTTCACAGTTAAATGTGTTTATCTGTAATATTATCTATCTTATTCTTATGCAATGTTTTTGTGATATGTTGCTTTGGTAGGATAGAATCCCTCATAAAATTAGGTGTTCATGCCCTTCCATATGTTGCACCAAAAGATAATGATCACTGCATGGTAGGTCTACCAAAGTAGAGTGCCGTCGGTTACCATCATTATTTGGGGTAGATGTCGGACATCTACATGCGGAAGCATTTGGTTTACTTAACAAGGTTATCAAAACAGTTTTGGACCTTGGGGCATAGGTTGGGGCCGGGGCATATTGATGTCACCCAACAAGCAAGAGTCACATAGGGATGTAATTAGCAAGGTGTTGCTTACCCATGTCACTAGTTTTCTAGCCGTCATGCCAAAGCTCACTAGGAATTAGTGAAATGAGGATCTTGACCCACTATGTAACTTAGAGGGAGTTTTGTTGCAAAACACATAGTGGGAGTCTTTTGTTAAATAGTTTAATAAAAGATGAACATAAACATAGTGCTAAACTTTGCATATTCTTTGTTGTAGATCATGTCAACTAATGCCGCATCCAGTTCTTTTAATTTGCGATCTATTCTTGAGAAAGAAAAACTCAATGGAACGAACTTTATGGATTGGTATCGCAACTTGAGAATTGTTCTCAAGCAAGAGCGCAAGGAGTATGTCCTTGAGTCTCCTTATCCTGATGACTTGCCTGATAATGCTACTGCGGCTGCACGGAGAGCTTATGAGAAGCAAACGAATGATTGCCTTGATGTGAGCTGTCTCATGCTTGCCACAATGTCCTCTGAGCTTCAGAAGCAATATGAGAACACAGATGCCTACAATATCATTGTGGGGTTGCGTGGTATGTTTGAGAACCAAGCAAGGGCTGAGAGGTTCAACACTTCAAAGTCCTTGTTTGCGTGCAGGCTTGCAGAAGGGAATCCCGTCAGCCCTCATGTGATTAAGATGATTGGCTACATTGAGAGTCTGGAAAATCTTGGTTTTCCCCTTAGCCAAGAGTTGGCTATTGATGTGATTCTCCAGTCGCTCCCCCCGAGCTTTGAGCCATTCATACTGAACTATCACATGAACAACATGGATAAGACCTCGGCAGAGTTGCATGGGATGCTAAAAGCTGCCGAGGAAAGCATTAAGAAAAGCAGCAATCATGTGATGATGATGCAGAAAGGCAAGGGCAAGCCCAATGTCAAGAAAGGCGCGGTCAAAAGAAAGTTAGCTCCCGATGAGATCGCGAGCAGTTCTAAGGCCAAGCAAGTCAAGAAGGGCGCTGCTCCTAATGCAGATTGTTACTACTGCAAGCAATCAGGTCATTGGAAAAGGAACTGCCCAAAGTACTTGGAGGATCTTGAGAAGAAGAAGGGAAGTACGACTTCCTCTCCAGGTATAAATGTTATAGAGATCAATCTTGCTACTTCATCCACTGATTCTTGGGTATTTGATACCGGATCGGTTGCTCACATTTGCAAATCGTTGCAGGGGCTAAGAAGAAGTAGAAGTTTGAGGAGGAGCGAAGTGGATCTTCGCGTTGGCAATGGAGCAAAAGTTGCTGCGGTGGCTGTTGGCACCATGCCATTGTCTTTACCATCAGGATTAGTTTTGGAATTGAAAAATTGTTATTGTGTTCCATCTCTTTCCAAGAACATTATTTCTGCTTCATGTTTGCAAGCAGAAGGTTATGACTTTAGATCTATGAACAATGGTTGTTCTCTTTATTTCAAAGATATGTTCTATTGTCATACTCCATTGGTGAATGGGTTATATGTTCTTACTCTTGAAGAGTCACCGGTCCATAACATTAATGCAAAGAGGCAACGTTCGAATGATTTGAATCCCACGTTTATTTGGCACTGTCGCTTAGGTCACATAAATGAGAAACGCATGGAGAAGCTCCATAGAGATGGTATTCTGCACTCATTTGATTTTGAATCATTTGAGACATGCGAATCTTGTTTACTTGGCAAGATGACAAAGGCACCTTTCACCGGTCAAGGTGAATGGGCAAGTGACTTATTGGCACTCGTACATTCTGATGTATGTGGACCAATGAGCTCAACAGCCAGAGGTGGTTTTCAGTACTTCATAACTTTTACTGATGACTTTAGTAGATATGGGTATATCTACCTCATGAAGCATAAGTCTGAATCCTTTGAAAAGTTCAAAGAATTCCAAAATGAAGTGCAAAATCATTTAGGCAAGACAATCAAGTTTCTACGATCTGATCGTGGAGGCGAGTATTTGAGCCATGAGTTTGGCAATCATCTGAAGGATTGTGGAATTGTTACACAATTGACTCCGCCAGGAACACCTCAATGGAATGGGGTATCTGAACGGAGAAATCGCACCTTATTAGATATGGTGCGCTCCATGATGAGCCAAACTGATCTTCCGTTGTCCTTTTGGGGGTACGCTCTTGAAACAGCCGCTTTCACACTAAACAGGGTTCCATCAAAATCAGTAGAAAAGACACCATATGAGATGTGGACAGGACAACATCCTAGCTCGTCTTTTCTTAAGATTTGGGGATGTGAGGCTTATGTAAAACGTTTACAATCTGATAAGCTCAGTCCTAAATCTGATAAATGCTTCTTTATCGGGTATCCTAAGGAAACAAAAGGATATTACTTCTATAATCAAGGAGAAGGCAAAGTGTTTGTCACCCGGCATGGTGTCTTCTTAGAGAAAGAGTTTCTCTCAAGAAGGGATAGTGGGAGCATGGTGCAACTTGAAGAAATTCGGGAAACACCTGAAAACGTTTCAGCTCCTACAGAACCACAACAGGATGAACAAACTGTTGAAGAACCTGTTGTGGACACACCGGCACCACGTAGGTCAGAGAGGTCACGTCGTGCACCTGAGAGGTACATGTTCTTGACTACTCAACAACGGGACATATTGTTGTTAGACAACGATGAGCCTAAGACCTATGAAGAAGCGATGGTGGGACTAGACTCTGAGAAATGGCTTGAAGCCATGAGATCCGAAATTGAATCCATGCACAGTAATCAAGTTTGGAACATGGTTGATCCACCTGATGGTGTTAAAACCATTGAGTGCAAATGAATTTTCAAGAAAAAGATAGACATAGATGGAAATATTCACATCTATAAAGCGCGATTGGTGGCCAAAGGTTTCAAACAAATTCAAGGTGTTGATTATGATGAAACTTTTTCGCCCGTCGCAATGCTAAAGTCTATTCGGATCATTCTAGCGATTGCTGCATATTTCGACTATGAAATATGGCAAATGGATGTCAAAACAGCTTTCCTTAATGGAAATCTGAGTGAGGATGTGTACATGACACAGCCCACGGGTTTTGTCGATCCGCAATCAGTTGGAAAGATATGCAAGCTGCAAAGATCCATTTATGGATTAAAGTAGGCATCTCGGAGTTGGAACATTCATTTTGATGAAGTAATCAAAGGGTTTAGTTTCATCAAGAACGAAGAACCTTGTGTTTACAAAAAGGCTAGTGGGAGCGCACTCGTGTTTCTGGTCTTATATGTGGATGACATATTACTGATCGGAAATGACATTCCTATGCTCGAATCTGTTAAGTCTTCATTGAAAAATAGTTTCTCTATGAAAGACTTAGGAGAGGCGGCATGTATTTTGGGCATCAAGATCTATAGGGATAGATCAAGAAGGCTAATTGGATTAAGCCAAGATATGTACATTGACAAGGTGTTGAAAAGGTTCAACATGCAGGATTCCAAGAAAGGCTTCCTACCTATGTCACATGGTATAAATCTTAGCAAGAGTCAGTGTCCTAGTACACCTGATGAGCGGGATAAAATGAATGCGATTCCATATGCTTCGGCTATGGGGCCCATTATGTATGCCATGCTTTGTACACGTCCAGATGTCTCGTATGCTTTAAGTGCTACAAGTAGATACCAATCAGATCCAGGTGAAAGTCACTGGATTGCCGTAAAGAACATCTTGAAGTACTTGAGAAGAACTAAAGATGTGTTCCTCATCTATGGGGGTGAGGAAGAGCTCGTTGTAAATGGTTACACCGATGCTAGCTTCCAAACTGACAAAGACGATTTCAGATCGCAATCTGGATTTGTGTTCTGCCTGAACGGCGGTGCGGTGAGCTGGAAGAGTTCCAAGCAGGAGACGGTTGCTGATTCTACAACAGAAGCCGAGTACATAGCAGCTTCTGAAGCTGCTAAAGAGGTTGTTTGGATCAAGAAATTTGTTTTTGAGCTTGGTGTGGTGGCTAGTGCCTCTAGCCCAATGGACCTCTACTGTGACAATAGTGGGGCCATTGCGCAAGCCAAGGAGCCTAGATCACACCAGAAGTCCAAGCACATTCTACGGCGATTTCATCTCATCCGCGAGATTGTGGAGAGAGGCGATGTGAAGATATGCAAAGTACAAACGGATTTGAACATTGCAGATCCGTTGACAAAGCCGCTTCCCCAGCCAAAGCATGAGGCTCACACTAGGGCAATGGGTATTAGATACCTACATGGTTGACTCTAGTGCAAGTGGGAGACTGTTGGTGATATGCCCTAGAGGCAACATGGAGATGTTGAATATATCACATACTATGTTTATGATACATTGCTTTGTTCCTTGAAATAGACATTATCATTATTGATCAATGAGTATGTGACTTATTCATGAGACTCTTAATGCCAAAATGTTGCTATTTCTAAATGATCCCTGATCATATATCATATGAGGAACAAATATGATTCAAAGATCAGCATATGTATTGATTGATGATCATGTCTCATGGATCATGGTATGGAGATACCAAATCAATAATATGGACATGTGTTAGTGAACATATGTTGGATAGACCCGCCATGAGACACTGCAGAGATTCCATGTGTCATTAGTTGGTCTCAAGTAGTGTTTATGTAGAATCCTTAGACTTGAGATCATCATGGTTCCCAACATGCGTAGTAGCCTATTTTGGGACTACTAACCACTACTCCATAACTGGGTAGTCATAAAAGTAGTCTTCGGGTTTGCTATGAAACATGTAGTGGGATGTGAATGATCAAGATAGAATTTGCCCCTCCTTATGGGAGAGATATCTCTGGGCCCCTCGATGTAATGGATTATGAAAGTGCATGGCCATGCCAATGTGATTGAGGAGTCAATCACAAGTTTATAATCCATCACGGAATCGAGAGAGTGATTGAGCTATTAAGAGGATGACACATGTCTCGCCTTGAGCTTAATCTATATCGTGAGGCAAAGGGATTCGTACATGAGAACATTACAGGTTCAGCCGATATGATCTTTACGTATACTTTGGGGTTAATATGTCTTGCTAGAGGCCGCTATTAACAGGGTGACCGGAAAGGTGTTTCCGGGTCGTGACCAAGTATACGTGAACCTACAGGGTCGCACACTTAACAGGTTGGAACACTAATTTGAATGTGATTCGGATGTGGGCTCAATTCGGATAGAGATCCGGATAGACTCCTATTGGGCCTCGGTCCACGAGGCCCAAGTGAGGAGGTCTATATATTTGGAGGCGGGGGGCTGAGGGATACACACTTCTGTTCCTCCCGAGCAAAACCCTAGCCGCCACCTCCCGAGCCAAACCCTAGCCGCTCGCGAGTGCTGGTACACTCGCGATCGGCGTTCCAGCCCCGGACGTGTGGATACCGGTGGAGGCGCTGCTCGTTGCAGCGTTGATCGGCATCAACAATCTACAGATTGGATCTGCTCGTGGTGTGGTTGATCGCGTGGAGGAGACGATCTGTTCGGGACGATCGGCTACTTCCACTACTACCTCGACGCGCGTGGTTGGATCGGCTTCTCCAACTCTTCTTCCGCTGCGCTGCGCGTCTAGTGGTAACGATCTATGATCCCTCCTTAGCATGATGTCCTGGTGTGCGCGGTAGAAATTTTTTATTTTCTGCTATCGTAGCCTACGCGCGTTCCTTCAGACCCTTGGCGCTCCTGGTCGTGGCCTTTCAGCTTTGGGTATGGGGAACAGTGCTGGACTAATGGGCGACCGCGCCCCCGCTGTTGTGTATGGCGAGGTGGCTTAAAGTAGCCCCTGCGACCGCGCCCCCGCAGTTGTACGCCCCCTTCTTGCTTGTGCCGCCTTCCATACTCTCGCAGTATTTTTTGCCGCCGGCCTCCTTCCCGGAGAAGCAATGGCGTCTGATGGCAAGCGTGGTCAGGCGGGTGGTGTATGCGGCCTTCGCCGGCGGTCCTCGCTGTTGGAGGTGAAATACACGCTCCAAGAGCACGACCCGGCGGCGGTGGACAAGGAGTGGTTGGTGGGGGAGGAGGTGAAGGACTACGGGTAGGCTACGCTAGCGCAAATTAATAAAAATTATGCCCGTAAACCAAGATCACTGCAGTTATAGATCACGGAATTACCACTAGACGCGCAGGTGCGGAATTGATGCAGCACGTCGGGGCAGAGTAGTCGTACTACGTCGTTGAAGCACGTCGGGGCAGAGTAGTCGTACTACTTCCTCGTCCTCGTCGCGGCGTCCAACGTACAACTCCTCTCTTGCGGTTCGTCCAAACGCTACAGATGCAGCGCCGCCAAAAGGTATCCACACGTACGGGAGGAAGCGACGCACGCCGGATTACTAGATCCGCGCGAGCGCCCAGGGCGTGGGAGGGGTGGCGGCCAGGGTTTGAGGAGGTCACGAAAAAATTCTCCCAACCCTGTGCGCCCTAGCCCTCCTTTTATAGACGTCCTTATAATGGGCTTCAGCGAATGGAGGCCCATTAGGACTCAATACCCAGTCCAACCCGGATCCAATCCGAATTAGGCTTCAGCCCTTAAGTGTGTGACCCTATGGGTTCACGTATGTTTAGACATGACACGAGTTTACCTACTCGGTCAATAGTTGGTAGCGGCCTCTAGCAAGACGTGCCAACTCCTAAACATACATAAAGATCATATCGAACGAACCATCACAACTTTATGTACATGCCAATCCCTTTGCCTCACGATATTTGGTCGAGCTCCAAGCTGACCACTCTTTCTCGATCCTGTGATCCGGAATCCCTTACTAGGTTAACTCTTAACCTTAAGTAGCATGGCCATGCATTTCTGGATCCGATCACTCGAGGGGCCCAGAGATATCTCTCTCAGGTAGAGAGGGGCAAATCCCATCTCGACTGACCATGCCTCGCAGCATGCTTCATGACAAACCCGAAAGCTACCTTTATAACTACCCAGTTACGGAGCAGCGTTTGATAGCCCCTAAG
This sequence comes from Dendrocalamus latiflorus, assembly GCA_017311315.1. Taxonomy (NCBI): domain Eukaryota; kingdom Viridiplantae; phylum Streptophyta; class Magnoliopsida; order Poales; family Poaceae; genus Dendrocalamus; species Dendrocalamus latiflorus. The sequence goes on along the minus strand of CM029673.1, from coordinate 6,109,203 downwards.
TAGGTCGATTCACATCTCAAGTACATGCGACAATCTCAGGTCTAAGGACAAGGCGTACACATTGTGTAGAGAGAGAACCATAAGTATAATTGTTATGTCTCATGTTGGGTCGGTCCAACCCCATGTTCTAAACATGTGTCCACATTATTGGTTTGACATCTCCATGTCTATGACCTGTGAAACATGGTCATCAACCGATACATGTGCTAATCCATTATTCACGTGTGTCCACATATGAACTTCGACTAGGGACAACTTTAGAATAACCATACAAGTAAAGAGTTTCACAAACAAGTCACATACTTGTTAATCAATACAAAGGCAATATTCAAGGAACATTTATTAAATCATGGATACAACGAAATATCATCATCTCTATGATTGCCTCTAGGGCATATTTCCAACAGGAGGAAGGCACATTCTCCGGCGAGCTAGGCCCCTCGCTCGTGACCGAGAGGACGATCCAAGGGCTTCTGTGCGCGGGGAAGTTGTCCGAGCGCCAGGAGGTGCGATTGCCCGCCACCGATGAGACGGAACCGCATCCCGAGAGGTCGGAGGCGGTCGTGTTCGTTGCCTTTTTCGACGCAGGGCTCCGCATCCCCACGGTGGCTATCGTGGGAGACGTGCTGCGGACCTTCGGGCTGGAGCTGGCGCAACTGACTTCGAACGCTGTGGCCCGGCTTGCTGTGTACAGCTGGGCCTTGCGCTCGGGGGCGTGTTGGCCCAGCGCCTCGTTGTTCGCCTATCTTCACGAGGCACGGTGCTAGCCCAAGGACCGGAAGGACGGGACGCTGTCGAGCTTCGGTAGCGTCACCTTTATTCTTCGTCCGTCGTGCAAGAAGCTCTTCCCTGCGAACTCAACTCGCGGGAAGTGGGAGTCTTACTGGATGAAGCGGTGGTTCTACCACCATGTGGAGAGCGGGAGCGGCCTTGAGTGCACAGGCCGACCGATCGCGTTCAAGCCCTCGCCCGACCGGACGCTCGATGATGAGGACAGGCGGAGGGCTCAGCGGCTCGTAGGCGTGGCCGCCCGCCTCAACATGCGTGACCTTGCCGAAGAGTACGTGATGTACGGCGTGGCCCCGCTTGCCCGCGACTGGCGTCTTGCCGCCGAGAGGCATCGAGACGACAATGTTTCGCAATCGATCTGCTTGCTGCCGGCACCCTCCAGTCTTCGTAAGCCTCGACCGCGTCTCTCCTTTGTTCACGCGAAATGCGCTATACGCTGATGCTATCTCCGTTGCTTCAGGGATTTGCTTGGAGGAGGCGGAGCAAGCCGTGCGCGTATTCCTAGGGCCGTACACCGGCAGGGAGCACGAGCAGCGCGCGTCTGCTATCGCCGAGGCGGGGCTGGGGCGAATAAACTGCGTGTGCGAGGCCCTGGGCCTTGCTGTGCCGGACAGTGTCGCTCCAGACGACGGTGCGGCGAAGAAGAAGAAGGCGCTGCCTCGAAAGAGGGGCCACAGCAGGGCGCCTGCCGCGCTTGGTGCGGCAGCTGCTACTGCTGCTGCTAGTGCTCCCGAGGGCACGGCGAACGCGGAGTCGGACTCGGCGAGGTATGCCGATTCAGGCTTGGGTGGCGCGGACGCCGAAGGCAAGGTATCTTCGGCGAGCGCCCCGGACGACGGGTTTGCTGCGAGCAGCCGGAGGGGGGAGGTTTCGCCGCCCACCGAAGTCGCCGAGGCGGAACCCGTGCGGACCGGCGATGCTGAGGTGGAGCCTTCGGACGTGGCCGCTGTGGTGCCGGAGGCGCCCTCCACGGGGGCGCACAGAGCCATGCTACCTTTACCGACAGCGGCAGAAATCGAGGTGCCCCCTGCGACAATTGCCACCGCGAAACCTTCACCCCCGGGCGCTGCAACCGCGGGGGCTTCCCCAGCCGCGACTGCGGGGGTGGTATCGCTGCTGGCCGTCCCGGCTAAACGGCCGTGTGTGCGGCCGGAGCTCCACCGGACACCGCGGGGATTCGTCGTGGCCACGGGCGTCAGAAGCTTGTGGGACTCCAGTGCAAATACTGGAGACCCTGCGGCATATGCGCCTTCCGCCCCTCTGGCCACATCGCCCGCCGCGAAGGGACAGCCGTCTCCTTCCCCGAACGCGGGGGCTTCTACCCGCGGCGGGACCATTCCTTCTGCGGGGGCTTACGCCACCGCCGCCCCACCCAGGGATGAGGGGGCGAGTCCCCGAGATCCTCCTTCTTCTACTGAAGGTAGGGTGGCTTAGCTTATTCTGGTATATTCTTTCATGCCTTGCGGTGCTCACCTGCAGCCTTGTTTGCAGCGCTGCTCATTCCGGAAGGGGAGCACTGGGCGGAACACGGGACCTCCGCGCGCGTAAGCCCCGCGAACCTCGTGCTGCCACCGGAGATGCTGAGGGCGTGGCGCGGGATTGTGAATGACGCGGCCACCAGCGTCGACCCGCAAGTGCTGCAAGCCTACGGAGCGGGGCGCCTTGAAGACGCCTTCGAGGTGTCTGGGTGAGGGTAAGTACTCATGCGACAATGCCTGTGCTGGCTGAGCTTGCTAAGTCTTTCCCTTCTGCAGACACTTGTGCTGGGGCAGGCCTTGCAAACGACCTATACTCGTGGCCGAAAGGCGCTCGAAGATAGGCTGCGGGCCGCCGAGGAGGAACTACGCGAAGCCTCTGGAGCCCGCTCTGCCCAGGACGCCCGCATCCGTCAGCTGGAGGCGGAATGCGCTGAAGCGAGGGCACACGCTGAGGGACTTGTTGCGTCGGTGCGGGAGTCGGCCGCGGAAGCTGCGCAACAGAAGTTTGCGGCAGAGCGGGACGGACTCCTGGAACAGGTCGCCTTGCTAGAGAAGGAAAAAGGCGAGCTTGCCTTGACTCTAGCGGAGCGTAACCAGACGCTTGGCGATGCCTCGGTGGTTGCGTGGGACGCCCTGCAAATGCCGGAAGTCCACCTCCAAAGGCTTGTGGTTGGAGTGCCGGACCACGCCTTCGGCCCGGAGGAGTTGCTGTGGGCCCTTCGCTGGATCCATGACGCCGCCGACGTTGCGCGCGGGGCTGCGATGACCTTTGGCGATCACTGTGCCTTTGTGGCGTCGCGCCTGGTGTGCGCCCTCCTTTGGCACCGTGGTTGCACGCACATCGCCGAGCTGGAGGACCCTCAACTGGAGATGCCCGGCGGGCCCGGAGTGATGTCCGGTGAAGTCCGTGCCGTTCGCGGCCCCGTCAAATTCTTCTACGAGCACATCTGGGACTACATCGGGATAGCCGCCACGGAGGTCGAGCTTCGGAAGTCCCTTCGTGGTGGGGGGGGGGCCTCGGCCAATTTCTGGATGAAGTCCCGTGGCGCGACGAGGGTGTCGCGGAGGCCTCCGAAGATGCCGAAGGCTCACAGGTGCGGCGCCAATGTGGCTAGGTGTGGGCGTGCATTGTAGCGTCTGCCCCTTAATTGAATGAATAAAGTGCGTGTTTGCTTCACGAACTGATTGCTTGCCTTCATCCCGGGCAGCTTCCTTGCTGGGGGCGACTGCTCGCGTCTGGCCTTGCGACCCGGCGGCGCCTTCGACGCTGGCAAAGGGCCGAGGAGTCGTTGAACTTTTGGGCAAGCCGGCCTTCTTCCAGCGAGGCCCCAGCTTTAGCGCGCGTTAAGGACGAGCCCGCGGGATAGCGGCTTAGAACGGCAAGGATGCTGCCAGACCTTTGGACTTGTGTGATTTTCCCGATATGCAAATTTTCTGTCATCTTAAGATATGCGTTGTGTGTTGATGCCGCTTCGGGTTCACTGGTACGCCACATGCTGCGCGGGGACGGGCTCTCCACGCTCGACGCGCGCCGTTGGCGAAGTAGTCGCACAAGGGTTCCTTAGAACGGCGCTTGCGGGAGCAGTCCTTGGCGCCTCACCTTTTTACCGTCCATAGACGGGCGGGTGCGGAGGCGGACCTCGACGCTTCGCCTTTTTATAGTCCGTAGACTGGCGTGTGCGGAGGCGGACCTCGATGCTTCGCCTTTTTATAGTCCGTAGACTGGCGTGTGCGGAGGCGGACCTCGACGCTTCACCTTTTTATATTCCGTAGACTGGCGTGTGCGGATTTATAGTCCTTAGACTGGCGCGGGCGAGGGCGGAAGTGCGCGCACGTTCCGTTCCGGACCTCGACGCTACGACTTCCTTTATAGTCCGGAGACTCGCGCGTGCGGAGGCAGACCTCGACGCTACGTCTTATTTAGAGTCCGTGGACTGGTGCGCGCGAGGGCGTCCCCCCGTTGCGTCTTTTGTTTATACTCAGGCCCTTCACCCTTGGCTACGGCGAGTGCACACGCAGACGTGCGACTTCGATTTATACTCAGTCCCGTACCCCTGACTACGGCGAGTGCACACACGAACGTGCGTCTTTGTTTATACTCAGGCCCGTCACCTTTGGCTACGGCGAGTGCACACGCGAACGTGCGACTTCGATTTATACTCAGTCCCGTACCCCTGGCTACGGCGAGTGCACACGCGAACGTGCATCTTTGTTTATACTGAGGCCCGTCACCTTTGGCTACGGCGAGTGCACACGCGGACGTGCGACTTCGATTTATACTCAGTCCCGTACCCCTGGCTACGGCGAGTGCACACGCGAACGTGTGTCTTTGTTTATACTTAGGCCCGTCACCTGTGGCTACGGCGAGTGCACACGCGGACGTGCGACTTCGATTTATACTCAGTCCCGTACCCGTGGCTACGGCGAGTGCACACGCGAACGTGCGTCTTTGTTTATACTCAGGCCCGTCACCTTTGGCTACGGCGAGTGCACATGCGGACGTGAGACTTCGATTTATACTGCGGGAACGCGCGCGCTGGGGAAGCCTGCGCGCGCCTCCGCCGCGTACTTGCGCATGATGAAGAAAGATTGTTGGCAAACGGCGATCTTCATTACATCCCCGTTTGCGCGGGTAAGCAATTACAGGGGGTGGATATACTAACCGTTTGTCCTTGGTGCGGCCGAAGCCTCTAGTCGCTAGACATCTGCAGGGCCCGCCAAGCCGCCTCTGAATGGCCCCGCGGACCCCCGCGCTGTGACGCCAAATCTAAGAGCGCCGCTGGGCTTCACGACGCGGGTAGCTGGTACCTGGCTCGATGCGCCGGGCCATATCCTGGTCGCCTCGGACGGTGATGATGGTCCGGGGACTCGGGACCTTCATGCATAGATAGCCGTGATGTGGTACTGCGCCGAAGGAGTTGAGGATTGGGCGCCCTAATATGGCGTTGTAGGGGTAAGGAAGGTCGACCACGTCGAAGGTGGCATCTTCGGCCCGCACATTGTTATCTTGGCCGAAGGAGACTTGAAGACCTATTTGGCCCAGCGCCTGTAGGGGCTGTCCCCCGAAGCCCTGCAGTGGGATTCCTGAGGGCCCTAGGCGGCTTCGAGGGATCCCCATCTGGTCGAAGGCCGCCGCAAACAATATGTTCGCGGAGCTACCGCCGTCCACCAAGGCACGCCCCACGTCGCATCCCGCGATAGTGACCCGGATGACCAGGGGGTCCTGATGAGGGAAGTCCACGCCTTGGGCGTCGTCGGGTGTGAATGTGACTTCGTGTTGCGCCCAGTCCGGCGGTGCTTGCGCTGGGTATGCCGCCACGTGATGTAGTCTTCGCGCATAGGCCTTCTGCTGCCGTGCTGAGGCGAATTCCAGCGCAGAGCCTCCGGATATGACGTTAATAACCCTGCGGTGGGTTGCCTCCGGGGCCTGCAGCGACAGGAGGCCCTCCCGAGGCTGTTGTACGTGAGCTTGGATCCGTAAGGGGCCTTCCTGGGGTTGCATCCCTTGTGCCTGTACCTGCATGGGGGCCTCGTACCGGAATTGGACGTGGGCCACCGCAGGCGGACGTGTCTCCGGGTTCCTGTCCCTAGCGACGCTATCGCGGAGCGCCGCGATGGAGGTGCAGGTGCGGGTATCGTGGTTGCCGCGGCCGTGGACTACGCACCAGAGTTCCTGGTGCTGGTCATCGTAATCTCAACAACTTTTATCGTCGCGGCCCCGGCCACGGCCGCACCCCCGGCCACGGTGCCCCCGACAGCCTCGGCCCGCGGGAGCGCCCTCGTCGGAACCGCCTTCAATGTCGAGGATGTACCGGTTTCGCCTCGAGCTCTGCTGGCCGCGCTTGGGCCGATCGGACGACTCCTTGTGCGAGGTGTCCCTGCAGTCGGGCGTATCCCTGGACGACTCCTGCTTACGTTTTCCCTTCGAAGAACCGTCCTTCGGCGGATCTTCGGCTTTTGCCGAGGCTCCAGGCTGGTTGGTGTCAGAGTCGCCACCTTGCCTTCGCCGCGCGTCCTCTTCCGCCCTAGCGTATTCCTCCATTTTGTCGAAGAGCTTCGCCACCATCTTGATTGGCTTTCGCACATTGTACTCTGCCAACGGGCCCGGAAGAAGGCCCTGTATGGCTGCATTAACGATGGTGGTTTCATTAACGTCCTTCACTTGGCATCGAATCTTGGCGAAGCGTTTGAAGTAGTCCCGGAGCTTCTCCGAGGGTTTTTGCTTCACAGCGAAGAGATGGTCCGCGTCGACTCGCTCGACATAGTTTCCTTGGAAGTTGTTGTGAAGGCGGTCGCGAAGCTGCTCCCACGCGTAGACGGAGCCTGGCTCTATGGTAAAGTGTTGGACCGAAATGGCGACAGAGGGGGGGTGAATGTCGATCTTTAAAAATCGCCCCCAACAAGTATCCTCACTTAAGTTTCTTCTCCAATAGCTATGGAAGCTATGAAGATAGAAAATAAGCCCTCACTGGAAATCACAGAGAGAAGGAAAAACCAGATCCAGAAAGAAACAATCAAGAAAAACAAATTCAGCACAAGTCTGGCTGCAAGCGGTAGTACCGCTGTGACGAGCGGTACTACTTCTGAGCGGTAGTACCGCAATACCGAACGGTAGTACCTCTCGCCGGAGACGTCCGGACTGGTCCGAACAAGAGCGGTAGTACCTCTCCAGGAGCGGTAGTACCTCTGAGCGGTAGTTCCTCTCCAGGAGCGGTAGTACCTCTCGAGAAAAACAGCAAACAGGATTTTCAGGCTGAAACTTTGAGACTTCGCATTGTTGGCTAAAAAGAAGGTTTGCTCTCAATATTTTTGATTCAAGGCCTTACTACAACATACCAAATAGTAAGGGGACCTTGGAAAACAAGAGAATCAAACCAAGAAGCAAGAATTTCAGATTATGGTAAAAATCTGAATTTTTGCAAGACCCGAGCCAAAAATCAAATTACTCCCTAACCGTTGATCCTTTGGCCATGAAATTTTGAGGGTAGCTAATTAATAGCCTCTGGACTCTCCATACCAAATTTCAAGCCATCTCAACAAGGGAATCAAGAACAGCACCAAACCCTAGAAATGCAAAACATGAACAGGGGAGGCTCAAAACCAAAAACTGAAATTAAAATGAAGTTTGCTCTTGGGAAACTTGATCAAATGATCTTGAGGCATCATCCCAACATAGAGCAACCCATTTTGGGGCTTCTTAGCACGAAAGAACACAAAAACAAAAATCTCAAGAATCAGGCAAGAAAAGCATCGAAGCAAAAACAGAAACAGGAGCACGGGAGAAACTTCAGATTTCATTCCAATCAAGAGGAGGGAGATACAAGGAACTACGTCCCCATACGCATGGACATTAGGACATGAGGAATGATTACAAGTTGGATCACCTCTCCCTCTCCTTCTCTCTACCTCAACCATGAATGCTTGGAGGAGGAAGAACACAACACTCTGTTCTATCTAGGAACCATCGAAGGGGACAGAGGGAGCACGACTCTGCCCCTCCAACCACTCTCACCCACTAAAGCCTAAAGCCAAAACAAATTCTCAAAGCCTCTTTTGACTCTAGCAAACCCTAATTCTCCTCAAGTGCTCAAGTGGGCATGCAGCCCCTCCTCTCCTTTTATAGCACTTGGCTAACGGGTCTCCGCCCCGTTACGCCCGCTACGTCCAACGGAGCCCGCTCCCGCTTGTGCAGCCTTGCGAAATTCCCGTTTCGCCCCTCCTGCACCTTCCGGGAAGCTTCCGCGCTCCTTGCCTCGCACGCCTCGCAACCACCTCGAGTCCACGTCGTCTTCGACACATCCCGACCGTTCTGACCTCAGCGCCACCTGCGCCTAGTCCGGTCCACCGTGTCTCGCCACGACTCCAACTCGACGTCCTGCAGTCACACAGACAAGAAAACACGTCAAATAGCACCGCTCGACACATGAAAGCATAAACAACATCACTTACCATGCCGAAGTCCAAACCTGTCGAAATTATCAGAATATGCATCCTAAACCCACACGACTAAGTTTGACCAAAGTCCGACCGAGCCCGTTGCACCACGCAACGACATGGTCTGACCACTCAAACCAAACTCGACTATCCTAAACCTTTGTCAATTACTCATCATTCACATGGAGTCACGACCACCTGGTCTCTCAATCTCCCCCTTGATGAGTATATTGACAAACTCAGAAAAAGTATGAAGTTGAGTTTGATTTTGAAGAATCCAACATGGTCCAAAGAAGAGAATGAAGCTAATGACCATGTCGACAGAAGGAACACTAGAGCAACAACTGAAAGAGCAAATTGATCTCCAAAGCTCTAAACTGATCCCAACTAGCTTTTTCTTCTCTATTCTCCCCCTTTTGGCAATAAACGCATCAAGATGCAATAGAGAGAATATGACATGTCAATGGATGAATATGGCTGAAGTTTGTTTATTTAAGCATTTAGAGCCATGAGAATTATCCATATTGACCATAATGTAATACACCAAGCCATAACTCAATAAAACGCTATCTAGATCATGACAACATATATATAAACCAGCTAGAGCACATAGATGACAATCTGAAATGTAATGCATTTAGTGAGCAAGCCAAGTCATCAAGAGCAAAGTCTAACTAGAGATATCCAAGAATGATGCAGGCCATGTCAATAAGCTAAGCGTAACCAAGAAGCTCAAATTGAGTCCAAATAGAGTGCTATATGCTCAAGAAAGAAACATTGATTAAAGTACTTTGTTCTTTTTGTAACTTAAGCAAATTAAGCACATAAAACATTGTCTTGTTAAAATTCATGGTCGTTTCCAACCCAATTTTTGTTATGTGCTAGATCTCAAGCCTTATGCGACTACTCCAAGCAAGAAGCTTAAGAAGATAGTCTAGGTCATCCAAAACTCCCCCTAAGTTCATGCCAAGTGCAATGGCAAGCCGTCTCATAGGAAAGAATTGGTGAAATCAGTTTTTTCGTACAAAAGAGATCTTTTTGCTTTTTTTTAACATTTTGTACTAACTCATGTATCATCAAGAGACTAAAACAACTCAAACTATGGCTCAATAGAGATTCAACGCTCAACTTAGCCTACTTGACATGGCATGAATCATAAAGGGATAGCTCAAGAGAGACTAGACTCAAATGCTAGTATGACAAGTTTTAATTCAAGTTGAGCAATTTTAATTAACTTATTATGGCAAAGAGCTAGTCTATACATATGAAGTCATGATAAATCTAGCAAGCTAAGCACAAGTCATGGCAAGGTGTAAAGCATTGAAGCATGTCATAACAGGATAATAATCAAGGCTCAGTGCAGATTGATTACAATGCTAGAAAGCTGAAAATGCAAGAAAGTCCAGCTCCCCCTCAACATGAGATGCAACTTTTAGTTCAAGTTGAGTTAAGTCAATATTAAGCTCCAGAAGCTCCCAAATGAACTCCCCCTGAACCAAAGCAATAAAATCGAGAAGCTGGGAAAGAAAAGAGCAAACAGGCAGTCCATGAAGCATAGATAAGATATAGAGACAACTATGGCTCAGACTGACTCTCATCTACCCCAAATGACTCCAGGACTAACAGCTGATCGTCGAACACACACTAGAGAGCAAACACGTACCCTGTCTACCCGAGGGTGGCCCAACCCTCGCTAGAACCTACAGGAAGTGAGTGAGCTCAACCTAGTGAGATAAGAAATAGCTAATCCTGGAAGCACAAGATAAGAGTAAGAAGTCTAAGCAACTCAACACAAGAAACAATCTAACCTATGCTAGAAGGACTTAACCCAATGCACCCACAAATGCAATGCAACAGAAATGAGACAGAAGCATAATTAATAAAATAAAGCAGTAAAGCCCAAGCTCCCCCTCACTACAGTCCGTAAGGACAAACCACCCCAAGCTCTCCCCGTAGAGCTGAAAACCTCGAACTGTCCAAAGGCTTGGTGAAGATATCAGCCAACTGGTGGTCACTCTCCACAAACTGGAGCACTATGTCACCCTTCTCTACATGGTCTCTAAGGAAGTGGAAGCGAATATCAATATGCTTGGTCCGAGAGTGCTGCACTGGGTTCTTAGCAATGTTGATAGCAGACGAGTTATCACAAAAGAGTGGAACACTGTCTAAGGCTAACCCAAAGTCCCGCAGGGTCGAAACCATCCAAAGTACCTGGCTGCAGCAACTGGCAGCAGCAACGTACTCGGCCTTTGCAGTGGACTGTGTAACACCGGACTGCTTCTTCGAAGACCAGGAAACGAGAGAAGTGCCAATGAACTGGCAGGTGCCGGAAGTGCTCTTCCTATCTATCCTACAGCCAGCAAAATCTGCATCTGAAAAGGCTCTCAAGGAAAGACAGGATGAGGAAGAGTACCAGATACCATAGTCAATGGTAGCTCGAAGGTACCGAAAGATGCGCTTCACCGCCTGGCGGTGAGATACGCGAGGAGAAGCCTGAAACCGGGCACAAAGACACACGAAGAAGTGTATGTCCGGTCTCGAGGCAGTGAGGTAAAGGAGCCGATCATACTTCTGTACTCTTTCTGATCAACTGGCTCTCCATCCTCATCTGGGTCAAGATAGGCTGTGGAAGCCATGGGAGTCGACACAGGCTTACCATCACTCATGTCGAAGCATCTCAGAAGGTCACGAGTGTACTTTCCTTGATGAAGAAATGTACCCTCCCGAGTCTGCTTGATTTGGAAGCCAAGGAAGAAGGTCAACTCCCCCATCATACTCATCTCAAACTCGGTGCTCATGACATCCGAGAACTGTGAAACCAGAGCATGGGAAGAGCCGCCAAAGATAATGTCATCGACATAGATCTGGACGAGCAGAAGGTCATTGCCAGGCCTACGGATAAACAAGGTCTTATCTACGTTACCCATTTCAAACCCATGACTCAACAAGTAGGACTTAAGCCTCTCATACCAAGCCCTGGGGGCCTGCTTAAGTCCATACAATGCTTTGGAAAGCTTGAAGACATGGTTTGGGTATTTGGGGTTTTCGAAACCTGGAGGCTGTCTGACGTAGACTTCTTCCTCAATGACTCCATTAAGGAAGGCACTCTTGACGTCCATCTGATAAAGCTTGAAACCCTTAGAGGCTGCAAAGGCAAGCAGGATTCTAATGGCCTCAAGTCGAGCTACAGGGTCAAAGGTCTCCTCGAAATCTAGGCCCTCAACCTGGGAGAACCCCTGAGCTACCAGTCTAGCCTTGTTCCGAATAACCACTCCATCCTCGCTCTGCTTGTTCTTGAACACCCACTTAGTCCCAATAATATTGTGACCTCGCGGGGGCTCGACAAGCGACCAGACCTTGTTCCTCTCAAAATTTTCTAGCTCCTCATGCATGGCATTGACCCAAGACTCATCAGATAAAGCATGAGAGACATCTTTGGGCTCAAAGGAGGCAATGAAAGTAGAATGGAGACAGAATTGAGATAAGCCAGATTTTGAGCGGGTAACACGCTCGAAAAGGTCTCCAATGATTTGCTCTGAAGGATGAGCTTTCTGGATATGTCTAGGAGGTCCAGGATGAGATGAAGAAGTGGCCTCTACCTCATGAGCTGACGAGGTAGGGACAGAGCCACTAGCTCCAGAGGAAGCAGAAGGCAAGGGCTGATCGCCTCGAGGTGCGGTGGAAGAAGGCACCTCAAGGGGTGGATGAGGGATAGGATCAGGTAGACAACCGTCATCTCCATCGTCCTCGTCATCCACGAAGATGGTCTCGGACTGCTCTAACGAACCTGAGATATCGGGCCTAGTCCCCGGACTGGCCTCGTCGAAGGTCACCTCACAGGTTTCTACCATTTTACTAGATTCGCAGTTCCAAACCCGATAAGCCCGCGAAGAAGGCGAGTAACCTAGAAAGATACCATCACAAGAACGTGACTCGAACTTGTCTAGGTTCCCGGACTTCAAAATAAAGCACTTGCAACCAAACACATGAAAATGAGAGACGCTAGGCTTTCGCCCATATCTCAGCTCATAAGAAGTGCGATGCAAGTGTGCCCTAAGAAAGACTTGATTTGAGACATGGCACGCGGTGGCTATAGCCTCAGCCCAAAACTTCCGCGGCGTAGAGTATTCATCAAGCATCGTCCTGGCCATCTCGACCAAGGTACGGTTCTTCCTCTCCACAACGCCATTTTGTTGAGGGACGTGCGGAGAAGAGAACTGGTGCTCTACACCTGTCTCACCACAGAAACGCTCGAAGTAGGAATTCTTGAACTCCGTGCCATTGTCACTGCGGATCGCTCGTAAGGCACCCGGGAGCTCAACAGAAAGCCTATTGAAAAGACCTCGGAAATGTGAAAACGTCTCATCCTTCGAGGCTAAGAAAAACACCCAAGAATACCTCGAGAAGTCATCGACCACAACAAGAACATACCACTTCCCTCCTGCTGACTGCACTCGGGCTGGTCCAACCGTGTCCATATGGAGCAGCTGTCCTGGTGCATCGGTCATACTAACTGTGACCAAAGGGTGAGAAGCGGCAACCATCTTGCCGTGCCGGCATGGAGCGCAAACAAGATCTTTGACCATCTTGAGTTTCGGCAGACCACGAATGAGATCGTGACCGCTAACTCGAGTCAAATGGTCAAAGCCTATATGACCAAGTCTCCTATGCCAGAAGGAAAGGTCGCGGGACTCAGAAGCAACTAAACACCTGAGAGGATCACCAGAAAACTCAGAAAAGTCAGCACGAAAGATCCTCCCAAAACGAGAAATCCCGCAAACCAGACTACCCGAAGAATCAAGAATTTTGCAATTGTTTTTCTTAAAGCTCACCTCAAAATCGTCATCGGTAAGCTGAGAGACTGAGAGCAAATTATACTGCAGCTTACTAACCAAGGCTACATCTTTCAAGATGAAAGAATCATTAATGCGCACAGTACCTTTGGTGATGACGCGCCCAGATGAAGCATCTCCGAAGGTGATCGTCTCATCACCTGGAGCACGGGCAAGGGAAGAAAACCAACGGGAATCTCCGGTCATGTGTCGTGAACACCCGGAGTCGACGAGCCAAACCTTTCCCTTCCTTGCCCGGCGAGCCTCGTCCGAGTCGGAGTACAGCTCGCTGTCGCTGAGTTCGCCCTCTAGGGCCATGAAGCACATGCCGGAGAAGTCGTCGCCGCTCTTGGGATCTTGGTCACCCGTCCCGTCGTCGTCGCTCCATCCCTCCACTTCGCTGAGGTCGAGGTCATCGAAGGCGGTGAGGACGCGGTGAAATAGCTTCTTGGCCTTCCCGAAGTCGCGGAACTTCTTCTTGCCCGGCGTCTGAGCTGGAGTCTTCTTGTTGCGGTTCTTGTCGGTGTAGTCGTTCTTGCCCGAACCGCCGTAGTCGTTCTTGCTCTTCTCCAGCTTGGGGCAGTTTGCCCGAATGTGGTTGGGGCCACCACACTCGAAGCAAATCACGGGTCCTCCTCTCTTTCTGTCCCTCCTCCACTTGTAAGCATGGGAGAATCTTCGAGCAAGGAGGGCCAGCTGCTCATCCGCAAGCTGCTCTAACTGATCATCAGTTATGTCATAGAGAGCAGCAAGGGAGAAACCGCAAGAGGACTCAGAAGAAGGATCAGAAGCCGAACTGGGATCGGTGACTAGAGCCATCGACTGTGACTTCGACTTGCGAGAGACAATGTCAATCTCGTGAGTCTTGAGACGCGAGTACAGCGCATCAAGAGTCAAAGTCGAGAGGTCCGTAGTGTCCTTGATGGTAGTCACCTTCATCTCCCAAACACGAAGGTCGAGTGCAGCGAGCATCTGTCGAGCATTATCCGAGTCGGAGTATGTGAGACCGACGGCTCGGAGGTTGCTCAGAATCTTGTGAAAACGCGCAAAACACTCATCAAGGGACTCACCAGCGAGCATTTCAAACTTGTTGTAATCTCGCTTGAACTAGTCCTGTCGCACCGTCTTTATTTGGGTGGTGCCCTCATGGTAAGCATCGAGGGTCTCCCAAATACCGAAGGCGGACGAAAGATGAGATATGCGGTCAAACTCGCTACGACTCAAGCCCTGGATTATGATGTTCCTTGCCTTAGCGTTTGCCTCAACATCATGCATATTTCCAGCATTAATGTTCTCATCGGCAGGAACAACAAATCTGACCTTCACCTTCCGCCAAATGGCATACCCCTGAGCCTGGATGTATGTTTCCATTCGGCTCTTCCAGAAGGGGTAATCCAGGCCATCAAAGACGGGAGGCTTGGTCGAGTACTTGTCCGTCGCCATGGCTCTTGAGACCGGTTAAGATCTATTGAAAAGAGCTAACTGGCTCTGATACCAATTGTTGGACCGAAATGGCGACAGAGGGGGGGTGAATGTCGATCTTTAAAAATCGCCCCCAACAAGTATCCTCACTTAAGTTTCTTCTCCAATAGCTATGGAAGCTATGAAGATAGAAAATAAGCCCTCACTGGAAATCACAGAGACAAGGAAAAACCAGATCCAGAAAGAAACAATCAAGAAAAACAAATTCAGCACAAGTCTGGCAGCAAGCGGTAGTACCGCTGTGACGAGCGGTAGTACCTCTGAGCGGTAGTACCGCAATACCGAACGGTAGTACCTCTCGCCGAAGACGTTCGGACTGGTCCGAACAAGAGCGGTAGTACCTCTCCAGGAGCGGTAGTACCTCTGAGCGGTAGTTCCTCTCCAGGAGCGGTAGTACCTCTCGAGAAAAACAGCAAACAGGATTTTCAGGCTGAAACTTTGAGACTTCGGATTTTTGGCTAAAAAGAAGGTTTGCTCTCAATATTTTTGATTCAAGGCCTTACTACAACATACCAAATAGTAAGGGGACCTTGGAAAACAAGAGAATCAAACCAAGAAGCAAGAATTTCAGATTATGGTAAAAATCTGAATTTTTGCAAGACCCGAGCCGAAAATCAAATTACTCCCTAACCGTTGATCCTTTGGCCATGAAATTTTGAGGGTAGCTAATTAATATCCTCTGGACTCTCCATACCAAATTTCAAGCCATCTCAACAAGGGAATCAAGAACAGCACCAAACCCTAGAAATGCAAAACATGAACAGGGGAGGCTCAAAACCAAAAACTGAAATTAAAATGAAGTTTCCTCTTGGGAAACTTGATCAAATGATCTTGAGGCATCATCCCAACATAGAGCAACCCATTTTGAGCCTTCCCAGCAGGAAAGAACACAAAAACAAAAATCTCAAGAATCAGGCAAGAAAAGCATCGAAGCAAAAACAGAAACAGGAGCACGGGAGAAACTTCAAATTTCATTCCAATCAACAGGAGATACAAGGAACTACGTGCCCATACGCATGGACATTAGGACATGAGGAATGATTACAAGTTGGATCACCTCTTCCTCTCCTTCTCTCTACCTCAACCATGAATGCTTGGAGGAGGAAGAACACAACACTCTGTTCTATCTAGGAACCATCGAAGGGGACAGAGGGAGCACGACTCTGCCTCTCCAACCACTCTCACCCACTAAAGCCTAAAGCCAAAACAAACTCTCAAAGCCTCTTTTGACTCTAGCAAACCCTAATTCTCCTCAAGTGCTCAAGTGGGCATGCATCCCCTCCTCTCCTTTTATAGCGCTTGGCTAACGGGTCTCCGCCCCGTTACGCCCGCTACGTCCAACGGAGCCCGCTCCCGCTTGTGCAGCCTTGCGAAATTCCCGTTTCGCCCCTCCTGCACCTTCCGGGAAGCTTCCGCGCTCCTTGCCTCGCACGCCTCGCAACCACCTCGAGTCCACGTCGTCTTCGACACATCCCGACCGTTCTGACCTCAGCGCCACCTACGCCTAGTCCGGTCCACCGTGTCTCGCCACGACTCCAACTCGACGTCCTGCAGTCACACAGACAAGAAAACACATCAAATAGCACCGCTCGACACATGAAAGCATAAACAACATCACTTACCATGCCGAAGTCCAAACCTGTCGAAATTATCAGAATATGCATCCTAAACCCACACGACTAAGTTTGACCAAAGTCCGACCGAGCCTGTTGCACCACGCAACGACATGGTCTGACCACTCAAACCAAACTCGACTATCCTAAACCTTTGTCAATTACTCATCATTCACATGGAGTCACGACCACCTGGTCTCTCATAAATAACCAAGAGAGCGCCACTCCTTGCAGCGCGAGAGGGAGTCCCTTCGCCTTCGTGGTGTCGTCTCTGCCCGCGGCTTCGATGGCGGTTTCGTACACGCGCACGAACTCGCGGGGGTCCGTGTCGCCTTTGTACGGGTCGATGGCGCAAGGAAACTTGAAGTTTTTAGGCCATGCCGCCTGCTGCAGCCCAGCCGAAAGTGGGGACTCCGGATCTACGCGCCGCAGTGGCACACGGCTAGACGTGGGGGCTTCGCGACTGTCCGCCCTCTCCGGTGTGGGCTCGGGCGCGATTACTGGCATGGCCTGCTGGCTCCGAGCCTCTTGCATATCGCGGACGGCTCCGCGAAGGTCCGCTAGCTCCCGCTGGAACGCGTTGAGGGCTGCTAGTATGGCGCTTTCCACCGCAGGCGCTGTCGGGGCCACCGGAACACCCAGCGGACAGGTCGGTGCAGGAACCATCGCTTCACGATCTCCAGATCCGCTGGATGCTTCATTGTGGCTACCCCCGGCCGCCTGATTCGCGCTGCCGGCGAGGGTGGCGGTCGTTGCAGTGCCAGCGATGGGGTTGGGTGTCATTGCAGCGGCGCTGGCGGGGTCGGTCGCTATGGTGCCAGCGACGGGGTTGGGTGTCATTGTAGCGGCGCTGGCGGGCTCGGTCGCTGTAGTGCCGGCGACGGGGTTGGGTGTCGTTGTAGCGGCGCTGGCGGGGTCGGTCGCTGTAGTGCGAGCGTCGACGTCCGCGACCACTGCGCCTGCGCCGCCGCCAGCTCCTTCGGCGGCCGATGCCGAAGCCCTGGTATTCACGCACCGCTCCGACCCAGCCGTCTTCTTTCCCTTCGC
The DNA here is from genome assembly GCA_017311315.1 of Dendrocalamus latiflorus. Classification (NCBI taxonomy): domain Eukaryota; kingdom Viridiplantae; phylum Streptophyta; class Magnoliopsida; order Poales; family Poaceae; genus Dendrocalamus; species Dendrocalamus latiflorus. The sequence continues at coordinate 6,092,028 of CM029673.1, read as the reverse complement.
CGCCGCTGCTGAAGCTTTTTTCGGTGCCATCCTTCTTCTTCGGTCTTCGGGCTTGTCCTTGTCCTCCCCACGGACGGTGCCAACTGTTGTGGTTACAGACCAAACAGAGAGAGAGATGGTAGTGGAGAGTGATGGAGATGAGTATAATGGCTTGCCCCCTCCCCATGGCCTGTATTCATATATATGTATACACATGAGGAGTGTTTTTACAGTTATACCCTTACATCTGGTTATCCCCTCTGGGGGCAGTTATGTCATTACACATGGCCTATTCTGGGCCTTATAATCTCCTACCAGGCCTGCTGGGTTTAGGTGGGGGCCACCCCTACGACAATATGTAAATACTCCGAAGTAAACATTTAACCAATTACAAGAGCAATTAACCAGGACCACATAAAATTCTACACATCAAATTAGTAGAAATATGGATTAATTCAATAAGCTAAAAGTCATATACATCGTTTATGGAACCCCTGCCTTAAAATGGTAATATTCGACCAACACAATACTTAAATTTATACACCTGCTCATATGTCCAGGTTGACTCATGGAACTTCCTTGATAAATACAGAAATAATAAAAGAGATCATTAAATAAAAAGATCGAGTCAACATATTCTACCACCAACCATGCCTCAAAACACCTGAATCATCCATTAACTCATAATAAAAACTGAACTGACTTTATTTGGATTTATGTGGATCGTTTTAGTTATTTGCCTTTATTTGTATTCAGTCGTCTAGCACGTAATTAGAAATTGGAGTCCGGATGAATCAAGGGATCAAGTGAGATCAAGAGCGAAGTGAAGAAAAAGACCAGAAGAGCAGCCCCCTCAAGTGAGATCAAGCGCAAGACCGCGGTAAACCGCACAAGGCGAGTCAATACTTTGATCATGTTGAACCTACATTTTCTGCAAATTACTTTGGTTTAAATTATCAAATTGCATGCTGTTATTTTATATGCAAATACATGTTTAATTTAAGATTCTAGTTATATGCCCATTGTTGCCTTGAATAATATTACACCTCCTTTGGAATACTTGAATATGTGAACACTTGTCGCCCTAGCAAAAATTATAATAGTAACCTTTTGAAAATAAGTCCATAATTATATGCCATGCTTAGTATTGCTTAGATATTCATGGGCGCGAGAGCGCCTAAGCGTCACTTTTAATCATGAGAAAAATTGATTGGGCAGTCATGGTGGTAATGACTGGTGTATGTTGGATATGATTATTTTATATTCCCAAAAACCTCAAATTGCTTATTTATCTGGGCGGATGGTTCGGGGGTATGGTGCAGGTGTGCACGAGAGTGTGGTTTGTGGTAGAACCGCCCAGATACCACTAAGGACTGAATCTTGTCATGACCTCCTATGTAAAATAGTACAACCACAAGTCTGTAAAGTACAACTTGGCTAGGTAAATTTATCGAAACCCCCGGACTCATCTCACTGGTAGTGGATGGAAGTGGATACGCAAAGGGCAATGGGAGGCCTAAAGGGACACCGAGTTGGAGGGTGAGGTAACTAGCCGTACTAGCGTTGCTGGAAGTGGAGCCTGTGTCTTCGCTAGTAAACGTGGTTACATCCCGTGCATAGGTGTGACCCACCGCAAGTGGGAAGGTTCCCATAAGGTGAGATGACAAAAGGGGCTAGATACTTTGAAAAGTCACTGTGATGGTTGGCTCAACTGCACGTCTAAGGAATCATGTGGGGCAACGAGTAAACCATCTCTTGTGGGTAAAGTGTGCAAACTCTGCAGAGTCAAAACTATTCGAATAGCCGTGCCCACGGTCAAGGGCGGACATGGGAACTTAACCAGATATAGTTCTATTTCAAAATATTTTGTGGGTGGAATGGAAAAGTGGAGGGCAGTGGAAAGCCCTGATTTGAGTTGTCCTGGGTGTCGTCCCAGTGGTAAGTTAAGCGGCTATAACGCTGAAAGATGTCAAATGGTGTGATGCCATATTTATGGAAAAATTATGGTGATATTAGGCATATGGTGTGATGCCATATGTATGGAAAATCATGTTAATATTCCTTGAACATTATGTTTTGTTCCAAAGCTGCTAGGTCTCAGGAAATTTTATGTATTGTATTTCAAATAGTGGCATTTCTATTCCTACAAAATAAAATATGGAAAGAATAAGCAGGGTCGTGAGTAAAGGAAATAGATGTTTGTAGTGTACACATAAAGGTATTGGTGGATTCATGTCGATCATAAATAGGAAATGATAGTGTGGGTTCTAGGAGAAATAAATTGGTGGAGTCTAGCTGAATAGATAGGCTAAATAGATGATCTAATTGAATTTTCGGGAATTTGGAGGAGTAATACAAGTATTGGATTATAGTTCCTGACTAGTGATTTACTTGGTGGGAGAATACTAGTGGATCGTAGAATTAATCAATGATATTCTTGGTGGATATATAATGATGAATCGTAGAATTGATCAATGATATTCTTGGTGGATATATAATATTGAATCGTAGGCTTGATCAATGATATTCTTGGTGGATTTGAATCAATAAGAAAAAGGATTGGATTGTTAGAAAATCTGGATGAGAATGTTCGGTGGATTAATTAGGTGATGTCACTCGCTGTTTGGAGATTAGACAGCAATCAATTTGGAAAGAGTATGTTTGGTGGAATATCTAAATAATGTCACACGCTGTTTGGAGTTTTAGACAGCAATCAATATAAATGTGTGTAATTTCGGTGGATTAAGTCAATTATAGCAATCGTTGTTGGGAGTCTTAGACATCAGCTAATAATGAGAGTGAATCTTTGGTGGATTAAGTCAATGATGTCAATCGCGGTGAGGAGTCTTTAGGTCACAAAAACAACAATATGATATAATAATAGAAATGCTACTAAACGCATTTTATGGCAAATAAAATAACCCGAGCCTCTCCTTTGATAAGCCATGCATACTATTTATTTGCATTCTGTGTATTGGCTCGCGGAGCACGGGGTCGGAGTGCTCACGCTCGCTTTTGCGACAAAATTCAGAATCAAGAATCAAATCACCACGCCTCAGCATCAAGATTGGACAAGCTGGCAGAGAAGATGAAAATGTCAAGGGCTAGGTCGCGAACCTCCAGTTGGCTGCCTGTGGGCATGTCCTGAAGGTCCCACCTGTGTGCTCGTTCTTCCGCTGCTACAATTTATTGATTTCGGCCTAATCGGCCCATGAGTAAGTCTACTATTATATTTTCGCTTCCGCATGATATGTATTTTTGATATTCATTACTGTAACTGTGAGCACTATCTACTGATCCAGGGAATAGTGCGGTGGAATCACAGAGGGTGCCGGATTGTATAATTGGGCCCCTACAGGGCGGAGGGCCCATCGTCGAACGTGTCGGAGAGGGCGTGCACCGGGCGATGCGGAACTCGGCTGCCGACCTCAGCACGCCTGGCCAGGTCCTGATCGCCGAAGACGGTGATAACACCCTCTGGGCCCGGGAGCTTCACACACAAAAACGCGTAGCGTGGGATCGCCTCGAAAGAGTTGATGGCGGGTCGCCCCAGTATGGCGTTGTAAGGATGTGGGATATCCACGACGTCGAAGATGACATGCTCGGTCCGGATGTTACCCTTGCTGCCCTCCTGACGGAAAGTGACCGGAAGGGACACGTGCCCCAGGGCCTGCAGCGGTTGACCTCCGAAGCCTTGAAGTGGAGCTCCTGGCTGCTCTAGCCGGCTGTGGGGGATCCCCATATGGTCGAGGGCCTCGGCGAATAGGATATTCGCGGAGCTTCCCCCGTCGACAAGGACGCGCCTGACGTCACAGCGTGCTATGAGGGCCTGGATGACCAGAGGGTCTTGGTGAGGGTACTCCACGCCCCTGGCGTCATTCAAGTCGAAGGTGATGTTGCTGGGCGGCATCCACGATTGCGGCTGCTCCCCGGGGGCCCTTGAAGAGGAGCCTCCGGTGATGATGCTGACGGTGCGATGCTGCGCGCCCTCCGCTGCGGTGGCTCGCAGGGGGCTACCCCTTGGGTGCCCCACGTGGGCTCCGGCGAGGGGCCGAGGAGGCAGAGCCCGAGACCCGGCCGTCACCCTCCGCAGCTCCATAACCGCGGTGCATGCCCTTGTGTAATGATCACCATAGCCGTGTAACTCGCACCACTTGCCATAATGTAGGAGCTCTTGTTCTGCGTGGGGTTGGCCGCCGCAACCAAGTCCGCCTTCCGATCCCCGGTCTCCCCTCCATGAGGCGGGGTCGGGTCCTTGGCTGGCGCTCTCAGTGTCGAGGACATGATGGGCCGCCTGTGACCTGCGCTGGTGGCGCCGAGGTTTATGCCTGCTCCTTGAAGAGCCTTCCTGTACCCCGGTATCGTTGCCTTGGGGAGGGCCTCCTCGGGGCTCTCGGCTGCGGCCCTGCTTCGAGGAGGGACCACCCGCCCCCACCTCGTGCGGGGGGCGCTCCTCATGGGCGAGGTCAAGGGCGGTAGTGCTGCATCTTCACGCATCCTCCTCCGCCCGCGCATACTCGTCCATTTTGTCGAAGAGCTTGGCGATTGTCTTGATTGGCCTCCGCGCGTGGTACTCGGCCATTGGGCCCGGACGAAGGCCCTGTATGGCTGCATTAACGATGGTGGTTTCATTAACGTCTTTTACTTGGCATCGAACCTTGGCGAAGCGCCTGAAGTAGCCCCGGAGCTTCTCTGAGGGTCTTTGCTTCACAGCGAAGAGTTGGTCCGCGTCGACTTGCTCGACATAGTTTCCTTGGAAGTTGTTGTGAAGGCGGTCGCGGAGCTGCTCCCACGCGTAGATGGAGCCCGGCTCTATGGTAAAGAACCAAGAGAGCGCCACTCCTTGCAGCGCGAGGGGGAGTCCCTTCGCCTTCATGGTGTCGTCTCCGCCCGCGGCCTCAACCGCGGTTCCGTACACGCGCACGAACTCGCGGGGGTCCGTGTCGCCTTTATACGGGTCGATGACGCTATGAAGCTTGAAGTCTTCGGGCCATGCCGCCTGCTGCAGCCCCACCGAAAGTGGGGACTCCAGATCTAGGCGCCGCCGCGGCACGCGGCTAGACGTGGGGGCTTCGCGACTGTCCGCCCTCTCCGGCGTGGGCTCGGGCGTAATTACTGGCGCGGCCTGCTGGCTCCGAGCCTCTTGCATATCTCGGACGGCTCCGCGAAGGTCCCCTAGTTCCCGCTAGAACGCGTTGAGGGCTGCTAGTAGGGCGCTTTCCAGCGCAGGTGCTGTCGGGCCCGCCGAAACACCCAGCGGACGGGTCGGTGCAGGGGCCATCGCCTCACGATCTCCAAATCCGCCGGATGCTTCATTGCGGCTACCCCCCGCCACCTGATCCGCGCTGCCGGCGAGGGTGGCGGGGGCTGTCGTTGCAGTGCCAGCGACAGGGTTGGATGTCGATGTAGCGGCGCTGGCGGGGTCGGTCGTTGCAGCGCGGGAGTTGACGCCCGCGACCATTACGCCTACGCCGTCGCCAGCTCCTTCGACGGCCGATGCCGAAGCCCCATCTTCCTTCCCGTTGCCACCGCTGATGAAGCTTTTTCGGTGCCATCCTTCTTCTTCGGTCTTCAGGCTTGTCCCTGTCCTCCCCACGGACGGCGCCAGCTGTTGTGGTTATAGTCCAAACAGAGAGAGATGGTAGTGGAGAGGTGGGAGTGTTCTCCTTCACCCTCCCCCTCATCCTGATATATATATTCATATGGAGTATACTTTTACAATTATGCCCTTACATCTGTACATCCCCCTTAGGGGCATTTGAGTCATTACACATGTTACTCTGGTTCTTATAACCTCCTAACAGGCCTGCTGGGCTTAGGTGGGGGCCATCCCTACAACAGTATGTATTTCAAATCCATTTGAGTCGGTGTGAAACTTTCCACCACGATGGATTCCAGCTGAAACTACAAACTCCATTTGTACGAAATAGAGGCACGAAATGAAACTGAGTACCAAATACCCCGTATGGAGTTCACGTGCAGCCTAGCTCACTTTGGCATGCATTTTGAATTCGCCTGAGTCAGTATGAAACTTTGCTCTAAGATTGGTTTCAATCGAAACTACAAACTCTATTCGCACGAAATCGAGGCATGAAATGAAACTAAATGCCAAACAGCGCGAATAGAGTTCATATGCATCCTAGCTCAGCTCACCCTGCATTTCGAATCCGTGTGAGTCGGCGTGAAATGTTCCACCACGACGAGTTCCAATTGAAACTACAAACTCCATTCATACCAAATTGAGGCAAGAAATGGAACTGAAGGCCGAACACCCCGATTGGAGTTCATATGCGCCCTAACTGATTTTGGCATGCATTTGAAGGAACGCGCGTAGGCTACGATAGCAGAAAATAAAAAATTTCTACCGCGCACACTAGGACATCATGCTAAGGAGGGATCATAGATCGTTACCACTAGACGCGCAGCGCAGCGAAAGAAGAGTTGGAGAAGCCGATCCAACCACGCGCGTCGAGGTAGTAGTGGAAGTAGCCGATCGTCCCGAACAGATCGTCTCCTCCACGCGATCAACCACACCACGAGCAGATCCAATCTGTAGATTGTTGATGCCGATCAACGCCGCAACGAGCAGCGCCTCCACCGGTATCCACACGTCCGCGGCTGGAATGCCGATCGCGAGTGTACCAGCACACGCGAGCGGCTAGGGTTTGGCTCGGGAGGTGGCGGCTAGGGTTTTGCTCGGGAGGACCAGAAGCGTGCATCCCTCAGCCCCCCCGCCTCCATATATATAGACCTCCTCACTTGGGCCTCGTGGACCGAGGCCCAATAGGAGTCTATCCGGATCTCTATCCGAATTGAGCCCACATCCGAATCACATTCGAATTAGTGTTCCAACCCGTTAAGTGTGCGACCCTGTAGGTTCACGTATACTTGGTCGCGACCCGGAAACGCCTTTCCGGTCACCCTGTTAATAGCGGCCTCTAGCAGGACATATTAACCCCAAAGTATACGTAAAGATCATATCGGCTGAACCTGTAATGTTCTCATGTACGAATCCCTTTGCCTCACGATATAGATTAAGCTCAAGGCGAGACCTGTGTCATCCTCTTAATAGCTCAATCACTCTCTCGATTCCGTGATGGATTATAAACTCGTGATTGACTCCTCAATCACCTTGGCATGGCCATGCACTTTCATAATCCATTACATCGAGGGGCCCAGAGATATCTCTCCCATAAGGAGGGGCAAATTCTATCTTGATCATTCACATCCCACTACATGTTGCATGGCAAACCCAAAGACTACTTTTATGACTACCCAGTTACGGAGTAGTGTTTAGTAGTCCCAAAATAAGCTACTACGCATGTTGGGAACCATGATGATCTCAAGTCTAAGGATTCCACATAAACACTACTTGAGACCAACTGATGACACATGGAATCTCTGCAGTGTCTCATGGCGGGTCTATCCAACATATGTTCACTAACACATGTCCATATTATTGATTTGGTATCTCCATACCATGATCCATGAGACATGATCATCAATCAATACATATGCTGATCTTTGAATCATATTTGTTCCTCATATGATATATAATCAGGGATCATTTAGAAATAGCAACATTTTAACATTAAGAGTCTCATGAATAAGTCACATACTCATTGATAAATAATGATAATGTCTATTTCAAGGAACAAACTAATGCATCATAAACATAGTATGTGATATATATAACATCTCCATGTTGCCTCTAGGGCATAACACTAAATTTGGAATCCATCCGAGTAGGTGTGGAACTTTCCTCCACAATGGGTTGCAACGGAAACAACAAACTCCATGCACACAAAATCGTGGCTTATAACGAAACGAACGGAGTTCATATGCTCCCTACATCATTTTGGAATGCACTTTGAATCTGTCTGATTTCGTGTGAAACTTTCCTCAACGACGGGTTCCAACTGTTACTACAGCGCCATTCATACGAAATCAATGTGTGAAAATAAACTAAGTCAAGAACACCTCGAATGGAACTCATATACACCCTAGCTCATTTTGGCATACATTTTGATTTCATCCGAGTCGGTATGGCACTTTCCTCTACGACGAGTTCCGTCTGAAACTTCAAACTCTATTCATACAAAATCAAGTCACGAAATGAAACTGAGTGCCAACACCCTGAATGGAATTCATATGCCCCCCAGCACACTTCAACATTTATTTTGAATCCGTCTAGGTCGGTGTGAAAGTTTCCTCCACGACAGGTTCTAATTGGAAGTAGAAACTCCATTCATACAAAAGCAAGGCACGAAACAAAACTAAGTGTCAAACACCCGAATGGAGTTTAGATGCGATGTAGCTCATTTTGGCATGCATTTCGAATCCGTAAAACTTGGTGCGAAACTTAACTCAATGACGGTACCATTGGATAGTACAAATTCTACAAGCACAAAACCAACGAATGAAATGAAACTGAGTGCCAATACCTCGGATGGAGCTCATATATGCCCTATCACATTTTGGCATGCATTTCAAATCCGTCCGAGTCAGTGTGACACTTTCCTCCACGATGGGTTCCATCTGAAACTACAAACTCCATGCGTACGAAATCAAGGCATGAAATGAAACTGAGTGCCAAACACCCCAATGGAGTTCACATGCGCCCTAGCTCATTTTGGCATGCATTTCGAACCCGTTTGAGTCCATTGGGCAATACAAACTCCATGCACAGAAAATCGAGCAACGTAATGAAACCGTGTGCCAACATCCCGAGTGGAATTCAGATGTGCCCGAGCTCATTTCAGCTCGCATCTTGAATCCGTCCGAGTCAGTGTAAAACTTGTTTCCGCGATGGGTTCCACCTAAACTACAAACAAAATTCGTATAAAATCTCGCCCAAAACGAAATTGAGTTCCAACACTACGAATGGAGTTCATCTATGCTCTATCCTATCTTGGCATGTATATCGAAGCTGTAAGAGTTGACGTGAAACTTTCCTCGATGACGGGTTTCGCTGGGTAGTACAAACTCCATGATCACAAATCGGTGAACGGAATGAAATTGAGTGCCAAACACCTTTTACGGAGTTTATGTACACCTTACATTATTTTGGCATGAATTTTGAATACGTCCGAGTTGGTGCGACACTTTCTGACATGACCTGTTCCGTCTGAAACTACAAACTCCATTCGTACAAAATTGTGGCACGAAATGAACAGAGTGCCAGCACCCTGAATGGTGTTCGTACGCGCCCTAACGCATTTCAGCAGGCATTTCAAAGCTATCTGAGTTGGTGTTAAATATTCCTCGACGATGGGTTCTTTTAGGACGTACAAACTACATGAACGCAAAAATCTTGCACGCAATGAAACTGAGAGCGAACACCTCGAATGATGTTCATTTGTGTCCTAACTCATTTTGACATGTATTTCGAATCCATCCATGTGGGTGTGAAACTTTCCTCCACGACGGGCTCTATTGGGCAAATCAAACTACAGGCGCACAAAATCAAGGCACATACTGAAATTGTGCACCAAACACCACGAGTGGAGTTTATATGTGTCATATCTCATTTCGGTATTGTTGTGGCTATGGGCCAAACAGGAAAGGAGGGGACTTGTAGGAGAGGAAGAGGAGAGCCAGATTTGTGGAGAGGTGGTGAGAATGAGAGGATGTCCCCCCCTTTGGCCCTCCTGGGGGTTTATATATATGAGTGGGGTAGAATGGGAAATCCCCATTCTACCCCTTAGTATTTACAAAGGATGAGGGTACATTGGTATATTTACACTGGTATATTCCTCTACACTATTGGGCCGATTACATGTTGGACTAGTTGCACGGCCCAGTCACGGGGGGTTGGGCCACCCCTACAACAGTACTCCCTCGACAGCAAGCGCTAAGGTCCCGATGGGCGAGCTGACGCGATCAACCACCCCAGCCCCCCGTTCCCCGACAGCAAGCGCGAGGGAGTGGTGAGACGCTGCAACTAGTAGCTTGCAGACCCCGAGGCAATGCCTACGAAGAAATCAGTGAGCTCCTGCGCTGAATCCCGCGCCGTCCCGCCAAGGCGATGCCTACGAGGTGGACGGCGAAGTCGTGTGCCGAAGACATGCCGTCCCGCCGAGGCGATGCCTACGAGGCGGACGGCGGAGTCGAGTGCCGAAGACGTGTCGTCGAGCGCCGAAAATGTGCCATCCCGCCGAGGCGACGCCTACAAGGCGGACGGCGGAGTCGAGCGCCGAAGACGTGCCGTCCCACCGAGGCGATGCCTACGAGGCGGACGGCGGAGTCGAGTGCCGCTGGGGACGTGTCGTCGAGCGCCGAAGACGTGCTGTCCCGCCGAGGCGACGCCTACGAGGCGGACGGCGGAGTCGAGTGCTGAAGACGTGGCGTCTCGCCGAGGCGACGCCTACAAGGCGGATAGCGGAGTCGAGCGCCGAAGACGTGCCGTCCCGCTGAGGCGACGCCTACGAGGCGGACGACGGGGTCGAGCGCCGAAGACATGTCATCGAGCGCCGAAGACGTGCCGTCCCGCCGAGGCGACGCCTACAAGGCGAATGGCGGAGTCGAGCGCCGAAGACGTGCCGTCCCACTGAGGCGATGCCTACGAGGCGAACGGCGGAGTCGAGCACCGAAGACGTGCCGTCCCGCCGAGGCGAGGCCTACGAGGTGGACGGCGGAGTCGAGCGCCGAAGACGTGCCGTCCCGCCGAGGCGACGCCTACGAGGCGGACGGCGGAGTCGAGCGCCGAAGACGTGCCATCCCGCCGAGGCGATGCCTGCGAGGCGGACAGTTGAACGCCGAAGACGTGTCGTCGAGCGCCGAAGACGTGTCGACACTATCGTTCTCCTACCCTCGAAAAGAGTGTCCGCGAAGAGTGGGCGCTTGCGGCGTAGGCCGAGGGCACTACGCACGTGGAGGTAAGGAGGCGAGACCGCCGTTCCCCTACCTTCAAAGAGAGTGCCCGCGAAGAGCGGGCGCTTGCGGTGTAGGCCGAGGGAACTACGCACGCGGAGGCAAGGAGGCGAGACCGCTGTTCCCCTACCTTCAAACAGAGGGCCCGCGAAGAGTGGACGCTTGCGGTGTAGGCCGAGGGCGCTACGCACGCGGAGGCAAGGAGGCGAGGCTGCCGTTCCCCTACCTTCAAAAAGAGTGCCCGCGAAGAGCGGGCGCTTGCGGTGTAGGCCGAGGGCACTACGCACGCGGAGGCAAGGAGGCGAGACCGCCGTTCCCCTACCTTCAAAGATAGTGCCCGCGAAGAGCGGGTGCTTGCGGCTTAGGCCGAGGGCGCTACCCACGCGGAGGCAAGGAGGCGAGACCGCTGTTCCCCTACCTTCAAACAGAGTGCCCGCGAAGAGCGGGCGCTTGCGGCCTAGGCCGAGGGCGCTACGCACACGGAGGCAAGGAGGCGAGGCCGCCGTTCCCCTACCTTCAAAAAGAGTGCCCGTGAAGAGCGGGCGCTTGCGGCGTAGGCCGAGGGCCCTACGCACGCGGAGGCAAGGAGGCGAGACCGCCCTTCCCCTACCTTCAAAGAGAGTGCCCGCGAAGAGCGGGCGCTTGCGGCGTTGGCCGATGGCACTACGCACGCGTTGGCAAGGAGGCGAGGCCGCCGTTCCCTACCTTCAAACAGAGTTCCCGCGAAGAGCGGGCGCTTGCGGCGTAGGCCGAGGGCACTACGCACGCACAGGCAAGGAGGCGAGACCGCCGTTCCCCTACCTTCAAAGAGAGTGCCCGCGAAGAGCGGGCGCTTGTGGCCTAGGCCGAGGGCGCTACGCACGCGGGGGCAAGGAGGCGAGACCGTCGTTCCCCTACCTTCAAAGAGAGTGCCCGCGAAGAGCGGGCGCTTGCGGCGTAGGCCGAGGGCCCTACGCACGCGGAGGCAAGGAGGCGAGACCGCCGTTCCACTACCTTCAAACAGTGTGCCCGCGAAGAGCGGGCCCTTGCGGCGTAGGCCGAGGGCACTACGCACGCGGAGGCGAGGAGGCGAGACCGCCGTTCCCCTACCTTCAAAAAGAGTGCCCGCGAAGAGCGGGCGCTTGCGGCGTAGGCCGAGGGCACTACGCACGCGGAGGCTAGGAGGCGAGACCGCCGTTCCCCTACCTTCAAAGAGAGTGCCCGCGAAGAGCGGGCGCTTGCGGCGTAGGCCGAGGGCGCTACGCACGCGGAGGCAAGGAGAAGAGACCGCCGTTCCCCTACCTTCAAACAGAGTGCCCGCGAATAGCGGGCGCTTGCGGCGTAGGCCGAGGGCGCTACGCACGCGGAGGCAAGGAGGCGAGACCGCCGTTCCCCTACCTTCAAAAAGTGTGCCCGCGAAGAGCGGGCGCTTGTGGCGTAGGCCGAGGGCGCTACACACGCGGAGGCAAGGAGGCCAGACCGCTGTTCCCCTACCTTCAAAAAGTCACGGTGCACTCCCTGGTGCAACACGCGCGAGGGCGCGTTATCCAAGTGGTGCGCCACCTAAAGCGAGGCACTCCCTGGTGTCTTGGCCGTGTCGCAATTTATGACTTAATTTATAGTCCGTAGACTCGCGCGTGTGGAGGCGGACCTCGACGCTACGTCTTATTTAAAGTCCGTAGATTGGTGCGTGCGGAGGCGGACCTCGACGCTACATCTTAATTTATAGTCCGTAGACTTGCACGCGCGGAGGCGGACCTCGACACTACGTCTTATTTAAAGTCCGTAGACTGGTGCGTGCGGAGGCGGACCTCGACGCTACGTCTTAATTTATAGTCTATAGACTCGCGCGTGCGGAGGCAGACCTCGACGCTACGTCTTATTTAAAGTCCATAGACTGGTGCGTGCGGAGGCGGACCTCGACGCTACGTCTTAATTTATAGTCCGTAGACTCGCGCGCGTGGAGGCGGACCTCGACGCTACGTCTTATTTAAAGTCCGTAGACTGGTGCGTGCGGAGGCGGACCTCGAGGCTACGTCTTAATTTATAGTCCGTAGACTCGCCCGTGCGGAGGCGGACCTCGACGCTACGTCTTATTTAAAGTCCGTAGACTGGTGCGTGCGGAGGCGGACCTCGATGCTACGTCTTAATTTATAGTCCGTAGACTCGCGCGTGCGGAGGCGGACCTCGACGCTACGTCTTATTTAAAGTCCGTAGACTGGTGCGTGCGGAGGCAAGCTCAACGCTACGTCTTATTTAGAGTCCGTAGACTACACCGAGGCACTAGGCTGTTGTGCGATTTAAATAAAAAATAAGGACCAAAACAGAGGCAACAAAGAAATGGCCAAAGACTTGCGACAACAAAATGCTCCAGAATGTAGCATCGGAAAGCATTAGATGCTACGGTAGCCCAGAGTAGGCCAAAACCGATGGAGCAAATACGGCCAAATGAAATGCTCTTAGAATGAAACCGTAGCTACAACGAATAATATGCTGCATAACCGCTTTCTGAAAGCCATGCACACAAGAAGCAGGAGCTACTATTAAAGCCTCACAGATAATCATACGCAGTACGTACTGGGAGTGGCGGTGGCGACACAGAGTAGGCCCCGCTGTCTGGGTCGCGAAGCCCTGCGGTGCCAAGGAGAAGGGCGGCGAAGCCATCACGGAGCCAAGCGCAGGGCAGCGTATGCATACGCAAGAAACGGATACTTCACGCATGCACACGTAGGAGATTGCACGCGGGAGCGGAGACTTCGGAGCCGAGGCCGCGGGGTGGAGACTTTGGAGGTGAGGTCGGGGCGAGGCCATGGGCGCAACGAGGTCCTACGACGGACACGTCCCGCGGACGTGCGGCTACCGAGGCGGAGCGCGTGCACGCCGTGCGGCGTCGCGAAGAACACGCCGCGGGGCTGCAGCCCGCCGGAGGCGTACTCAGTGTGTCCGCGCCGCGGCCACCCCGGCAGCGAGCTGCGGCCCACGATGAGGGTTCTGCTCAGCTTCGTCGGCGCTGCCTCGAAGTTGCCATCGACGCGCAGGCGTCATGTGAGGTCCGGAGGCGACAGGCCGACCAGCCCGAAGGCTGAGGCCGCTCCCCTCCGCGTTGCGAAGGATGAGCTTCGACCTCTGCCCGCCTACGAGGATGGGCTCTGGCAGCCACTCGCCTCCGCGTCACCGAAGCCATGCTTCGACCTTCGCCCGCCTTCGAGCCGACGAGGACGGGCTCCGGCAGCTGCTCGCCTTCGCGTCACCGAAGCCATGCTTCGACCTTCGCCCGCCTTCAAGCCGACGAGGACGGGCTCCGGCAATCGCTCGCCTTCGCGTCGCCGAAGATGTGCTTCGACATCCGCCCGCCTTCGCGCGTGGTCGTGGATTCCCGGTCGTCGCGTCACTGAAGCCGTACTTCAGCCTGTGCTCGTCTGCGCGCCCGTCTTCGGCTGTACGGAGTCTGCCACGGCGAAATCCGACGTAACAAAGTCGGAGTGAGGCCCGGCGTGTCTGCATGGTGGAATACGCGTCCGCTCACTCAAACTCTGCCCTGTGCGTGCTCGCTCTGCGCGGAGTAGCGGTGGAATCTTGCTCACGCGGAGCAAGTGCATGGATGAGGCTCGTCTGCTGGGGCTTCCTGGCTTCGTGCGCCTGTAAGCCGCGGTCGAGCCGTCGCTGCCGCTGGGAGACAAGGGTAGGCCGCAGCGGAGGTTTGTTGTGGGGTACTCTTCGCTGTGTGGTTCATCGGAGACGAGGAGCCATGCATAGGCCATGCAGAGCGCGCTCGTAGTCCTGGCGCGGAGTCGAGGTCCTCCCCGAGGAGCTGGTACTTCACGAGCCCCCCGGCAGCGCCCTCGTTCACCACATGCGGAGTCGCGCGCGGAGGCCGCGGAGACCCAGACGCGCGTCACGCGGCCTGAATGGTACATGCATGCGACAGAGATGTTGGTCGCATGCTGGCTCCCGCGGCAGCTCACACCCCGCGCGCGACGTTGGTGGAGACTTCGGAGCTGCTCGCGTGACGTTGGCGGAGACTCCAGAAGACTTGGCGGAGACTTTGGAGCTGCTCGCGTGACGTTGGCGGAGACTCCAGAAGACTTGGCGGAGACTTCGGAGCTGCTTGCGCGACGTTGGCGAAGACTCGAGAAGACTTGGCGGAGACTTCGGAGCTACTCGCCACATTGGCGGAGACTCCAGAAGACTCGGCGGAGACTTCGGAGCTGCTAGCGCGACGTTGGCGAAGACTCTGGAAGACTTGGTGGAGACTCCAGGGGGCTCGACGGAGACTCCGACGCAGAGGCTACGCCGAGATCTCGATGCAGAAGGCCGCGACTCCGTGACAGCCAGAGCCGAGTGCCCGGTATCACTGGTGAGAAGAAACGCCAGAGCTTGCGCGCCGTGTGGCCATACCTCCGCTTGGCCTCTGCGGTGCGGGGGGACAGTCGGAGCCGATGTCTGGCAGCAGCGCGGAGACAGCTGGAGCTGGCGCCTGTTGGGCAGAGAGGCCCAGGAGGCCGCCGCGAAGCACCATAGGGGGAGGGCGAAGCTCCTGCATGCGGCTCCACGGGCACTATGGATCCGTCCTTCAGGATGCATGCATGGGGTGTCCAGCTATACACGAATTGCCTCTCCGCATCGATGCCGAAGTGAGCGGCTTCAAGCATACGCCTGAGTGGCCGTAATGTTGCCGTGGAGGCTTGACCTCACGGAGTGGGGGGGGGCGACGCGAAATCTTGACGCCTTCACGTATTACTCACGCACGCGACGCGGGGCTTGGCGGAGCCGTCAGGCAGGCCGACTTCGGAAGAGACCTCGCCGGGACCGTCCCCTGCGTGCTGAGAAACAAGGAGAGATATATTTGGATATATAATTGCATGCATGAATGTTACGTGATGTCCCGGTGCAGGCATGCTCATGCGGAGCCCGCCTAACACGACCTCCGGGCTCCGGGGACCTCGCTAGGATCTCGCCGAGGCAGGGCGTGGCGCGAGGATGCGGACTGCCTCGGAGACATCATGGATGGACGCCGTGGAGGGAGACCTCATGGACGGACGCCGCGAAGCCCGACGTCGGAGCGAAGACGGACAAGTCTAAGGGTGTGCTGATACTCTGGTCGGAGCGTAGACACCGGCTGTACGAGGGCTCTACCGGTACACTTGCCTTTTTGCTGCGTGAGAACAAGCAGCGGGCACAGTACTCACGCATGCATGGATGGGTTGCTTCATACGTGAATGGCCATGCATGGATGATACGTGAAGCATATAGATACATGAAGCGTATGTACAACGCATGCATGAAAGCCCATCATTAGGGGGCCCGGCTTAGCGCGCGGAGATGTTCCTTCTTGGACTTCGGCTCGGAGGTCATCAGCGCGAGGGCACGCGGAGGGCAGAGCGGCCTTCGGTACACACTGTACGTCGTGCGGAGACTCGCGAAGGCTCGTCGCGGAGGCGCGACGTCGAGCGGAGACTGATGGCGTAGGCTCGACGCGGATGCTGTCCTTAGCAACGCGGAGGCTCCGGGGGCTCGTATGCATGAACACGGATGGGTATCTCACGAATATCCCATGCATTCATACGCAGCATCAATTCACGAACACACACATGAAGCTTTCCACCACGATGGATTCCAGCTGAAACTACAAACTCCATTTGTACGAAATAGAGGCACAAAATGAAACTGAGTACCAAATACCCCGTATGGAGTTCACATGCACCCTAGCTCACTTTGGCATGCATTTTGAATTCGCCTGAGTCAGTATGAAACTTTGCTCTAAGATTGGTTTCAATCGAAACTACAAACTCTATTCGCACGAAATCGAGGCATGAAATGAAACTAAGTCCCAAATAGCGCGAATAGAGTTCATATGCATCCTAGCTCAGCTCACCCTGCATTTCGAATCCGTGTGGGTCGGCGTGAAATGTTCCACCACGACGAGTTCCAATTGAAACTACAAACTCCATTCATACCAAATTTAGGCAAGAAATGGAACTGAAGGCCGAACACCCCGATTGGAGTTCATATGCGCCCTAACTGATTTAGGCATGCATTTGGAATCCATCCGAGTAGGTGTGGAACTTTCCTCCACAATGGGTTGCAATGGAAACAACAAACTCCATACACACAAAATCGTGGCTTATAACGAAACGAATGGAGTTCATATGCACCCTACATCATTTTGGAATGCACTTTGAATCTGTCTGAGTTCGTGTGAAACTTTCCTCAACGACGGGTTCCAACTGTTACTACAGCGCCATTCATACGAAATCAATGTCTGAAAAGAAACTAAGTGAAGAACACCTCGAATGGAACTCATATACACCCTAGCTCATTTTGGCATGCATTTCGATTTCATCCGAGTCGGTATGGCACTTTCCTCTACGAGGAGTTCCGTCTGAAACTTCAAACTCTATTCATACAAAATCAAGTCACGAAATGAAACTGAGTGCCAACACCCTAAATGGAATTCATATGCCCCCCGGCACACTTCAACATTTATTTTCAATCCGTCTAGGTCGGTGTGAATGTTTCCTCCACGACAGGTTCTAATTGGAAGTAGAAACTCCATTCATACAAAATCAAGGCACGAAACAAAACTAAGTGTCAAACACCCGAATGGAGCTTAGATGCGATGTAGCTCATTTCGGCATGCATTTCGAATCCGTAAAACTTGGTGCGAAACTTAACTCAATGACGGTACCATTGGATAGTACAAACTCTACGAGCACAAAACCAACGAACGAAATGAAACTGAGTGCCAATACCTCGGATGGTGCTCATATACGCCCTATCACATTTTGGCATGCATTTCAAATCCGTCCGAGTCAGTGTGACACTTTCCTACACGATGGGTTCCATCTGAAACTACAAACTCCATGCGTACGAAATCAAGGCATGAAATGAAACTGAGTGCCAAACACCCCAATGGAGTTCACATGCGCCCTAGCTCATTTTGGCATGCATTTCGAACCCGTTTGAGTCCATTGGGCAATACAAACTCCATGCACAGAAAATCGAGCAACGTAATGAAACAGTGTGCCAACATCCCGAGTGGAATTCAGATGTGCCCGAGCTCAATTCAGCTCGCATCTTGAATCCGTCCGAGTCGGTGTAAAAGTTGTTTCCGCGATGGGTTCCACCTAAACTACAAACACAATTCGTATGAAATCTCGCCCAAAACGAAATTGAGTTCCAACACTACGAATGGAGTTCATCTATGCTCTATCCTATCTTGGCATGTATATCGAAGCTATCGGAGTTGACGTGAAACTTTCCTCGATGACGGGTTTCGCTGGGTAGTACAAACTCCATGATCACAAATCGGTGAACGGAATGAAACTGAGTGCCAAACACCTTTTACAGAGTTTATGTACACCTTACATCATTTTGGCATGCATTTTGAATACGTCCGAGTTGGTGCGACACTTTCCGACATGACCTGTTCCGTCTGAAACTACAAACTCCATTCGTACAAAATTGTGGCACGAAATGAACAGAGTGCCAGCACCCTGAATGGGGTTCGTACGCGCCCTAACGCATTTCTGCAGACATTTCAAAGCTATCTGAGTTGGTGTTAAACATTCCTCGACGAGGGGTTCTTTTAGGACGTACAAACTACATGAACGCGAAAATCTTGCACGCAATGAAACTGAGAGCCAACACCTCGAATGATGTTCATTTGTGTCCTAACTCATTTTGACATGTATTTCGAATCGATCCATGTCGGTGTGAAACTTTCCTCCACGACAGGCTCCATTGGGCAAATCAAACTACAGGCGCACAAAATCAAGGCACGTACTGAAATTGTGCACCAAACACCACGAGTGGAGTTCATATGTGTCATATCTCATTTCAGTATGTATTTCAAATCCGTTTGAGTCGGTGTGAAACTTTCCACCACGATGGATTCCAGCTGAAACTACAAACTCCATTTGTACGAAATAGAGGCTCCAAATGAAACTGAGTACCAAATTCCACGTATGGAGTTCACATGCACCCTAGCTCACTTTGGCATGCATTTTGAATTCGCCTGAGTCAGTATGAAACTTTGCTCTAAGATTGGTTTCAATCGAAACTACAAACTCTACTCGCACGAAATCGAGGCATGAAATGAAACTAAGTGCCAAACAGCGCGAATAGAGTTCATATGCATCCTAGCTCAGCTCACCCTGCATTTCGAATCCGTGTGAGTCGGCGTGAAATGTTCGACCACGGCGAGTTCCAATTGAAACTACAAACTCCATTCATACCAAATTGAGGCAAGAAATGGAACTGAAGGCCGAACACCCCGATTGGAGGTCATATGCGCCCTAACTGATTTCGGCATGCATTTGCAATCCATCCGAGTAGGTGTGGAACTTTCCTCCACAATGGGTTGCAACGGAAACAACAAACTCCACGCACACAAAATCGTGGCTTATAACGAAACGAATGGAGTTCATATGCACCCTACATCACTTTGGAATGCACTTTGAATCTGTCTGAGTTCATGTGAAACTATCCTCAACGACGGGTTCCAACTGTTACTACAACGCCATTCATACGAAATCAATGTGTGAAAAGAAACTAAGTAAAGAACACCTCGAATGGAACTCATATACACCCTAGCTCATTTTGGCAAGCATTTCGATTTCATCCGAGTCGGTATGGCACTTTCCTCTATGAGGAGTTCCGTCTGAAACTTCAAACTCTATTCATACAAAATCAAGTCACGAAATGAAACTGAGTGCCAACACCCTGAATGGAATTCATATGCCCCCCGGCACACTTCAACATTTATTTTGAATCCGTCTGGGTCGGTGTGAAAGTTTCCTCCACGTCAGGTTCTAATTGGAAGTAGAAACTCCATTCATACAAAATCAAGGCACGAAACAAAACTAAGTGTCAAACACCCGAATGTAGTTTAGATGCGATGTAGCTCATTTCGGCATACATTTCGAATCCATAAAACTTGGTACGAAACTTAACTCAATGACGGTACCATCGGATAGTACAAACTCTACGAGCACAAAACCAACGAACGAAATGAAACTGAGTGCCAATACCTCGGATGGAGCTCATATACGCCCTATCACATTTTGGCATGCTTTTCAAATCCGTCCGAGTCAGTGTGACACTTTCCTCCACGATGGGTTCCATCTGAAACTACAAAGTCCATGCGTACGAAATCAAGGCATGAAATGAAACTGTGTGCCAAACATCCCAATGGAGTTCACATGCGCCCTAGCTCATTTTGGCATGCATTTCGAACCCGTTTGAGTCCATTGGGCAATACAAACTCCATGCACAGAAAATCGAGCAACGTAATGAAGCAGTGTGCCAACATCCCGAGTGGAATTCAGATGTGCCCGAGCTCAATTCAGCTCGCATCTTGAATCCGTCCGAGTCGGTGTAAAACTTGTTTCCGCGATGGGTTTCACCTAAACTACAAACACAATTCGTATGAAATCTCGCCCAAAACGAAAATGAGTTCCAACACTACGAATGGAGTTCATCTATGCTCTATCCTATCCTGGCATGTATATCGAAGCTATCGGAGTTGACGTGAAACTTTCCTCGATGACGGGTTTCGCTGGGTAGTACAAACTCCATGATCACAAATCGGTGAACGGAATGAAAC
This sequence comes from Dendrocalamus latiflorus, assembly GCA_017311315.1. Lineage (NCBI taxonomy): Eukaryota > Viridiplantae > Streptophyta > Magnoliopsida > Poales > Poaceae > Dendrocalamus > Dendrocalamus latiflorus. The sequence goes on along the minus strand of CM029673.1, from coordinate 6,071,591 downwards.
TGAGTGCCAAACACCTTTTACAGAGTTTATGTACACCTTACATCATTTTGGCATGCATTTTGAATACGTCCGAGTTGGTGCGACACTTTCCGACATGACCTGTTCCGTCTGAAACTACAAACTCCATTCGTACAAAATTGTGGCACGAAATGAACAGAGTGCCAGCACCCTGAATGGGGTTCGTACGCGCCCTAACGCATTTCTGCAGACATTTCAAAGCTATCTGAGTTGGTGTTAAACATTCCTCGACGAGGGGTTCTTTTAGGACGTACAAACTACATGAACGCGAAAATCTTGCACGCAATGAAACTGAGAGCCAACACCTCGAATGATGTTCATTTGTGTCCTAACTCATTTTGACATGTATTTCGAATCGATCCATGTCGGTGTGAAACTTTCCTCCACGACAGGCTCCATTGGGCAAATCAAACTACAGGCGCACAAAATCAAGGCACGTACTGAAATTGTGCACCAAACACCACGAGTGGAGTTCATATGTGTCATATCTCATTTCAGTATGTATTTCAAATCCGTTTGAGTCGGTGTGAAACTTTCCACCACGATGGATTCCAGCTGAAACTACAAACTCCATTTGTACGAAATAGAGGCTCCAAATGAAACTGAGTACCAAATTCCACGTATGGAGTTCACATGCACCCTAGCTCACTTTGGCATGCATTTTGAATTCGCCTGAGTCAGTATGAAACTTTGCTCTAAGATTGGTTTCAATCGAAACTACAAACTCTACTCGCACGAAATCGAGGCATGAAATGAAACTAAGTGCCAAACAGCGCGAATAGAGTTCATATGCATCCTAGCTCAGCTCACCCTGCATTTCGAATCCGTGTGAGTCGGCGTGAAATGTTCGACCACGGCGAGTTCCAATTGAAACTACAAACTCCATTCATACCAAATTAAGGCAAGAAATGGAACTGAAGGCCGAACACCCCGATTGGAGGTCATATGCGCCCTAACTGATTTCGGCATGCATTTGCAATCCATCCGAGTAGGTGTGGAACTTTCCTCCACAATGGGTTGCAACGGAAACAACAAACTCCACGCACACAAAATCGTGGCTTATAACGAAACGAATGGAGTTCATATGCACCCTACATCACTTTGGAATGCACTTTGAATCTGTCTGAGTTCATGTGAAACTATCCTCAACGACGGGTTCCAACTGTTACTACAACGCCATTCATACGAAATCAATGTGTGAAAAGAAACTAAGTAAAGAACACCTCGAATGGAACTCATATACACCCTAGCTCATTTTGGCAAGCATTTCGATTTCATCCGAGTCGGTATGGCACTTTCCTCTATGAGGAGTTCCGTCTGAAACTTCAAACTCTATTCATACAAAATCAAGTCACGAAATGAAACTGAGTGCCAACACCCTGAATGGAATTCATATGCCCCCCGGCACACTTCAACATTTATTTTGAATCCGTCTGGGTCGGTGTGAAAGTTTCCTCCACGTCAGGTTCTAATTGGAAGTAGAAACTCCATTCATACAAAATCAAGGCACGAAACAAAACTAAGTGTCAAACACCCGAATGTAGTTTAGATGCGATGTAGCTCATTTCGGCATACATTTCGAATCCGTAAAACTTGGTACGAAACTTAACTCAATGACGGTACCATCGGATAGTACAAACTCTACGAGCACAAAACCAACGAACGAAATGAAACTGAGTGCCAATACCTCGGATGGAGCTCATATACGCCCTATCACATTTTGGCATGCTTTTCAAATCCGTCCGAGTCAGTGTGACACTTTCCTCCACGATGGGTTCCATCTGAAACTACAAAGTCCATGCGTACGAAATCAAGGCATGAAATGAAACTGTGTGCCAAACATCCCAATGGAGTTCACATGCGCCCTAGCTCATTTTGGCATGCATTTCGAACCCGTTTGAGTCCATTGGGCAATACAAACTCCATGCACAGAAAATCGAGCAACGTAATGAAGCAGTGTGCCAACATCCCGAGTGGAATTCAGATGTGCCCGAGCTCAATTCAGCTCGCATCTTGAATCCGTCCGAGTCGGTGTAAAACTTGTTTCCGCGATGGGTTTCACCTAAACTACAAACACAATTCGTATGAAATCTCGCCCAAAACGAAATTGAGTTCCAACACTACGAATGGAGTTCATCTATGCTCTATCCTATCCTGGCATGTATATCGAAGCTATCGGAGTTGACGTGAAACTTTCCTCGATGACGGGTTTCGCTGGGTAGTACAAACTCCATGATCACAAATCGGTGAACGGAATGAAACTGAGTGCCAAACACCTTTTACAGAGTTTATGTACACCTTACATCATTTTGGCATGCATTTTGAATACGTCCGAGTTGGTGCGACACTTTCCGACATGACCTGTTCCGTCTGAAACTACAAACTCCATTCGTACAAAATTGTGGCACGAAATGAACAGAGTGCCAGCACCCTGAATGGGGTTCGTACGCGCCCTAACGCATTTCTGCAGACATTTCAAAGCTATCTGAGTTGGTGTTAAACATTCCTCGACGAGGGGTTCTTTTAGGACGTACAAACTACATGAACGCGAAAATCTTGCACGCAATGAAACTGAGAGCCAACACCTCGAATGATGTTCATTTGTGTCCTAACTCATTTTGACATGTATTTCGAATCGATCCATGTCGGTGTGAAACTTTCCTCCACGACAGGCTCCATTGGGCAAATCAAACTACAGGCGCACAAAATCAAGGCACGTACTGAAATTGTGCACCAAACACCACGAGTGGAGTTCATATGTGTCATATCTCATTTCAGTATGTATTTCAAATCCGTTTGAGTCGGTGTGAAACTTTCCACCACGATGGATTCCAGCTGAAACTACAAACTCCATTTGTACGAAATAGAGGCTCCAAATGAAACTGAGTACCAAATTCCACGTATGGAGTTCACATGCACCCTAGCTCACTTTGGCATGCATTTTGAATTCGCCTGAGTCAGTATGAAACTTTGCTCTAAGATTGGTTTCAATCGAAACTACAAACTCTACTCGCACGAAATCGAGGCATGAAATGAAACTAAGTGCCAAACAGCGCGAATAGAGTTCATATGCATCCTAGCTCAGCTCACCCTGCATTTCGAATCCGTGTGAGTCGGCGTGAAATGTTCGACCACGGCGAGTTCCAATTGAAACTACAAACTCCATTCATACCAAATTGAGGCAAGAAATGGAACTGAAGGCCGAACACCCCGATTGGAGGTCATATGCGCCCTAACTGATTTCGGCATGCATTTGCAATCCATCCGAGTAGGTGTGGAACTTTCCTCCACAATGGGTTGCAACGGAAACAACAAACTCCACGCACACAAAATCGTGGCTTATAACGAAACGAATGGAGTTCATATGCACCCTACATCATTTTGGAATGCACTTTGAATCTGTCCGAGTTCATGTGAAACTTTCCTCAACGACGGGTTCCAACTGTTACTACAACGCCATTCATACGAAATCAATGTGTGAAAAGAAACTAAGTATAGAACACCTCGAATGGAACTCATATACACCCTAGCTCATTTTGGCAAGCATTTCGATTTCATCCGAGTCGGTATGGCACTTTCCTCTATGAGGAGTTCCGTCTGAAACTTCAAACTCTATTCATACAAAATCAAGTCACGAAATGAAACTGAGTGCCAACACCCTGAATGGAATTCATATGCCCCCCGGCACACTTCAACATTTATTTTGAATCCGTCTGGGTCGGTGTGAAAGTTTCCTCCATGTCAGGTTCTAATTGGAAGTAGAAACTCCATTCATACAAAATCAAGGCACGAAACAAAACTAAGTGTCAAACACCCGAATGGAGTTTAGATGCGATGTAGCTCATTTCGGCATACATTTCGAATCCGTAAAACTTGGTGCGAAACTTAACTCAATGACGATACCATTGGATAGTACAAACTCTACGAGCACAAAACCAACGAACGAAATGAAACTGAGTGCCAATACCTCGGATGGAGCTCATATACGCCCTATCACATTTTGGCATGCTTTTCAAATCCGTCCGAGTCAGTGTGACACTTTCCTCCACGATGGGTTCCATCTGAAACTACAAATTCCATGCGTACGAAATCAAGGCATGAAATGAAACTGTGTGCCAAACATCCCAATGGAGTTCACATGCGCCCTAGCTCATTTTGGCATGCATTTCGAACCCGTTTGAGTCCATTGGGCAATACAAACTCCATGCACAGAAAATCGAGCAACGTAATGAAGCAGTGTGCCAACATCCCGAGTGGAATTCAGATGTGCCCGAGCTCATTTCGGCTCGCATCTTGAATCCGTCCGAGTCGGTGTAAAACTTGTTTCCGCGATGGGTTCCACCTAAACTACAAACACAATTCGTATGAAATCTCGCCCAAAACGAAATTGAGTTCCAACACTACGAATGGAGTTCATCTATGCTCTATCCTATCCTGGCATGTATATCGAAGCTATCGAAGTTGACGTGAAACTTTCCTCGATGACGGGTTTCGCTGGGTAGTACAAACTCCATGATCACAAATCGGTGAACGGAATGAAACTGAGTGCCAAACACCTTTTACGA
>CM029673.1:6050890-6066908 GCA_017311315.1 Dendrocalamus latiflorus | reverse complement strand
TGAGTCAGGCGAATTCAAAATGTATGCCAAAATGGGTGGGGATGCATATGAACTCCATTCGGGGTATTCGGTACTCAGTTTCATTTCGTGACTCGATTTCGTGTGCATGCAGTTTACATTTCCCGTCGAAACCCATTTTTGGAGGAAAGTTTACGGTCGAGTTGGATGGTTTCGAAATGCGTGCCAAAATGAGATATGATGCATGTCATGTCCATTCAAGGTGTTTGCCACTCAGTTTATTCACATACATGGAGTTTGCACGGCGTCGGAATTCGATATAGAGGAAAGTTTAACACCGACTCGGATGGATTCAAAGCATGCCAAACGAGGTAGGGCACATATGAAGTCCATTCGAGGTGTTTGGCACTCGGTTTCATTGCGTGTCTCGATTTTGTCCGTATGGAGTTTGTAGTGCCCGTTGAAACCCACCTTGGTGGAAAGTTTAACACTGGGTCGGATTGATTCAAAATCATTGCGGAAAATAGTTAGGGCACACGTGAAGTCCATTCGATGTGTTTGGCACTCAATTTCATTTTGTCACTCGATTTCGTACGAGTGGAGTTTAAAGTACCCGTCAGAATCCATTTCGGTGGAAAGTTTAACACGGAGTCAGACGGATTCAAAATGTCTGCCGAGATGAGTTGGGATGCATATGAAGTCCATTCGGGGTATTTGGTACTCAGTTTCATTTCGTGACTCGATTTCGTAAGCATGCAGTTTACATATTCCGTCGAAACCCATTTTGGAGGAAAGTTTACCGTCGAGTTGGATGGATTCGAAATGTGTGCCAAAATGAGATGTGATGAATGTCAAGTCCATTCAAGGTGTTTGCCGCCCTGTTTATTTCATGTCTCGATTTCACAAACATGGAGTTTGCAGTGCCCGTCGGAATTCGATTTTGACGAAAGTTTAACACCTACTCAGTTGGATTCAATGCACGCCACATAAGGTTGGGCACATATGAAGTCCATTCGAGTTGTTTGGCGCTCAGTTTCATTGCGTGTCTCGATTTTGTCCGTATGGAGTTTGTAGTACCCGTTGAAACCCACTTTGGTGGAAAGTTTAACACTGGGTCGGATTGATTCAGAATCAATACGGAAAATAGTTAGGGCACACGTGTAGTCCATTCGATGTGTTTGGCACTCAGTTTCATTTCGTCGCTCGATTTCGTACGAGTGGAGTTTAAAGTACCAGTCAGAATCCATTTCGGTGGAAAGTTTAACACGGAGTCAGGCTAATTCAAAATGTATGCCAAAATGGGTGGGGATGCATATGAACTCCATTCGGGGTATTCGGTACTCAGTTTCACTTCGTGACTCGATTTCGTGTGCATGCAGTTTACATTTCCCGTCGAAACCCATGTTTGGAGGAAAGTTTACGGTCGAGTTGGATGGTTTCGAAATGCGTGCCAAAATGAGATATGATGCATGTCAAGTCCATTCAAGGTGTTTGCCAATCAGTTTATTCACATACATGGAGTTTGCAATGCCCGTCGGAATTCGATTTTGACGAAAGTTTAACACCGACTCAGTTGGATTCAAAGCATGCCAAACGAGGTAGGGCACATATGAAGTCCATTCGAGGTGTTTGGCACTCGGTTTTATTGCGTGTCTCGATTTTGTCCGTATGGACTTTGCAGTACCCGTTGAAACCCACCTTGGTGGAAGGTTTAACACTGGGTCGGATTGATTCAAAATCATTGCGGAAAATAGTTAGGGCACACGTGAAGTCCATTCGATGTGTTTGGCACTCAATTTCATTTTGTCACTCGATTTCGTACGAGTGGAGTTTAAAGTAACCGTCAGAATCCATTTCGGTGGAAAGTTTAACACGGAGTCAGACGGATTCAAAATGTCTGCCGAGATGAGTGGGGATGCATATGAAGTCCATTCGGGGTATTTGGTACTCAGTTTCATTTCGTGACTCGATTTCGTATGCATGCAGTTTACATATTCCGTCGAAACCCATTTTGGAGGAAAGTTTACCGTCGAGTTGGATGGATTCGAAATGTGTGCCAAAATGAGATGTGATGAATGTCAAGTCCATTCAAGATGTTTGCCGCCCTGTTTATTTCATGTCTCGATTTCACAAACATGGAGTTTGCAGTGCCCGTCGGAATTCGATTTTGACGAAAGTTTAACACCGACTCAGTTGGATTCAATGCACGCCACATAAGGTAGGGCACATATGAAGTCCATTCGAGTTGTTTGGCGCTCAGTTTCATTGCGTGTCTCGATTTTATCCGTATGGAGTTTGTAGTACCCGTTGAAACCCACTTTGGTGGAAAGTTTAACACTGGGTCGGATTGATTCAGAATCAATGCGGAAAATAGTTAGGGCACACGTGTAGTCCATTCGATGTGTTTGGCACTCAGTTTCATTTCGTCGCTCGATTTCGTACGAGTGGAGTTTAAAGTACCAGTCAGAATCCATTTCGGTGGAAAGTTTAACACGGAGTCAGGCGAATTCAAAATGTATGCCAAAATGGGTGGGGATGCATATGAAGTCCATTCGGGGTATTCGGTACTCAGTTTCACTTCGTGACTCGATTTCGTGTGCATGCAGTTTACATTTCCCGTCGAAACCCATTTTTGGAGGAAAGTTTACGGTCGAGTTGGATGGTTTCGAAATGCGTGCCAAAATGAGATATGATGCAAGTCAAGTCCATTCAAGGTGTTTGCCACTCAGTTTATTCACATACATGGAGTTTGCAGTGCCCGTCGGAATTCGATTTTGACGAAAGTTTAACACCGACTTAGTTGGATTCAAAGCATGCCAAACGAGGTAGGGCACATATGAAGTCCATTCGAGGTGTTTGGCACTCGGTTTTATTGCGTGTCTCGATTTTGTCCGTGTGGACTTTGTAGTACCCGTTGAAACCCACCTTGGTGGAAGGTTTAACACTGGGTCGGATTGATTCAAAATCATTGCGGAAAATAGTTAGGGCACACGTGAAGTCCATTCGATGTGTTTGGCACTCAATTTCATTTTTTCACTCGATTTCGTACGAGTGGAGTTTAAATTACCCGTCAGAATCCATTTCGGTGGAAAGTTTAACACGGAGTCAGACGGATTCAAAATGTCTACCGAGATGAGTGGGGATGCATATGAAGTCCATTCAGGGTATTTGGTACTCAGTTTCATTTCGTGACTCGATTTCGTATGCATGCAGTTTACATATTCCGTCGAAACCCATTTTGGAGGAAAGTTTACCGTCGAGTAGGATGGATTCGAAATGTGTGCCAAAATGAGATGTGATGAATGTCAAGTCCATTCAAGGTGTTTGCCGCTCTGTTTATTTCATGTCTCGATTTCACAAGCATGGAGTTTGCAGTGCCCGTCGGAATTCGATTTTGACGAAAGATTAACACTGACTCAGTTGGATTCAATGCACGCCACATAAGGTAGGGCACATATGAAGTCCATTCGAGTTGTTTGGCGCTCAGTTTCATTGCGTGTCTCGATTTTATCCGTATGGAGTTTGTAGTACCCGTTGAAACCCACTTTGGTGGAAAGTTTAACACTGGGTCGGATTGATTCAGAATCAATGCGGAAAATAGTTAGGGCACACGTGTAGTCCATTCGATGTGTTTGGCACTCAGTTTCATTTCGTCGCTCGATTTCGTACGAGTGGAGTTTAAAGTACCAGTCAGAATCCATTTCGGTGGAAAGTTTAACACGGAGTCAGGCGAATTCAAAATGTATGCCAAAATGGGTGGGGATGCATATGAAGTCCATTCGGGGTATTCGGTACTCAGTTTCACTTCGTGACTTGATTTCGTGTGCATGCAGTTTACATTTCCCGTCGAAACCCATTTTTGGAGGAAAGTTTACGGTCGAGTTGGATGGTTTCGAAATGCGTGCCAAAATGAGATATGATGCATGTCAAGTCCATTCAAGGTGTTTGCCACACAGTTTATTCACATACATGGAGTTTGCAGTGCCCGTCGGAATTCGATTTTGACGAAAGTTTAACACCGACTCAGTTGGATTCAAAGCATGCCAAACGAGGTAGGGCACATATGAAGTCCATTCGAGGTGTTTGGCACTCGGTTTTATTGCGTGTCTCGATTTTGTCCGTATGGACATTGTAGTACCCGTTGAAACCCACCTTGGTGGAAGGTTTAACACTGGGTCGGATTGATTCAAAATCATTGCGGAAAATAGTTAGGGCACACGTGAAGTGCATTCGATGTGTTTGGCACTCAATTTCATTTTGTCACTCGATTTCGTACGAGTGGAGTTTAAAGTACCCGTCAGAATCCATTTCGGTGGAAAGTTTAACACGGAGTCGGACGGATTCAAAATGTCTGCCGAGATGAGTGGGGATGCATATGAAGTCCATTCGGGGTATTTGGTACTCAGTTTCATTTCGTGACTCGATTTCGTATGCATGCAGTTTACATATTCCGTCGAAACCCATTTTGGAGGAAAGTTTACCGTCGAGTTGGATGGATTCGAAATGTGTGCCAAAATGAGATGTGATGAATGTCATGTCCATTCAAGGTGTTTGCCGCTCTGTTTATTTCATGTCTCGATTTCACATACATTGAGTTTGCAGTGCCCGTCGGAATTCGATTTTGACGAAAGTTTAACACCGACTCAGTTGGATTCAATGCACGCCACATAAGGTAGGGCACATATGAAGTCCATTCGAGTTGTTTGGTGCTCAGTTTCATTGCGTGTCTCGATTTTGTCCGTATGGAGTTTGTAGTACCCGTTGAAATCCACTTTGGTGGAAAGTTTAACACTGGGTCGGATTGATTCAGAATCAATGCGGAAAATAGTTAGGGCACACGTGTAGTCTATTCGATGTGTTTGGCACTCAGTTTCATTTCGTCGCTCGATTTCGTACGAGTGGAGTTTAAAGTACCAGTCAGAATCCATTTCGGTGGAATGTTTAACACGGAGTCAGGCGAATTCAAAATGTATGCCAAAATGGGTGGGGATGCATATGAACTCCATTCGGGGTATTCGGTACTCAGTTTCATTTCGTGACTCGATTTCGTGTGCATGCAGTTTACATTTCCCGTCGAAACCCATTTCTGGAGGAAAGTTTACGGTCGAGTTGGATGGTTTCGAAATGCGTGCCAAAATGAGATATGATGCATGTCAAGTCCATTCAAGGTGTTTGCCACTCAGTTTATTCACATACATGGAGTTTGCAGTGCCCGTCGGAATTCGATTTTGACGAAAGTTTAACACCGACTCAGTTGGATTCAATGCACGCCACATAAGGTAGGGCACATATGAAGTCCATTCGAGTTGTTTGGCACTCGGTTTCATTGCGTGTCTCGATTTTGTCCGTATGGACTTTGTAGTACCCGTTGAAACCCACCTTGGTGGAAGGTTTAACACTGGGTCGGATTGATTCAAAATCATTGCGGAAAATAGTTAGGGCACACGTGAAGTCCATTCGATGTGTTTGGCACTCAATTTCTTTTTGTCGCTCGATTTCGTACGAGTGGAGTTTAAAGTAGCCGTCAGAGTCCATTTCGGTGGAAAGTTTAACACCGAGTCAGACGGATTCAAAATGTCTGCCGAGATGAGTGGGGATGCATATGAAGTCCATTCGGGGTATTTGGTACTCAGTTTCATTTCGTGACTCGATTTCGTATGCATGCAGTTTACATATTCCGTCGAAACCCATTTTGGAGGAAAGTTTACCGTCGAGTTGGATGGATTCGAAATGTGTGCCAAAATGAGATGTGATGAATGTCATGTCTGATACGGGGTCGCCCGATCTTCTCGACGTAGGATCAAGGTACTCACGTGGAATTGATGAATCGTAGTGATCCCCCGTTGCCAATGCAAGAGTTAGCACTCTATAATTCGCCCAATCACACGTGTTGAACTTCACGACCACCAGATGAAGTTCTATCGCGCTTCCAATTCCCAGCGGAAAGGTTGAACGATCTTGATTTTTGACTAACTCCCAATTCCTTCAATGTTGTTCGGCCAACAGAAAGAACAAGAGTATTTTTAATATCAAAAGTGGTTCCCTTTACAATGGGGGTCTACCCCTCAATATATAGCCTCAGCCCAAGGCTATTCAACACTAAATTTCCCATGTGGGACTATTCACGTGTACTGTAGCACGGTTACTGTTCATGGGCCGTACGGGTACTGTTCATGGGCCTTGTACTGTTCACGGTACTGTTCACGCCTGTTCACGGTACTGTTCATGGGCTGAATTCTGTAGCTCATATCCTTGATCTCCATCCATCGCTGACTCTTCAAACCTGAGCACAAGTAAAATATTGTTTTTAGGTAGTATGAAATTCTCATTAAAATTAATGACATATTCATTAAGGAGCAGGTTCACCTGAGATTGTAGTTTCTTGGCTCGTGCTCTTGTTATTGGTCCTGTTATTGAAGTCTCATTACTAGTTTTGGTATTACTAGCGATGTCCTCATCATCCTCCCCTTCTTGAAAAGGAGTCGACCTCGACTCTGTACAATCTTGTCCAAAGAAGGGTGATAGATCAGCAACATTAAATGTAGAACTTACCCCATAGTCATCACCGGGAAGCTCAATCTTGTATGCATTGTCATTGATCTTGGCAAGAACTTTGAATGGTCCATCACCACGGGGCATCAACTTAGATCTACGCTTCTCCGGAAAGCGATCTTTGCGAAGGTGTACCCACACTAAATCACCTGGTTCAAAAAGCATTTTCTTTCTAGACTTGTTAGCTTTAGAAGCATAAGCACGTACCTTCTTTTCAATTACCTCTTTGGTTGTGGCATGGAGCTTTTTTACAAAATCAGCACGTTTAGAAGCCTCCATATTAGCGCGTTCTTGTAGTGGGAGTGGAAGCAAATCAAGTGGCGTGATTGGTTTGAAACCATACACCACCTCGAATGGACACAATTCAGTTGTAGAATGTACCGCCCTGTTATATGCAAACTCCACATGCGGTAGGCAATCTTCCCACTCTTTCAAGTTCTTCTTTATCATTGTACGTAGCAATGTTGAAAGTGTGCGGTTCACCACCTCCGTTTGCCCATCTGTTTGTGGGTGACAAGTCGTTGAAAACAACAACTTTGTCCCAAGCTTGGCCCACAAAGTCTTCCAAAAATAGCTCATGAACTTAATGTCACGATCTGAAACAATGGTTCTTGGCATTCCATGCAATCTCACAATCTCCCTGAAAAACAAGTCAGCTACATGCGACGCATCGTCGCTCTTATGACAGGGAATAAAATGTGTCATTTTAGAGAACCGATCCACAACAACAAAGACTGAATCCCTCCCCCTCTTGGTCCTAGGTAGTCCTAACACAAAATTCATGCTAATATCTTCCCAAGGAGCACTAGGAACAGGAAGTGGAGTATACAAACCATGTGGATTGAGTTTTGACTTCGCCTTATGGCATGTGATGCATCTTTGAACAAACCTCTCGACGTCTCGCCTCATCTTTGGCCAATAGAAGTGATCAGCCAACATCATGTAAGTCTTCTCTCTCCCAAAATGCCCCATCAATCCTCCTGCATGAGATTCCTGCAACAATAACAAACGCACCGAGGACTCCGGAACACACAGCTTATTCATGCAAAAGAGAAAACCATCATTAATATGAAACTTATCCCACCCTTTCCCATCTTTGCAATTAGAATATGGAGCTGCAAATTCATGATCGGAAGCATATAAACCTTTCAAACTTTCCAACCCCGGTACCTTTACCTCCAACTGAGTCAAAAGCACATGTTTTCTAGACAATGCATCAGCTACCACATTCTCTTTGCCTTTCTTATATTTGACAACGTATGGAAATGTCTCAATGAATTCTACCCACTTAGCATGTCTACGATTCAATTTCGCCTGGCCCTTTAAGTATTTCAAAGATTCATGATCAGAATGTATTATGAATTCCTTAGGCCAAAGATAATGTTGCCAAGTTTCCAACACACGCACAAGAGCATATAATTCTTTATCATTAACAGGATAATTCAATTGTGCACCATGAAGTTTCTCACTGAAATATGCAACAGGTTTTCTTTCTTGCATCAAAACACCACCAATACCTATTCCACTAGCATCACATTCAATCTCAAAAGTTTTTGTGAAATCAGGTAAAGCAAGCAATGGTGCTTCAGTCAAACACTTCTTTAATTCAGCAAAAGCTTTGTCTTGTTTTTCTCCCCACTCAAAAATCACTCCCTTTTTAGTTAATTCATTTAATGGGGCAGCAATGGTGCTAAAATCTTTCACAAATCGCCGATAGAAACTAGCAAGCCCATGGAAGCTACGAATTTGACTAACATTCACAGGAATTGGCCAATTTCTAATAGCTTCAATTTTAGATTCATCCACTTCAATGCCATGAGCTGAAACAACATAGCCTAGAAACACAACCTTACTAGTGCAAAAAGTACACTTCTTAAGATTGGCATACAAGCATTTTTTCCTAAGCACTTCTAGCAGTTGTTTGATGTGTTCAACATGATCATCCAAACAGCGACTATATATCAGAATATCATCAAAGTAAACTACCACAAATTTTCCAATGAAGTGTCTCAAAACATGGTTCATTAAGCGCATGAATGTACTAGGAGCATTGGACAATCCAAAAGGCATCACTAACCATTCATACAAGCCAAATTTTGTTTTAAAAGCAGTTTTCCATTCATCACCATGTTTCATTCTTATTTGATGGTAGCCACTTCGCAAGTCAATCTTAGAAAAGATAGTAGAACCACTTAACTCATCAAGCATATCATCTAACCTAGGAATAGGATGACGATAGCGAACAGTTATGTTGTTAATAGCTCTACAGTCTATGCACATTCTCCAAGTACCATCTTTCTTAGGAACAAGAATAACAGGAACGGCACAAGGACTAAGACTCTCGCGTACGTACCCTTTGTCCAAAAGTGCTTGCACTTGGCGCTGAATCTCCTTTGTTTCTTCTGGATTTGTGCGGTACGGCGGCCGATTGGGAAGAGGGGCTCCCGGGACTAAGTCAATTTGGTGCTCAATACCTCGAATAGGTGGTAGACCAGCGGGCACCTCCTCCGGAAACACGTCATCAAAAGCCTGCAAAACTTGAGAAACAGCACTAGGAAGAGATGTTAAGTCATTAGTAGAAAGCAATGCATCCTTGTACAGCAATACAAGGTGCATCAAAGCGGGATCATCTTTCATCTCTCTTAGATCAGATTTGGTGGCTATCATGACTAAATTTTTCTCCCCCTCACTCTTGCTTTTACCTCTCGGGTTTGGTTTGTGGCTCTCGCTCACCTTTTGTGGAATCACACTCTTTTGTTCTCTCCCTTTCTCACTCTCAACTTGCACTTCAATCTTTTGTACATTATCATTTACAATTTGAGAAGGAGTCAACGGTCGCAGCACCACTTGTTTGTTGTTCCACCAAAACTTGTATTGATTAGTTCTTCCATCATGAAGTACAGCACGATCATATTGCCATGGCCGTCCTAGCAGTAAGTGACATACATCCATAGGCACAACATCACACTCCACCGTATCACGATAGGTGCTAATTTCAAATTCAACATCCACGGTGTATCCCACATTCAACGAGCCTTTCTCATGCAACCACTGGATCTGATATGGATGTGGGTGTTTCTTGTACTTCAACCCAAGTTTATTGCAAAGGTCCTTGCTAGCCAAATTATGACAACTCCCACCATCAATGATTACCTTACAAAATTTGCCATCCTTGCTAACTTGAGCTCTTGTATGGAATAAATTGCAGCGCTGTTCATGGGAAGGTTTTGCTTGCACACTCAACACTGTCGGCGCACACACAAGTATAGGACCAACACCGGGATCACAATACTCTATGCCTTGCTCCTCCTCATGTGCATCATCATATGTCCCCAAATCAGCATGGTGATCATTCTCTTCTTCACTTGCAGAATCATATTCCCCATTCTCTAATATCAACATCGTCTTGTTATTTGGGCAATCCTTTTGCATATGACCACGACCAAGGCACTTGAAGCATTGTATGCCGCTACTCTTCGCTGTAGAACCCACAGAAGTAGCACCACTAGCTGCTGGATTTGATGGCTTCCTTTCACTTGGAGTGGCTTCTTCCTTCTTGCTAGATGATGGGCGAAAACTTGAACCACCACTTGGAGCTGTTCTTTGGCTCATTTGTGATTTGGAACCATATCTCCCTCCACTGGACGGTGTACGGCCAGCAAAGGACGTTGATCTTGCAAACTTAGCATCCTCTTGCAATTGTCGTTCTGCCTTTGTAGCTTGATGCACTAACTCATAAAGATTGTTATAAGGCTGAAAATTGACAATTCTTTTGACTTGATGGTTCAAACCTGAGAGGAAGCGTGCCATGGTTTGCTCTTCTTGTTCTTGAACCTTGGCTCGAATCATGGCTAGCTCCATCTCCTTGTAGTACTCCTCCACAGAATGTGCTCCCTGTTTCATATTCTGCAATTTATCAAATAGATCACGCTTGTAATGACGAGGAACAAAACGGGCTCTCATTTCCCGCTTCATCTCTTGCCATGTTGCAACAGGGTTTTCTACATTCTCAGCTCTTTGAGCAATGACTTGTTCCCACCAATCTAAAGCATAACCTTCAAACTCAAGTGATGCCAACTGTATCTTTCTCTCATCCGTATAGTGATGCATACGGAATATTTTGTCAACCTTCAATTCCCAAGTGAGATACTCCTCGGGATCAGTCCCACCTGCAAACTTGGGCATGGAAAACTTGAGCTTGCCCAATCCATCATCTTCGTTGCGTGGACGACGATAATGGTCATTGTAATGCAAAACAAAATCACCATCCTCTTCCATCGCATGTACAACACCACCACGCCCACCACGGCCTCCACCTAGACCCTGGCCACGCCCTCCATGGGCTCCTCCTCGTCCTCCTAGCTGTGGTGGATGCACTACGTTTGCCGCCACTCGGTGTTGCGGTGCAGGAGGTACATGTGCAGCAGCTTCTCCTCCTTGAACACTTG
Source organism: Dendrocalamus latiflorus (assembly GCA_017311315.1). Classification (NCBI taxonomy): domain Eukaryota; kingdom Viridiplantae; phylum Streptophyta; class Magnoliopsida; order Poales; family Poaceae; genus Dendrocalamus; species Dendrocalamus latiflorus. The sequence continues at coordinate 6,055,950 of CM029673.1, read as the reverse complement.
CTTCATCGCCACCATTGCGAGTTTGTATGAGCCTAGTGAGGGCTCCAATGTCCTCCCGCAATTGGCGCACATTTTCATCAGCTTGTATCTCCATGTTTTGCATATCCTTTGCAATTTGATCAGCAAAAGCATCATGTTTCTCATGGAGTTGATCGAGCCCTTGGTGTAGCTCACGTTGAAAGTGTTCGCGGAGTGCCCCAAATTGATGTTGCTTGACGAATGCCTGAGCTTCATTTGTCCCACCACTCTCATCATGGTGTTCTCCTCCACCTGACATGGTTAGCTATGCAAGAAACCAATAGCTATGTGGAATAATGCTTTATGGAAATCACTCAATCTCACTGTTTTCTCTCCCAAGTAAAGTTCTTACCCTTCCGAAGTGAATTAAAGCCAAAAAAAACTTACACCTCGTAGAAGTGACAACAACACAGTGATGATCAAGCGAATTTAAGAGTGTTCACTACTTGCACAACAACGGTTATATGGTGGAGCTTGGCATGGGAGTGTATATCCTAGCAATCTGAAATTCTTGATGTTGTAAAGTTAAGTAATAATCCAAGCTAGAATACTTTGCCTAAGTGCTGATCCAAAAGATTTAAGTGTCGTATATGAACGCACACGCAAAGATTAATGTGACTCGATGCAAACAAAGGAATGAGCTAACTAGAGGCAATCTGAAATTAAAGATTAGATAGCTCGTTTTGCACCAAGTACTAGGAGAGACGCTAGCCAATTGCAATGATATGAATGTAAGGGCACGAAATTGCTCAAGAGATTAAATTACACAATCTGAATTTATGGATTAAGAACTCAGCCAAATTCGGCCAATGCTTTTTCTTTCTTTCTTTCTTTCCTCCACTGTTTTTTTTGCTCAACTTCCTTTTTTTTTCTTTCAAAGGCCAAACTAGGTTGAATTGTTCTTTTGGTTTTGCACAGGTCACAAATATTCAGCAAGGTGTAAAGTACTAAAGAGCAGCCCTAGATGCAATATTCAACAGCTAGTCTCAAAGATGAACGGATTTTTTTGGTACTACCGCAGCACTGTTCACGGCACTGTAGCAGTACTGTTCATGCACTGTAGCGATCGGATTTGTTTTTTTAGGCGAAACAAAGGAAATAACACAAAGATCAAGCGACGCAAAGGAACACGACGATCAGCACCTAAACAAAAAAATTCTAATGGACTAAAACCTAATAAAACTCACGCGAAATAACAGATTAATCTAAAGGTTTGGACTTTTTTTTTGAGGCAATTTTCAGTTTCAATGGACTATAGGAACAGAGGTAAATCAATCTAAAAGCAAGGGTAAATAATCCTACCGAGTAAACCGCGCTCTGATACCAAGATGATACGGGGTCGCCCGATCTTCTCGACGTAGGATCAAGGTACTCACGTGGAATTGATGAATCGTAGTGATCCCCCGTTGCCAATGCAAGAGTTAGCACTCTATAATTCGCCCAATCACACGTGTTGAACTTCACGACCACCAGATGAAGTTCTATCGCGCTTCCAATTCCCAGCGGAAAGGTTGAACGATCTTGATTTTTGACTAACTCCCAATTCCTTCAATGTTGTTCGGCCAACAGAAAGAACAAGAGTATTTTTAATATCAAAAGTGGTTCCCTTTACAATGGGGGTCTACCCCTCAATATATAGCCTCAGCCCAAGGCTATTCAACACTAAATTTCCCATGTGGGACTATTCACGTGTACTGTAGCACGGTTACTGTTCATGGGCCGTACGGGTACTGTTCATGGGCCTTGTACTGTTCACGGTACTGTTCACGCCTGTTCACGGTACTGTTCATGGGCTGAATTCTGTAGCTCATATCCTTGATCTCCATCCATCGCTGACTCTTCAAACCTGAGCACAAGTAAAATATTGTTTTTAGGTAGTATGAAATTCTCATTAAAATTAACGACATATTCATTAAGGAGCAGGTTCACCTGAGATTGTAGTTTCTTGGCTCGTGCTCTTGTTATTGGTCCTGTTATTGAAGTCTCATTACTAGTTTTGGTATTACTAGCGATGTCCTCATCAATGTCCATTCAAGGTGTTTGCCGCTCTGTTTATTTCATGTCTCGATTTCACATACATGGAGTTTGCAGTGCCCGTCGGAATTTGATTTTGACGAAAGTTTAACACCGACTCAGTTGGATTCAATGCACGCCACATAAGGTAGGGCACATATGAAGTCCATTCGAGTTGTTTGGCGCTCAGTTTCATTGCGTGTCTCGATTTTGTCCGTATGGAGTTTGTAGTACCCGTTGAAACCCACTTTGGTGGAAAGTTTAACACTGGGTCGGATTGATTCAGAATCAATGCGGAAAATAGTTAGGGCACACGTGTAGTCCATTCGATGTGTTTGGCACTCAGTTTTATTTCGTGACTCGATTTTGTACGAGTGGAGTTTAAACTACCAGTCAGAATATATTTCGGTGGAAAGTTTAACACGGAGTCAGGCGAATTCAAAATGTATGCCAAAATGGGTGGGGATGCATATGAACTCCATTCGGGGTATTCGGTACTCAGTTTCATTTCGTGACTCGATTTCGTGTGCATGCAGTTTACATTTCCCGTCGAAACCCATTTTTGGAGGAATGTTTACGGTCGAGTTGGATGGTTTCGAAATGCGTGCCAAAATGAGATATGATGCATGTCAAGTCCATTCAAGGTGTTTGCCACTCAGTTTATTCACATACATGGAGTTTGCAGTGCCCATCGGAATTCGATTTTGACGAAAGTTTAACACCGACTCAGTTGGATTCAATGCACGCCACATAAGGTAGGGCACATATGAAGTCCATTCGAGTTGTTTGGCACTCAGTTTCGTTGCGTGTCTCGATTTTGTCCGTATGGAGTTTGTAGTACCCGTTGAAACCCACTTTGGTGGAAAGTTTAACACTGGGTCGGATTGATTCAGAATCAATGCGGAAAATAGTTAGGGCACACGTGTAGTCCATTCGATGTGTTTGGCACTCAGTTTCATTTCGTCGCTCGATTTCGTACGAGTGGAGTTTAAAGTACCAGTCAGAATCCATTTCGGTGGAAAGTTTAACACGGAGTCAGGCGAATTCAAAATGTATGCCAAAATGGGTGGGGATGCATATGAAGTCCATTCGGGGTATTCGGTACTCAGTTTCACTTCGTGACTCGATTTCGTGTGCATGCAGTTTACATTTCCCGTCGAAACCCATTTTTGGAGGAAAGTTTACGGTCGAGTTGGATGGTTTCGAAATGCGTGCCAAAATGAGATATAATGCATGTCAAGTCCATTCAAGGTGTTTGCCACTCAGTTTATTCACATACATGGAGTTTGCAGTGCCCGTCGGAATTCGATTTTGACGAAAGTTTAACACCGACTCAGTTGGATTCAAAGCATGCCAAACAAGGTAGGGCACATATGAAGTCCATTCGAGGTGTTTGGCACTCGGTTTTATTGCGTGTCTCGATTTTGTCCGTATGGACTTTGTAGTACCCGTTGAAACCCACCTTGGTGGAAGGTTTAACACTGGGTCGGATTGATTCAAAATCATTACGGAAAATAGTTAGGGCACACGTGAAGTCCATTCAATGTGTTTGGCACTCAATTTCATTTTGTCACTGATTTCGTACGAGTGGAGTTTAAAGTACCCGTCAGAATCCATTTCGGTGGAAAGTTTAACACGGAGTCAGACGGATTCAAAATGTCTGCCGAGATGAGTGGGGATGCATATGAAGTCCATTCGGGGTATTTGGTACTCAGTTTCATTTCGTGACTCGATTTCGTATGCATGCAGTTTACATATTCCGTCGGAACCCATTTGGGAGGAACGTTTACCGTCGAGTTGGATGGATTCGAAATGTGTGCCAAAATGAGATGTGATGAATGCCAAGTCCATTCAAGGTGTTTGCCGCTCTGTTTATTTCATGTCTCGATTTCACATACATGGAGTTTGCAGTGCCCGTCGGAATTCGATTTTGACGAAAGTTTAACACCGACTCAGTTGGATTCAATGCACGCCACATAAGGTAGGGCACATATGAAGTCCATTCGAGTTGTTTGGCGCTCAGTTTCATTGCGTGTCTCGATTTTGTCCGTATGGAGTTTGTAGTACCCGTTGAAACCCACTTTGGTGGAAAGTTTAACACTGGGTCGGATTGATTCATAATCAATGCGGAAAATAGTTAGGGCACACGTGTAGTCCATTCGATGTGTTTGGCACTCAGTTTCATTTCGTCGCTAGATTTCGTACGAGTGGAGTTTAAAGTACCAGTCAGAATCCATTTCGGTGGAAAGTTTAACACGGAGTCAGGCGAATTCAAAATGTATGCCAAAATGGGTGGGGATGCATATGAACTCCATTCGGGGTATTCGGTACTCAGTTTCATTTCGTGACTCGATTTCGTGTGCATGCAGTTTACATTTCCCGTCGAAACCCATTTTTGGAGGAAAGTTTACGGTCGAGTTGGATGGTTTCGAAATGCGTGCCAAAATGAGATATGATGCATGTCAAGTCCATTCAAGGTGTTTGCCACTCAGTTTATTCACATACATGGAGTTTGCAGTGCCCGTCGGAATTCGATTTTGACGAAAGTTTAACACCGACTCAGTTGGATTCAAAGCATGCCAAACGAGGTAGGGCACATATGAAGTCCATTCGAGGTGTTTGGCACTCGGTTTTATTGCGTGTCTCGATTTTGTCCGTATGGACTTTGTAGTACCCGTTGAAACCCACCTTGGTGGAAGGTTTAACACTGGGTCGGATTGATTCAAAATCATTGCGGAAAATAGTTAGGGCACACGTGAAGTCCATTCGATGTGTTTGGCACTCAATTTCATTTTGTCACTCGATTTCGTACGAGTGGAGTTTAAAGTACCCGTCAGAATCCATTTCGGTGGAAAGTTTAACACGGAGTCAGACGGATTCAAAATGTCTGCCGAGATGAGTGGGGATGCATATGAAGTCCATTCGGGGTATTTCGTACTCAGTTTTATTTCGTGACTCGATTTCGTATGCATGCAGTTTACATATTCCGTCGACACCCATTTTGGAGGAAAGTTTACCGTCGAGTTGGA
>CM029673.1:6011045-6050790 GCA_017311315.1 Dendrocalamus latiflorus | reverse complement strand
TCGCATCTTGAATCCGTCCGAGTCGGTGTAAAACTTGTTTCCGCGATGGGTTCCACCTAAACTACAAACACAATTCGTATGAAATCTCGCCCAAAACGAATTGAGTTCCAACACTACGAATGGAGTTCATCTATGCTCTATCCTATCTTGGCATGTATATCGAAGCTGTCAGAGTTGACGTGAAACTTTCCTCTATGACGGGTTTCGCTGGGTAGTACAAACTCCATGATCACAAATCGGTGAACGGAATGAAACTGAGTGCCAAACACCTTTTACGGAGTTTATGTACACCTTACATGATTTTGGCATGCATTTTGAATACGTCCGAGTTGGTGTGACACTTTCCGACATGACCTGTTCCGTCTGAAACTACAAACTCCATTCGTACAAAATTGTGGCACGAAATGAACAGAGTGCCAGCACCCTGAATGGGGTTCGTACGCGCCCTAACGCATTTCAGCAGGCATTTCAAAGCTATCTGAGTTGGTGTTAAACATTCCTCGACGAGGGGTTCTATTAGGACGTACAAACTACATGAACGCAAAAATCTTGCACGCAATGAAACTGAGAGCCAACACCTCGAATGATGTTCATTTGTGTCCTAACTCATTTTGACATGTATTTCGAATCCATCCATGTCGGTGTGAAACTTTCCTCCACGACGGGCTCCATTGGGCAAATCAAACTACAGGCGCACAAAATCAAGGCACGTACCGAAATTGTGCACCAAACACCACGAGTGGAGTTTATATGTGTCATATCTCATTTCGGTATGTATTTCAAATCCGTTTGAGTCGGTGTGAAACTTTCCACCACGACGGATTCCAGCTGAAACTACAAACTCCATTTGTACGAAATAGAGGCACGAAATGAAACTGAGTACCAAATACCCCGTATGGAGTTCACATGCACCCTAGCTCACTTTGGAATGCATTTTGAATTCGCCTGAGTCAGTATGAAACTTTGCTCCAAGATTGGTTTCAATCGAAACTACAAACTCTTTTCACACGAAATCGAGGCATGAAATGGAACTAAGTGCCAAACACCGCGAATAGAGTTCATATGCATCCTAGCTCAGCTCGCCCTGCATTTCGAATCCGTGTGAGTCGGTGTGAAATGTTCCACCACGACGAGTTCCAATTGAAACTGCAAACTCCATTCATACCAAATTGAGGCAAGAAATGGAACTGAAGGCCGAACACCCCGATTGGAGTTCATATGCGCCCTAACTGATTTTGGCATGCATTTGGAATCCATCCGAGTAGGCGTGAAACTTTCCTCCACAATGGGTTGCAACGGAAACAACAAACTCTATGCACACAAAATCGTGGCGTATAACGAAACGAATGGAGTTCATATGCACCCTACATCATTTTGGAATGCACTTTGAATCTGTCTGAGTTCGTGTGAAACTTTCCACAACGACGGGTTCCAACTGTTACTAAAGCGCCATTCATACGAAATCAATGTGTGAAAAGAAACTAAGTGAAGAACACCTCGAATGGAACTCATATACACCCTAGCTCATTTTGGCATGCATTTCGATTTGATCCGAGTCGGTATGGCACTTTCCTGTACGACGAGATCCGTCTGAAACTTCAAACTCTATTCATACAAAATCAAGTCACGAAATGAAACTGAGTGCCAACACCCTGAATGGAATTCATATGCCCCCCAGCACACTTCAACATTTATTTTGAATCCGTCTAGGTCGGTGTGAAGGCTTCCTCCACGACAGGTTCTAATAGGAAGTAGAAACTCCATTCGTACAAAATCAAGGCACGAAACAAAACTAAGTGCGAAACACCCGAATGGAGTTTAGATGCGATGTAGCTCATTTCGGCATGCATTTCGAATCCGTAAAACGTGGTGTGAAACTTAACTCAATGACGGTACCATTGGATAGTACAAACTCTACGAGCACAAAACCAACGAACGAAATGAAACTGAGTGCCAATACCTCGGATGGAGCTCATATACGCCCTATCACATTTTGGCATGCATTTCAAATCCGTCCGAGTCAGTGTGACACTTTCCTCCGCGATGGGTGCCATCTGAAGCTACAAACTCCATGCGTACGAAATCAAGGCATGCAATGAAACTGAGTGCCAAACACCCCAATGGAGTTCACATGCGGCCTAGCTCATTTTGGCATGCATTTCGAACCCGTTTGAGTCCATTGGGCAATACAAACTCCATGCACAGAAAATCGAGCAACGTAATGAAACAGTGTGCCAACATCCCGAATGGAATTCATATGTGCCCTAGCTCATTTCAGCTCGCATCTTGAATCCGTCCGAGTCGGTGTAAAACTTGTTTCCGCGATGGGTTCCACCTAAACTACAAACACAATTCGTATGAAATCTCGCCCAAAACGAAATTGAGTTCCAACACTACGAATGGAGTTCATCTATGCTCTATCCTATCTTGGCATGTATATCGAAGCTGTCAGAGTTGACGTGAAACTTTCCTCTATGACGGGTTTCGCTGGGTAGTACAAACTCCATGATCACAAATCGGTGAACGGAATGAAACTGAGTGCCAAACACCTTTTACGGAGTTTATGTACACCTTACATGATTTTGGCATGCATTTTGAATACGTCCGAGTTGGTGTGACACTTTCCGACATGACCTGTTCCGTCTGAAACTACAAACTCCATTCGTACAAAATTGTGGCACGAAATGAACAGAGTGCCAGCACCCTGAATGGGGTTCGTACGCGCCCTAACGCATTTCAGCAGGCATTTCAAAGCTATCTGAGTTGGTGTTAAACATTCCTCGACGAGGGGTTCTATTAGGACGTACAAACTACATGAACGCAAAAATCTTGCACGCAATGAAACTGAGAGCCAACACCTCGAATGATGTTCATTTGTGTCCTAACTCATTTTGACATGTATTTCGAATCCATCCATGTCGGTGTGAAACTTTCCTCCACGACGGGCTCCATTGGGCAAATCAAACTACAGGCGCACAAAATCAAGGCACGTACCGAAATTGTGCACCAAACACCACGAGTGGAGTTTATATGTGTCATATCTCATTTCGGTATGTATTTCAAATCCGTTTGAGTCGGTGTGAAACTTTCCACCACGACGGATTCCAGCTGAAACTACAAACTCCATTTGTACGAAATAGAGGCACGAAATGAAACTGAGTACCAAATACCCCGTATGGAGTTCACATGCACCCTAGCTCACTTTGGAATGCATTTTGAATTCGCCTGAGTCAGTATGAAACTTTGCTCCAAGATTGGTTTCAATCGAAACTACAAACTCTTTTCACACGAAATCGAGGCATGAAATGGAACTAAGTGCCAAACACCGCGAATAGAGTTCATATGCATCCTAGCTCAGCTCGCCCTGCATTTCGAATCCGTGTGAGTCGGTGTGAAATGTTCCACCACGACGAGTTCCAATTGAAACTGCAAACTCCATTCATACCAAATTGAGGCAAGAAATGGAACTGAAGGCCGAACACCCCGATTGGAGTTCATATGCGCCCTAACTGATTTTGGCATGCATTTGGAATCCATCTGAGTAGGCGTGAAACTTTCCTCCACAATGGGTTGCAACGGAAACAACAAACTCTATGCACACAAAATCGTGGCGTATAACGAAACGAATGGAGTTCATATGCACCCTACATCATTTTGGAATGCACTTTGAATCTGTCTGAGTTCGTGTGAAACTTTCCACAACGACGGGTTCCAACTGTTACTAAAGCGCCATTCATACGAAATCAATGTGTGAAAAGAAACTAAGTGAAGAACACCTCGAATGGAACTCATATACACCCTAGCTCATTTTGGCATGCATTTCGATTTGATCCGAGTCGGTATGGCACTTTCCTGTACGACGAGATCCGTCTGAAACTTCAAACTCTATTCATACAAAATCAAGTCACGAAATGAAACTGAGTGCCAACACCCTGAATGGAATTCATATGCCCCCCAGCACACTTCAACATTTATTTTGAATCCGTCTAGGTCGGTGTGAAGGCTTCCTCCACGACAGGTTCTAATAGGAAGTAGAAACTCCATTCGTACAAAATCAAGGCACGAAACAAAACTAAGTGCGAAACACCCGAATGGAGTTTAGATGCGATGTAGCTCATTTCGGCATGCATTTCGAATCCGTAAAACGTGGTGTGAAACTTAACTCAATGACGGTACCATTGGATAGTACAAACTCTACGAGCACAAAACCAACGAACGAAATGAAACTGAGTGCCAATACCTCGGATGGAGCTCATATACGCCCTATCACATTTTGGCATGCATTTCAAATCCGTCCGAGTCAGTGTGACAGTTTCCTCCACGATGGGTTTCATCTGAAGCTACAAACTCCATGCGTACGAAATCAAGGCATGCAATGAAACTGAGTGCCAAACACCCCAATGGAGTTCACATGCGGCCCTAGCTCATTTTGGCATGCATTTCGAACCCGTTTGAGTCCATTGGGCAATACAAACTCCATGCACAGAAAATCGAGCAACGTAATGAAACAGTGTGCCAACATCCCGAATGGAATTCATATGTGCCCTAGCTCATTTCAGCTCGCATCTTGAATCCGTCCGAGTCGGTGTAAAACTTGTTTCCGCGATGGGTTCCACCTAAACTACAAACACAATTCGTATGAAATCTCGCCCAAAACGAAATTGAGTTCCAACACTACGAATGGAGTTCATCTATGCTCTATCCTATCTTGGCATGTATATCGAAGCTGTCAGAGTTGACGTGAAACTTTCCTCGATGACGGGTTTCGCTGGGTAGTACAAACTCCATGATCACAAATCGGTGAACGGAATGAAACTGAGTGCCAAACACCTTTTACGGAGTTTATGTACACCTTACATGATTTTGGCATGCATTTTGAATACGTCCGAGTTGGTGTGACACTTTCCGACATGACCTGTTCCGTCTGAAACTACAAACTCCATTCGTACAAAATTGTGGCACGAAATGAACAGAGTGCCAGCACCCTGAATGGGGTTCGTACGCGCCCTAACGCATTTCAGCAGGCATTTCAAAGCTATCTGAGTTGGTGTTAAACATTCCTCGACGAGGGGTTCTATTAGGACGTACAAACTACATGAACGCAAAAATCTTGCACGCAATGAAACTGAGAGCCAACACCTCGAATGATGTTCATTTGTGTCCTAACTCATTTTGACATGTATTTCGAATCCATCCATGTCGGTGTGAAACTTTCCTCCACGACGGGCTCCATTGGGCAAATCAAACTACAGGCGCACAAAATCAAGGCACGTACCGAAATTGTGCACCAAACACCACGAGTGGAGTTTATATGTGTCATATCTCATTTCGGTATGTATTTCAAATCCGTTTGAGTCGGTGTGAAACTTTCCACCACGACGGATTCCAGCTGAAACTACAAACTCCATTTGTACGAAATAGAGGCACGAAATGAAACTGAGTACCAAATACCCCGTATGGAGTTCACATGCACCCTAGCTCACTTTGGAATGCATTTTGAATTCGCCTGAGTCAGTATGAAACTTTGCTCCAAGATTGGTTTCAATCGAAACTACAAACTCTTTTCACACGAAATCGAGGCATGAAATGGAACTAAGTGCCAAACACCGCGAATAGAGTTCATATGCATCCTAGCTCAGCTCGCCCTGCATTTCGAATCCGTGTGAGTCGGTGTGAAATGTTCCACCACGACGAGTTCCAATTGAAACTGCAAACTCCATTCATACCAAATTGAGGCAAGAAATGGAACTGAAGGCCGAACACCCCGATTGGAGTTCATATGCGCCCTAACTGATTTTGGCATGCATTTGGAATCCATCCGAGTAGGCGTGAAACTTTCCTCCACAATGGGTTGCAACGGAAACAACAAACTCTATGCACACAAAATCGTGGCGTATAACGAAACGAATGGAGTTCATATGCACCCTACATCATTTTGGAATGCACTTTGAATCTGTCTGAGTTCGTGTGAAACTTTCCACAACGACGGGTTCCAACTGTTACTAAAGCGCCATTCATACGAAATCAATGTGTGAAAAGAAACTAAGTGAAGAACACCTCGAATGGAACTCATATACACCCTAGCTCATTTTGGCATGCATTTCGATTTGATCCGAGTCGGTATGGCACTTTCCTGTACGACGAGATCCGTCTGAAACTTCAAACTCTATTCATACAAAATCAAGTCACGAAATGAAACTGAGTGCCAACACCCTGAATGGAATTCATATGCCCCCCAGCACACTTCAACATTTATTTTGAATCCGTCTAGGTCGGTGTGAAGGCTTCCTCCACGACAGGTTCTAATAGGAAGTAGAAACTCCATTCGTACAAAATCAAGGCACGAAACAAAACTAAGTGCGAAACACCCGAATGGAGTTTAGATGCGATGTAGCTCATTTCGGCATGCATTTCGAATCCGTAAAACGTGGTGTGAAACTTAACTCAATGACGGTACCATTGGATAGTACAAACTCTACGAGCACAAAACCAACGAACGAAATGAAACTGAGTGCCAATACCTCGGATGGAGCTCATATACGCCCTATCACATTTTGGCATGCATTTCAAATCCGTCCGAGTCAGTGTGACAGTTTCCTCCACGATGGGTTTCATCTGAAGCTACAAACTCCATGCGTACGAAATCAAGGCATGCAATGAAACTGAGTGCCAAACACCCCAATGGAGTTCACATGCGGCCTAGCTCATTTTGGCATGCATTTCGAACCCGTTTGAGTCCATTGGGCAATACAAACTCCATGCACAGAAAATCGAGCAACGTAATGAAACAGTGTGCCAACATCCCGAATGGAATTCATATGTGCCCTAGCTCATTTCAGCTCGCATCTTGAATCCGTCCGAGTCGGTGTAAAACTTGTTTCCGCGATGGGTTCCACCTAAACTACAAACACAATTCGTATGAAATCTCGCCCAAAACGAAATTGAGTTCCAACACTACGAATGGAGTTCATCTATGCTCTATCCTATCTTGGCATGTATATCGAAGCTGTCAGAGTTGACGTGAAACTTTCCTCGATGACGGGTTTCGCTGGGTAGTACAAACTCCATGATCACAAATCGGTGAACGGAATGAAACTGAGTGCCAAACACCTTTTACGGAGTTTATGTACACCTTACATGATTTTGGCATGCATTTTGAATACGTCCGAGTTGGTGTGACACTTTCCGACATGACCTGTTCCGTCTGAAACTACAAACTCCATTCGTACAAAATTGTGGCACGAAATGAACAGAGTGCCAGCACCCTGAATGGGGTTCGTACGCGCCCTAACGCATTTCAGCAGGCATTTCAAAGCTATCTGAGTTGGTGTTAAACATTCCTCGACGAGGGGTTCTATTAGGACGTACAAACTACATGAACGCAAAAATCTTGCACGCAATGAAACTGAGAGCCAACACCTCGAATGATGTTCATTTGTGTCCTAACTCATTTTGACATGTATTTCGAATCCATCCATGTCGGTGTGAAACTTTCCTCCACGACGGGCTCCATTGGGCAAATCAAACTACAGGCGCACAAAATCAAGGCACGTACCGAAATTGTGCACCAAACACCACGAGTGGAGTTTATATGTGTCATATCTCATTTCGGTATGTATTTCAAATCCGTTTGAGTCGGTGTGAAACTTTCCACGACGACGGATTCCAGCTGAAACTACAAACTCCATTTGTACGAAATAGAGGCACGAAATGAAACTGAGTACCAAATACCCCGTATGGAGTTCACATGCACCCTAGCTCACTTTGGAATGCATTTTGAATTCGCCTGAGTCAGTATGAAACTTTGCTCCAAGATTGGTTTCAATCGAAACTACAAACTCTTTTCACACGAAATCGAGGCATGAAATGGAACTAAGTGCCAAACACCGCGAATAGAGTTCATATGCATCCTAGCTCAGCTCGCCCTGCATTTCGAATCCGTGTGAGTCGGTGTGAAATGTTCCACCACGACGAGTTCCAATTGAAACTGCAAACTCCATTCATACCAAATTGAGGCAAGAAATGGAACTGAAGGCCGAACACCCCGATTGGAGTTCATATGCGCCCTAACTGATTTTGGCATGCATTTGGAATCCATCCGAGTAGGCGTGAAACTTTCCTCCACAATGGGTTGCAACGGAAACAACAAACTCTATGCACACAAAATCGTGGCGTATAACGAAACGAATGGAGTTCATATGCACCGTACATCATTTTGGAATGCACTTTGAATCTGTCTGAGTTCGTGTGAAACTTTCCACAACGACGGGTTCCAACTGTTACTAAAGCGCCATTCATACGAAATCAATGTGTGAAAAGAAACTAAGTGAAGAACACCTCGAATGGAACTCATATACACCCTAGCTCATTTTGGCATGCATTTCGATTTCATCCGAGTCGGTATGGCACTTTCCTGTACGACGAGATCCGTCTGAAACTTCAAACTCTATTCATACAAAATCAAGTCACGAAATGAAACTGAGTGCCAACACCCTGAATGGAATTCATATGCCCCCCAGCACACTTCAACATTTATTTTGAATCCGTCTAGGTCGGTGTGAAGGCTTCCTCCACGACAGGTTCTAATAGGAAGTAGAAACTCCATTCGTACAAAATCAAGGCACGAAACAAAACTAAGTGCGAAACACCCGAATGGAGTTTAGATGCGATGTAGCTCATTTCGGCATGCATTTCGAATCCGTAAAACGTGGTGTGAAACTTAACTCAATGACGGTACCATTGGATAGTACAAACTCTACGAGCACAAAACCAACGAACGAAATGAAACTGAGTGCCAATACCTCGGATGGAGCTCATATACGCCCTATCACATTTTGGCATGCATTTCAAATCCGTCCGAGTCAGTGTGACACTTTCCTCCGCGATGGGTTCCATCTGAAGCTACAAACTCCATGCGTACGAAATCATGGTATGCAATGAAACTGAGTGCCAAACACCCCAATGGAGTTCACATGCGGCCTAGCTCATTTTGGCATGCATTTCGAACCCGTTTGAGTCCATTGGGCAATACAAACTCCATGCACAGAAAATCGAGCAACGTAATGAAACAGTGTGCCAACATCCCGAATGGAATTCATATGTGCCCTAGCTCATTTCAGCTCGCATCTTGAATCCGTCCGAGTCGGTGTAAAACTTGTTTCCGCGATGGGTTCCACCTAAACTACAAACACAATTCGTATGAAATCTCGCCCAAAACGAAATTGAGTTCCAACACTACGAATGGAGTTCATCTATGCTCTATCCTATCTTGGCATGTATATCGAAGCTGTCAGAGTTGACGTGAAACTTTCCTCGATGACGGGTTTCGCTGGGTAGTACAAACTCCATGATCACAAATCGGTGAACGGAATGAAACTGAGTGCCAAACACCTTTTACGGAGTTTATGTACACCTTACATGATTTTGGCATGCATTTTGAATACGTCCGAGTTGGTGTGACACTTTCCGACATGACCTGTTCCGTCTGAAACGACAAACTCTGAAAAGCCCTGAAAAATTCAAAAATAAAAATTTCCAATTTTTGCTGCATTTTTGAGTGAAATTCCGAAACTTTCCTTTTTGGGAAAGTTCTCCCGGAATGCGCTTTCTCTTTTTGGCCATTCCGCTTTCTCCCTTGCTTGGCGCCCCGCCTCCCTTTCCGCTTTCCCTTCCCTCGCGCGCCCCGCGCCCGCGCCTCTCGTTGGCGCCGCTCCCCGCTGGCGCCTCTCCCCTCCCGCAGCGCCTCCCTGCTCCCTCTCCCGCTGGCGCCGCGCCTTTGCCCCGCTTTCTCCCCGCGCACGCGCGTGCGCTGCGCCCATGGCCGCGCCTGCGCCGCGCTCGTCCCCGCGCCGCCCCGGCCTCGGACGCCCCGCCGTTCCGACAAGCCCTCCGGGTCCGAAGGAGCGGCCACCCTCGCTCCACGTCACCCCGCCGCAGCGCCGACCCCACCTGGCAGCCGCCGCCTTCCCTCCCCCTCGCGCGCGGACGCGCTCTCGCCCCGGCCGCGACACACCTGCTCCCGTCGCGTCGCCACTCCCCCGCACAGCGCCTCGCGTCACCCCGCCCCCTCCACTGTGCTGGTTTTAACGCCCGCGACAGCTCCCGTCCTTCCCTGTCGGCCGGAGCCCCGCCGGTGGCTTCTCCCCGAAGCCTCGCTTTTTCCCCCCCCGCGCGGGTATAAAACTTCCCCCTCGGTTCCTTCTCGTTTCTTTTCTTCCCGAGCTTCTCCACCACCTCCTACCTCCTCCCACCACTCCAGAGAACACCCCAGAGCAACCGATTGAACTCCCGTCGCCCGTAGCTCCGCCACCATCTCCCCCTGCGCCGGTGACCCCGCAAAGCGGATTTCCTTCCCCGCTCCTCCATTCCTCGATTGCATTCGCTGGAAGCATCTCTACTACCCCCTAATCGTGTTAGTACCCTTGTTTGGCCAGGTGGAGCCCTGTGCAGCGCCGCCGCCCATACCGTGCTCCCGTGGCCAGCCCTCCTCGAAGCTCCCCAGCTCACACCGCCGCCGCCAATGTGAGCTCCCAACTCCCCAGATGGTGTAACCGGCCCCGATTGAGCTTCCTCGCCGCCGGTGACCTTCTCCACCGTGAAATCCCCGAACCACCCCCTTCTTCCTCCCTCTCTCCCCTTTGGTCCCCGCAAATGCTAACTACCCGAAATGGGTTCCCCGCTGTCCCCTCTACCCGGCGGTACCCCTCTCTGCCCTTGCGAGCCGCCGACGTCGCCGGAGCACCATTGCCCCGCCACCTCCGTTCTGCTGCTGCTCGCACCCGGCCGGAGGAAGACGACGACGACGTGGCCGTCTCCCCGTCGTCGGATCCCCTTAAAGCCCTCTAATCCCCGCCATCCACTTTCCCGTACCGTTTCACCCGCCCCCTTGAATCTCAGCCGTCCGATCCTCATAACCGTACCGCTCCGCCTCCGTTGGATCTTCCCGTACCGGTTCGCCGCCTCCCTTAAACCTCAGCCGTCCGATCTCCGCTCGCGTCATCCGGGCCGTCAGCCCACCCCGCATCCCCGCCGCTCGCGCCGAGCCACGCGGCGGGCATCGGAGCCGCGCGGACGCGCGTTGGCGTGGGCCGCCTCCCTCGGCCCGCTCTGTCCCCCGCGCGCGCGCACGCGCGAACAGGCCGCGCTGGCCTTCGGCCGCGCGGGCCGTTTTCTCGGCCGGGCTGCACTGTTGCGCCGGGCCGGCCCACTACTGTTCATTAGATTTTCCAGTGATTTATCAATTTCCAAAATTCCAGAAAACTCAAATAAATCCTAGAAAATCACAGAAAATCCCAAAAATTCCCAAATTTCACCACATTGCCCCAAATATTATTCCAAACACTCTGGTGAAATCCATTTCCACAGATTCTTCCTAGAAAAATTCCTAAAATTCCATTTGGGGTGTTTATGCAATTTATTTCTTTTTAATTAGATTATTTTGCCTCGCTTGATTAGTCTCAAGCTGGATTTAATTTATTTTAATTGTTTGCGTTAGTGTCGGAGATCCCGGAAGCCCAGGAGCAGATTCAGGATTCAGGTGCTTCGACGTTTGAGCTCGCAGAGATCATCCGGATAGACGGCAAGTCCCAAATCCTTTGATCATAATGTATCCCATAATGTTTAAATATGCTAATATGTTATTTGCATTGAGCTAGTTCTGAAATGTTAGTTTGAAAATAAAAATAAAATGTTTAGAATGACTTGTGTATTAGTTAGTCCTACCACCGCTAAATGCCATGTTTAATTTGTAGCCATGCCATTGAAACCCTAGAAATATTTATCTGTTAATCTTAGTAATTGTAGGCTATGATTATCATGCAAAATGTTACACTAATAAGGTTGTGGTTGCGGACCAATTTTAGAATCTGGAAAACCCGACTCTAAGGTAGGGTGGTATGGGACACCGTATCTTAGAGCGGAGAGTGCCGGCGTGCACAAGGTAGGGTAAGGGTTGGGGGAGAGCCGCGAGACGGTCTTTGCCCACCTCTTATCCTAGGGCTGGAGTAGGGTAAGGGTGAGTGGGAAACCGCGGGACGGTCTACGCCCACCGCTTACCTTAGTTTGGGTCGCGGACCTGGCGAGGTTGCGGGCCATGTGAAAATATAAGGACTGAAACCCTTACGCTGAGCAAATGTCACAGTGATCGCTCAACCACAGGAGTTGACTTGTCAACCCTTGTCTTTTAGCTGCTCAACTCGATTGAAACTCTACAGGAGGGTAGCAGTGAGGTTAGGCAGGCCGTGCTACGGATGCCTAACAACGGTGGAATTCACTCGAAGCGGACGTTGTCCTCTTGTGTGTGTGTGTGTGTGTGTGTGTGTGTGGATGTGAGCCAGACCCGAGTGAATTCTACTGGGTAGAGCCTATACAAAGAGTCGAGCAGTGAAAAGACCTGGCTTTCTTAACTCTTTAGCGGGAGTTGAGAGATCGTGTGGGTAAAGCTGAGCAAACTCTGCAGAGTCAAATAAATGGTATTCGAATACGCCGTGCTCCCGGTTATTGGAGCTGTGTCACTTGGGTGATTCCAGCAGCAAAGCTTAAGTAGATTTGTACATACTTCAACTTGGTTAGTTGGTTAATGAACTCTTGTTGAAAAACCCTGAGTTCTTAAGGAGTAAGTTTTGAGTCGGTCTTATCAAAATGAATTGCCAATAAAACTGCATCCACCAAATGTAATAAACCAAGTATACTCCCTTCCTTTGAGGTTTCCGTGCATGTAGTAAGTTAGGATCCCTTTGGGATTTGCTGAGCCGGCTGTTTGGCTCACGGCTTGCTTAATCCACTCTTTAGAAGATCAAGACGAAGGAGAAGGTCTCCCCGTTGAAGAAGTTCCCGAGGATCTTTTCTTCGACGAGGACCCTTGGCTGTAGGTCTCCGCCGCGCTTGAAGCAGTTTCTGGAGCCTTTTGTAATGTATTATACTTTGGGCTTGCACGCCCCGCTGTAAAAGCTGGATGTTATTCCGTATGTCAAATATATGCTGGACTTTTGTTGTTAGCATGCAATGGTATACTCTTGCGCGACAGTCCATAACTGTTCATGCGTGAATAGTTACGGGGTGCCGTGTCCGTACGCGCCCCTGGAAACGGGGGCGTTACAAGAAGTGGTATCAGAGCAGGCTCTTTGACCGTAGGTTGAGACCTAAGGCTGTCTAGGAAGCGATTTTATCGCAAAAATTAATTTAAGGCATAAAAAGAGTTTATGAAAAATATAAGTATTATTGCTGTCTTGTTCCTCTCTTGTTGCTGCTTTCCTGTCTTAGTTTATTTCTGCTTAAGTTTTAATTTTCGCAAATGTTTACTGTCTTACTTGTCTAATTTCAAAATTTCGTTTCCGGCAGATGGTGCGCCTCGTTTTCTCCCGCCCCGACCGTAGGGATGGATGGCACCACAAGTTGTGGGAAATGCGACGTTACCTCGGAGCGAGAGGAAACCACGGCCCAGTGATCTACGCTGAGGGACAGTTCCACCAGGACCAGTTCTACGAGTACAAGGCTTGGATGGTCCTCGATCCCTTGCCTATCCGCCCAGACAAGAAGCGGAGGTTCACCGCCCGACGGGTGGACAGTGAGGATGCTGCTCAGGACGTGGCTCAGAAGGCCGCGCTCTATCTCAGAGACTACTACCACCAGGAGCTAGCAGGGACGCCTTTCGACCTGGTGCCGCGTCCGCACTTTGGGGACTTTATAGTCCCTAGGTTCGGTGAGGATGACGATCCCCGCCTAGCGGGTATCGCCACCCTTATGTCGCAGCAGGTCGCCAGCTACGACAGAGCAGTCGAGGAGGCCAGAGTCTGGCAGAGGCAGTTGTGGGACACTCGTGAGGAGGTTCAGCGCCTCCGAGAGTCCCTCGTCCGCTACGAGGCCCAGGAGGCAGCAGAGGTCTCAGATAGTGCGGAGTCGCCCA
Source organism: Dendrocalamus latiflorus (assembly GCA_017311315.1). Classification (NCBI taxonomy): domain Eukaryota; kingdom Viridiplantae; phylum Streptophyta; class Magnoliopsida; order Poales; family Poaceae; genus Dendrocalamus; species Dendrocalamus latiflorus. The sequence continues at coordinate 6,036,887 of CM029673.1, read as the reverse complement.
GCGTTCACTCCTCTTGTGCTTCGGTGCAGTCTAGGCCCAAGCGCCGGATGACTGCAGCGCAGTACCGTGCCCGGTTCCGCCCGGCAGCCCCGCTTGCCCTTCCAGCACCTGGGGACAGGGAGGAGTAGACGCTGTACGCTAGTGGTAGTCTGACCTTTTGGTGATAGATGTACTTTTGTATGTAATGCAAGTGTAACATGAACCTTTATGTGGTCTGTGCACCACTTGCTTTATTGTAAATTTATGTTAATTAATCTTTTATGTTGTTTGTCTAATTATCAGTATGTTCTTCCTGTGTTCAAAGCTTTCTCCTGTCCCCTTTCGCTCTCGTTCTTATCTTTTCGTCCTATACTTGCCTTGAAAAATTCAAAGTCTTACTTATCTGTTCTTGATTGCCAAAGTCGCTGCAAGGCTAACCTCAAGTTCCCAATCAACAGATGGAGCCGGCAGAGCAGACGGGTCAGACCAGCAGGCAGGGTGCACCTACCACGGATCAAGCTACCTTGGCCAGCGTGTTAGCGACAATGGAACAGAATCGTTATCAAGGGGAACAGAATATTTTGAAAGTATTAGACCAACATGCACAACTACTTGAGCAGATAGTAGCCAGATCTCCAGGCTTACCAAGTGGAAGCAATGTTCCTCGGGATGGTGCCCCAATCTCCACCCGATGGAATGATTTTCTAAAGACACGTCCACCCACTTTCTCCACAGCCGCCGATCCTATGGTTGCTGAGGATTGGCTGGTGGATGTGGAAAGGAAACTACAGACCGCGCAGTGTGACGAAAAAGAGAAGGTGTTGTACGCATCTCACCAGTTGCAGGGTGCAGCAGCGACTTGGTGGATCAATTATCAGCGTACACTTCAGAATAGAGAGATTAACTGGGAAGATTTTTCCAAGGCCTTCCGTAAGGCGCATATCCCAGACGGTGTCATGGAAGCCAAGCGCCGGGAATTTTTGGCGCTTAAGCAAGGCGGTCGTACTGTAATGGAGTATTTGCATCAGTTTAACCACCTCTCCAGATTTGCCCCTGAGGATGTTGACAACGAAGACAAGAAAATGAACAAGTTTCGTGCAGGTTTGCAGCAGTCTTTGAGATTCCACATTTCAGCTTTGAAGTTCAAAGATCTGAATGATATGGTTGATGGTTTGATCACCTCCGAAGAGGCTAGAAGTGACATGGAAGACTATAGAAAACGCAAGGCGGCACACAAATCGCAGTCATCGTCACACACCGCTCAACGAACCAGGACATCGGGATCTTCTTCATATCGATCCCCATCCTCCCGGCAGTATGTGATGATGCCGAAGAACCAATCCCACCAGACTCAGCATTATGCTTCCCCTCTACCATTGGCTCTCAAGTGTCCCACTTGTGGAGGGAATCACCTGGCTAGTAGCTGCCCGCGAAGGTCAAACGCATGTTTCCACTGCGGTGAGATAGGACACTACAGAGATCAGTGTCCTAGGAAGAATTTGCCGTCAGATGCAGCCAAGCTACAAGTTCAAAACCAACAGCAGCAAGAGGGCAAGTCACAAGCAACCCCCGGTACCCCCAAAGGAGGGTTCTTGCAGATTAAAGCAGCTAACCCTCAGTCACCTGCAGGCACTGCAAATTTCTCAACTACAGGCAGAGGCAGAGGCAGAAGCAATGTTAGGCCTACTTTTTATGCCAGAGTGAACCATGTATCTGCAGAGGATGCCGCTGGAGCAAGTGACATCATTGCCGGTATGTTCCCGATCAATTCCATACCTGCATTGATTTTATTTGACCCTGGCGCAACGCATTCATTTGTTTCGAAGAGTTTTGCCGCAAGAAATCAATTGCCTTCTGTTGCATTACCAAGACCTTATGTGGTGGAAACCCCTGGGGTTAGAATGGAGTCCCACCATGGGTGTGCGGGACTTAACATAAAAATCCAAGGGGTAGACTTTAGAGCAGACTTGTTGCAGTTAGACATGTCTGGTTTAGATGCCATCTTGGGCATGAACTGGTTGGCCAGAAATAAAGGCAAGGTAGATTGCGAGATTAAAACAGTGTCATTAGTCAACCCTGAAGGTCAGAAAATAGTAGTAGAGACAGATCGACAAGTGCTGAAGGATGCCAAGAAACGTATGATCAACATGATAGCAGCCACACCTGACCAAGTGCCAATAGTACAAGAGTACCCTGACGTATTCCCAGAAGAATTACCGGGAAGACCCCCTGACAGGCAAGTTGAACTTGCAATAGAATTGGTGCCTGGTACTCAGCCAATTGCCAAACACCAGTATAGAATGTCAGCTAGTGAGTTAAAAGAACTGAAGAAGCAGTTAGATGAATTACAAGAAAAGGAATTCATTCGACCCAGTACTTCACCGTGGTCAGCCCCAGTATTATTTGTGAAGAAGAAAACTGGAGAGTTGAGAATGTGTGTCGACTACAGAGGTTTGAATGCTGTCACCATCAAGAACAAGTATCCCCTCCCAAGAATTGATGACCTGTTTGACCAACTCAAAGGTGCCAAGGTATTCTCCAAAATCGACTTGCGCTCGGGTTATCATCAGCTAAAGATCCGAGAGCAAGATCGAGAAAAGACAGCCTTCATTACCAGATATGGGTTGTTTGAGTTCACGGTCGTACCCTTTGGTTTGACCAATGCGCCAGCATATTTCATGAATCTTATGAACCTGGTGCATATGGACCAATTGGATCGATTCGTGATCGTTTTCATTGATGATATCCTGATATACTCCAAGAGTGAAGAAGAGCACAGACAACATCTGCATATGGTTTTGACCAGATTGAGAGAGCATAAGTTATATGCAAAATTTGATAAATGCAGTTTTTGGTTGAGAGAAGTCGCTTTCTTGGGTCATATTATATCTGAAGATGGAGTGAAGGTCGACCCAGAAAAGATTTCAGCAGTCATGGAATGGAAACAGCCTACGACAGTGACTGAAGTGAGAAGCTTCCTAGGATTGGCGGGTTATTATCGCCGATTCATAGAAGGTTTCTCAAGAATATCGCGTCCACTCACTCAATTGTTGAAGAAAGATAAACCGTTCACATGGACTGATGCATGTGAAGAAAGCTTTCAGATGTTGAAGACCAAGTTGACAACAACACCAGTGTTGATTTTACCCAATCCAGAGAAGGAGTTTCAGATTTACTGCGATGCCTCAAAGCAAGGTTTGGGTTGTGTGCTTATGCAAGACGGAAAGGTTGTTGCCTATGCGTCAAGACAGTTGAAACCGCATGAGGAGAATTATCCCACACATGACTTGGAACTAGCAGCTGTGGTGCATGCCCTCAAAATTTGGCGGCACTACTTGCTAGGAAATCGTTGTGAGATATTCTCAGATCACAAGAGTTTGAAGTATTTGTTCACACAACCAGAATTGAACATGAGACAGCGCAGATGGCTAGAACTAATCAAAGATTATGATGTTGATCTCCAGTATCACCCGGGCAAGGCAAATGTAGTTGCTGATGCCCTTAGCCGCAAGGCTCGTCCAAGCAAAGGCAGTCAATCAGAATACCCACCAGAGTTGCAGAGAGATATATTACAACTGAACTTGGTAATCTCAGAACAAGGTGAAGAAGCAGCCTTAGAGATTCAACCACTATTGCCAGATCAGATTAAAGCAGCCCAGGATGAAGATGAAGGGATTCAAAAACTGAAAAAGGATATTCAAGGAGAAATTTCATCAGAGTATGCTATAGACGAACATGGAATCCTTACCTTCCGTGGTCGCTATTGCGTACCCGACAAGAAGGAGTTGAGAGAATTGATCCTAGCTGAAGCCCACTCCTCTCAATTCTCAATTCATCCAGGAGGCACGAAGATGTATCAGGATTTGAAGAAAAGATATTGGTGGAACCAAATGAAGAAAGAAGTGGCAGAGTATGTAGCTAAATGTGATGTCTGCCAACAGATCAAGATAGACCATCAAAAACCATCAGGATTGTTACAACCTTTGCCAATTCCCGAATGGAAATGGGATAGCATTGGTATGGACTTCATCACTGGACTTCCCAAGACTCGTGAGGGATATGATGCTATTTGGGTCATTGTTGATAGATTGACCAAGGTGGCTCATTTCCTCCCGATCAAGCAAACTTATGGGAAGGATAAACTTGCCGAGCTATATTTGACCAGAATTGTGACATTGCATGGAGTTCCGAAGAAGATCGTGTCAGATAGAGGAGCACAATTTACATCTAAGTTCTGGGAAAAATTGCATGAAGCCATGGGCACCGATCTGAATTTTAGCTCAGCATATCATCCACAGACAGATGGACAGACAGAGAGAACCAATCAAATTTTAGAAGACATGTTGAGAGCTTGTGCGATAGTGTATGGAGCAACATGGAACACCTGTCTACCATTTGCTCAGTTCTCATATAATAACAGCTATCAAGCCAGCATTCAGATGGCACCGTTTGAAGCACTTTATGGCAGAAAATGCAGGACTCCACTGAATTGGACAGAAACAGGAGAACGACAACTCATTGGTCCCCAGATTGCTCAAGATGCAGAAGCACATGTCAGAATTGTCAGAGACAGACTGAAGATGGCACAAGACCGACAGAAGAACTATGCAGATAACCGCAGGAAAGACTTGAGTTTCGAAGTTGGAGATTATGTCTATATCAAAGTCACTCCATTCAAAATAGTCAAGAGATTTCAAGTCAAAGGCAAATTAGCACCAAGATATGTGGGACCGTTTCAGATAATTGGAAGAGTTGGGGAAGTAGCTTATCAAGTGCAGCTTCCGCCCAACTTGTCCAGAATTCACAACGTGTTCCACGTATCCCAGCTTCGGAAGTGTCTACGCCAACCAACAGATGAAGTGCCATTGTCAGATATTGAATTGCAAGATGACTGCACATATGCTGAAGAACCACTACAAATACTTGAAACTACAGAAAGGCAGCTCAGAAACAAGAACGTCAGGTTTTGCAGAGTACAGTGGAAGAATCATACACCTGAAGAGTCAACCTGGGAACGAGAGTCAGATTTGCAGCGAAATTTCCCCAACTTACTCCCTTGACCAAGTTAATCTCGGGGTCGAGATTCTTTTAAGGGGGGTAGGTTGAAAAGCCCTGAAAAATTCAAAAATAAAAATTTCCAATTTTTGCTGCATTTTTGAGTGAAATTCCGAAACTTTCCTTTTTGGGAAAGTTCTCCCGGAATGCGCTTTCTCTTTTTGGCCATTCCGCTTTCTCCCTTGCTTGGCGCCCCGCCTCCCTTTCCGCTTTCCCTTCCCTCGCGCGCCCCGCGCCCGCGCCTCTCGTTGGCGCCGCTCCCCGCTGGCGCCTCTCCCCTCCCGCAGCGCCTCCCTGCTCCCTCTCCCGCTGGCGCCGCGCCTTTGCCCCGCTTTCTCCCCGCGCACGCGCGTGCGCTGCGCCCATGGCCGCGCCTGCGCCGCGCTCGTCCCCGCGCCGCCCCGGCCTCGGACGCCCCGCCGTTCCGACAAGCCCTCCGGGTCCGAAGGAGCGGCCACCCTCGCTCCACGTCACCCCGCCGCAGCGCCGACCCCACCTGGCAGCCGCCGCCTTCCCTCCCCCTCGCGCGCGGACGCGCTCTCGCCCCGGCCGCGACACACCTGCTCCCGTCGCGTCGCCACTCCCCCGCACAGCGCCTCGCGTCACCCCGCCCCCTCCACTGTGCTGGTTTTAACGCCCGCGACAGCTCCCGTCCTTCCCTGTCGGCCGGAGCCCCGCCGGTGGCTTCTCCCCGAAGCCTCGCTTTTTCCCCCCCCCGCGCGGGTATAAAACTTCCCCCTCGGTTTCTTCTCGTTTCTTTTCTTCCCGAGCTTCTCCACCACCTCCTACCTCCTCCCACCACTCCAGAGAACACCCCAGAGCAACCGATTGAACTCCCGTCGCCCGTAGCTCCGCCACCATCTCCCCCTGCGCCGGTGACCCCGCAAAGCGGATTTCCTTCCCCGCTCCTCCATTCCTCGATTGCATTCGCTGGAAGCATCTCTACTACCCCCTAATCGTGTTAGTACCCTTGTTTGGCCAGGTGGAGCCCTGTGCAGCGCCGCCGCCGAAGCTCACCGCCGCCCATACCGTGCTCCCGTGGCCAGCCCTCCTCGAAGCTCCCCAGCTCACACCGCCGCCGCCAATGTGAGCTCCCAACTCCCCAGATGGTGTAACCGGCCCCGATTGAGCTTCCTCGCCGCCGGTGACCTTCTCCACCGTGAAATCCCCGAACCACCCCCTTCTTCCTCCCTCTCTCCCCTTTGGTCCCCGCAAATGCTAACTACCCGAAATGGGTTCCCCGCTGTCCCCTCTACCCGGCGGTACCCCTCTCTGCCCTTGGGAGCCGCCGACGTCGCCGGAGCACCATTGCCCCGCCACCTCCGTTCTGCTGCTGCTCGCACCCGGCCGGAGGAAGACGACGACGACGTGGCCGTCTCCCCGTCGTCGGATCCCCTTAAAGCCCTCTAATCCCCGCCATCCACTTTCCCGTACCGTTTCACCCGCCCCCTTGAATCTCAGCCGTCCGATCCTCATAACCGTACCGCTCCGCCTCCGTTGGATCTTCCCGTACCGGTTCGCCGCCTCCCTTAAACCTCAGCCGTCCGATCTCCGCTCGCGTCATCCGGGCCGTCAGCCCACCCCGCATCCCCGCCGCTCGCGCCGAGCCACGCGGCGGGCATCGGAGCCGCGCGGACGCGCGTTGGCGTGGGCCGCCTCCCTCGGCCCGCTCTGTCCCCCGCGCGCGCGCACGCGCGAACAGGCCGCGCTGGCCTTCGGCCGCGCGGGCCGTTTTCTCGGCCGGGCTGCACTGTTGCGCCGGGCCGGCCCACTACTGTTCATTAGATTTTCCAGTGATTTATCAATTTCCAAAATTCCAGAAAACTCAAATAAATCCTAGAAAATCACAGAAAATCCCAAAAATTCCCAAATTTCACCACATTGCCCCAAATATTATTCCAAACACTCTGGTGAAATCCATTTCCACAGATTCTTCCTAGAAAAATTCCTAAAATTCCATTTGGGGTGTTTATGCAATTTATTTCTTTTTAATTAGATTATTTTGCCTCGCTTGATTAGTCTCAAGCTGGATTTAATTTATTTTAATTGTTTGCGTTAGTGTCGGAGATCCCGGAAGCCCAGGAGCAGATTCAGGATTCAGGTGCTTCGACGTTTGAGCTCGCAGAGATCATCCGGATAGACGGCAAGTCCCAAATCCTTTGATCATAATGTATCCCATAATGTTTAAATATGCTAATATGTTATTTGCATTGAGCTAGTTCTGAAATGTTAGTTTGAAAATAAAAATAAAATGTTTAGAATGACTTGTGTATTAGTTAGTCCTACCACCGCTAAATGCCATGTTTAATTTGTAGCCATGCCATTGAAACCCTAGAAATATTTATCTGTTAATCTTAGTAATTGTAGGCTATGATTATCATGCAAAATGTTACACTAATAAGGTTGTGGTTGCGGACCAATTTTAGAATCTGGAAAACCCGACTCTAAGGTAGGGTGGTATGGGACACCGTATCTTAGAGCGGAGAGTGCCGGCGTGCACAAGGTAGGGTAAGGGTTGGGGGAGAGCCGCGAGACGGTCTTTGCCCACCTCTTATCCTAGGGCTGGAGTAGGGTAAGGGTGAGTGGGAAACCGCGGGACGGTCTACGCCCACCGCTTACCTTAGTTTGGGTCGCGGACCTGGCGAGGTTGCGGGCCATGTGAAAATATAAGGACTGAAACCCTTACGCTGAGCAAATGTCACAGTGATCGCTCAACCACAGGAGTTGACTTGTCAACCCTTGTCTTTTAGCTGCTCAACTCGATTGAAACTCTACAGGAGGGTAGCAGTGAGGTTAGGCAGGCCGTGCTACGGATGCCTAACAACGGTGGAATTCACTCGAAGCGGACGTTGTCCTCTTGTGTGTGTGTGTGTGTGTGTGTGTGTGGATGTGAGCCAGACCCGAGTGAATTCTACTGGGTAGAGCCTATACAAAGAGTCGAGCAGTGAAAAGACCTGGCTTTCTTAACTCTTTAGCGGGAGTTGAGAGATCGTGTGGGTAAAGCTGAGCAAACTCTGCAGAGTCAAATAAATGGTATTCGAATACGCCGTGCTCCCGGTTATTGGAGCTGTGTCACTTGGGTGATTCCAGCAGCAAAGCTTAAGTAGATTTGTACATACTTCAACTTGGTTAGTTGGTTAATGAACTCTTGTTGAAAAACCCTGAGTTCTTAAGGAGTAAGTTTTGAGTCGGTCTTATCAAAATGAATTGCCAATAAAACTGCATCCACCAAATGTAATAAACCAAGTATACTCCCTTCCTTTGAGGTTTCCGTGCATGTAGTAAGTTAGGATCCCTTTGGGATTTGCTGAGCCGGCTGTTTGGCTCACGGCTTGCTTAATCCACTCTTTAGAAGATCAAGACGAAGGAGAAGGTCTCCCCGTTGAAGAAGTTCCCGAGGATCTTTTCTTCGACGAGGACCCTTGGCTGTAGGTCTCCGCCGCGCTTGAAGCAGTTTCTGGAGCCTTTTGTAATGTATTATACTTTGGGCTTGCACGCCCCGCTGTAAAAGCTGGATGTTATTCCGTATGTCAAATATATGCTGGACTTTTGTTGTTAGCATGCAATGGTATACTCTTGCGCGACAGTCCATAACTGTTCATGCGTGAATAGTTACGGGGTGCCGTGTCCGTACGCGCCCCTGGAAACGGGGGCGTTACAAACTCCATTCGTACAAAATTGTGGCACGAAATGAACAGAGTGCCAGCACCCTGAATGGGGTTCGTACGCGCCCTAACGCATTTCAGCAGGCATTTCAAAGCTATCTGAGTTGGTGTTAAACATTCCTCGACGAGGGGTTCTATTAGGACGTACAAACTACATGAACGCAAAAATCTTGCACGCAATGAAACTGAGAGCCAACACCTCGAATGATGTTCATTTGTGTCCTAACTCATTTTGACATGTATTTCGAATCCATCCATGTCGGTGTGAAACTTTCCTCCACGACGGGCTCCATTGGGCAAATCAAACTACAGGCGCACAAAATCAAGGCACGTACCGAAATTGTGCACCAAACACCACGAGTGGAGTTTATATGTGTCATATCTCATTTCGGTATGCATTTCAAATCCGTTTGAGTCGGTGTGAAACTTTCCACGACGACGGATTCCAGCTGAAACTACAAACTCCATTTGTACGAAATAGAGGCACGAAATGAAACTGAGTACCAAATACCCCGTATGGAGTTCACATGCACCCTAGCTCACTTTGGAATGCATTTTGAATTCGCCTGAGTCAGTATGAAACTTTGCTCCAAGATTGGTTTCAATCGAAACTACAAACTCTTTTCACACGAAATCGAGGCATGAAATGGAACTAAGTGCCAAACACCGCGAATAGAGTTCATATGCATCCTAGCTCAGCTCGCCCTGCATTTCGAATCCGTGTGAGTCGGTGTGAAATGTTCCACCACGACGAGTTCCAATTGAAACTGCAAACTCCATTCATACCAAATTGAGGCAAGAAATGGAACTGAAGGCCGAACACCCCGATTGGAGTTCATATGCGCCCTAACTGATTTTGGCATGCATTTGGAATCCATCCGAGTAGGCGTGAAACTTTCCTCCACAATGGGTTGCAACGGAAACAACAAACTCTATGCACACAAAATCGTGGCGTATAACGAAACGAATGGAGTTCATATGCACCGTACATCATTTTGGAATGCACTTTGAATCTGTCTGAGTTCGTGTGAAACTTTCCACAACGACGGGTTCCAACTGTTACTAAAGCGCCATTCATACGAAATCAATGTGTGAAAAGAAACTAAGTGAAGAACACCTCGAATGGAACTCATATACACCCTAGCTCATTTTGGCATGCATTTCGATTTCATCCGAGTCGGTATGGCACTTTCCTGTACGACGAGATCCGTCTGAAACTTCAAACTCTATTCATACAAAATCAAGTCACGAAATGAAACTGAGTGCCAACACCCTGAATGGAATTCATATGCCCCCCAGCACACTTCAACATTTATTTTGAATCCGTCTAGGTCGGTGTGAAGGCTTCCTCCACGACAGGTTCTAATAGGAAGTAGAAACTCCATTCGTACAAAATCAAGGCACGAAACAAAACTAAGTGCGAAACACCCGAATGGAGTTTAGATGCGATGTAGCTCATTTCGGCATGCATTTCGAATCCGTAAAACGTGGTGTGAAACTTAACTCAATGACGGTACCATTGGATAGTACAAACTCTACGAGCACAAAACCAACGAACGAAATGAAACTGAGTGCCAATACCTCGGATGGAGCTCATATACGCCCTATCACATTTTGGCATGCATTTCAAATCCGTCCGAGTCAGTGTGACACTTTCCTCCGCGATGGGTTCCATCTGAAGCTACAAACTCCATGCGTACGAAATCATGGTATGCAATGAAACTGAGTGCCAAACACCCCAATGGAGTTCACATGCGGCCTAGCTCATTTTGGCATGCATTTCGAACCCGTTTGAGTCCATTGGGCAATACAAACTCCATGCACAGAAAATCGAGCAACGTAATGAAACAGTGTGCCAACATCCCGAATGGAATTCATATGTGCCCTAGCTCATTTCAGCTCGCATCTTGAATCCGTCCGAGTCGGTGTAAAACTTGTTTCCGCGATGGGTTCCACCTAAACTACAAACACAATTCGTATGAAATCTCGCCCAAAACGAAATTGAGTTCCAACACTACGAATGGAGTTCATCTATGCTCTATCCTATCTTGGCATGTATATCGAAGCTGTCAGAGTTGACGTGAAACTTTCCTCGATGACGGGTTTCGCTGGGTAGTACAAACTCCATGATCACAAATCGGTGAACGGAATGAAACTGAGTGCCAAACACCTTTTACGGAGTTTATGTACACCTTACATGATTTTGGCATGCATTTTGAATACGTCCGAGTTGGTGTGACACTTTCCGACATGACCTGTTCCGTCTGAAACGACAAACTCCATTCGTACAAAATTGTGGCACGAAATGAACAGAGTGCCAGCACCCTGAATGGGGTTCGTACGCGCCCTAACGCATTTCAGCAGGCATTTCAAAGCTATCTGAGTTGGTGTTAAACATTCCTCGACGAGGGGTTCTATTAGGACGTACAAACTACATGAACGCAAAAATCTTGCACGCAATGAAACTGAGAGCCAACACCTCGAATGATGTTCATTTGTGTCCTAACTCATTTTGACATGTATTTCGAATCCATCCATGTCGGTGTGAAACTTTCCTCCACGACGGGCTCCATTGGGCAAATCAAACTACAGGCGCACAAAATCAAGGCACGTACCGAAATTGTGCACCAAACACCACGAGTGGAGTTTATATGTGTCATATCTCATTTCGGTATGCATTTCAAATCCGTTTGAGTCGGTGTGAAACTTTCCACGACGACGGATTCCAGCTGAAACTACAAACTCCATTTGTACGAAATAGAGGCACGAAATGAAACTGAGTACCAAATACCCCGTATGGAGTTCACATGCACCCTAGCTCACTTTGGAATGCATTTTGAATTCGCCTGAGTCAGTATGAAACTTTGCTCCAAGATTGGTTTCAATCGAAACTACAAACTCTTTTCACACGAAATCGAGGCATGAAATGGAACTAAGTGCCAAACACCGCGAATAGAGTTCATATGCATCCTAGCTCAGCTCGCCCTGCATTTCGAATCCGTGTGAGTCGGTGTGAAATGTTCCACCACGACGAGTTCCAATTGAAACTGCAAACTCCATTCATACCAAATTGAGGCAAGAAATGGAACTGAAGGCCGAACACCCCGATTGGAGTTCATATGCGCCCTAACTGATTTTGGCATGCATTTGGAATCCATCCGAGTAGGTGTGAAACTTTCCTCCACAATGGGTTGCAACGGAAACAACAAACTCTATGCACACAAAATCGTGGTGTATAACGAAACGAATGGAGTTCATATGCACCGTACATCATTTTGGAATGCACTTTGAATCTGTCTGAGTTCGTGTGAAACTTTCCACAACGACGGGTTCCAACTGTTACTAAAGCGCCATTCATACGAAATCAATGTGTGAAAAGAAACTAAGTGAAGAACACCTCGAATGGAACTCATATACACCCTAGCTCATTTTGGCATGCATTTCGATTTCATCCGAGTCGGTATGGCACTTTCCTGTACGACGAGATCCGTCTGAAACTTCAAACTCTATTCATACAAAATCAAGTCACGAAATGAAACTGAGTGCCAACACCCTGAATGGAATTCATATGCCCCCCAGCACACTTCAACATTTATTTTGAATCCGTCTAGGTCGGTGTGAAGGCTTCCTCCACGACAGGTTCTAATAGGAAGTAGAAACTCCATTCGTACAAAATCAAGGCACGAAACAAAACTAAGTGCGAAACACCCGAATGGAGTTTAGATGCGATGTAGCTCATTTCGGCATGCATTTCGAATCCGTAAAACGTGGTGTGAAACTTAACTCAATGACGGTACCATTGGATAGTACAAACTCTACGAGCACAAAACCAACGAACGAAATGAAACTGAGTGCCAATACCTCGGATGGAGCTCATATACGCCCTATCACATTTTGGCATGCATTTCAAATCCGTCCGAGTCAGTGTGACACTTTCCTCCGCGATGGGTTCCATCTGAAGCTACAAACTCCATGCGTACGAAATCATGGTATGCAATGAAACTGAGTGCCAAACACCCCAATGGAGTTCACATGCGGCCTAGCTCATTTTGGCATGCATTTCGAACCCGTTTGAGTCCATTGGGCAATACAAACTCCATGCACAGAAAATCGAGCAACGTAATGAAACAGTGTGCCAACATCCCGAATGGAATTCATATGTGCCCTAGCTCATTTCAGCTCGCATCTTGAATCCGTCCGAGTCGGTGTAAAACTTGTTTCCGCGATGGGTTCCACCTAAACTACAAACACAATTCGTATGAAATCTCGCCCAAAACGAAATTGAGTTCCAACACTACGAATGGAGTTCATCTATGCTCTATCCTATCTTGGCATGTATATCGAAGCTGTCAGAGTTGACGTGAAACTTTCCTCGATGACGGGTTTCGCTGGGTAGTACAAACTCCATGATCACAAATCGGTGAACGGAATGAAACTGAGTGCCAAACACCTTTTACGGAGTTTATGTACACCTTACATGATTTTGGCATGCATTTTGAATACGTCCGAGTTGGTGTGACACTTTCCGACATGACCTGTTCCGTCTGAAACTACAAACTCCATTCGTACAAAATTGTGGCACGAAATGAACAGAGTGCCAGCACCCTGAATGGGGTTCGTACGCGCCCTAACGCATTTCAGCAGGCATTTCAAAGCTATCTGAGTTGGTGTTAAACATTCCTCGACGAGGGGTTCTATTAGGACGTACAAACTACATGAACGCAAAAATCTTGCACGCAATGAAACTGAGAGCCAACACCTCGAATGATGTTCATTTGTGTCCTAACTCATTTTGACATGTATTTCGAATCCATCCATGTCGGTGTGAAACTTTCCTCCACGACGGGCTCCATTGGGCAAATCAAACTACAGGCGCACAAAATCAAGGCACGTACCGAAATTGTGCACCAAACACCACGAGTGGAGTTTATATGTGTCATATCTCATTTCGGTATGTATTTCAAATCCGTTTGAGTCGGTGTGAAACTTTCCACGACGACGGATTCCAGCTGAAACTACAAACTCCATTTGTACGAAATAGAGGCACGAAATGAAACTGAGTACCAAATACCCCGTATGGAGTTCACGTGCACCCTAGCTCACTTTGGCATGCATTTTGAATTCGCCTAAGTCAGTATGAAGCTTTGCTCCAAGATTGGTTTCAATCGAAACTACAAACTCTTTTCACACGAAATCGAGGCATGAAATGGAACTAAGTGCCAAACACCGCGAATAGAGTTCATATGCATCCTAGCTCAGCTCGCCCTGCATTTCGAATCCGTGTGAGTCGGTGTGAAATGTTCCACCACGACGAGTTCCAATTGAAACTGCAAACTCCATTCATACCAAATTGAGGCAAGAAATGGAACTGAAGGCCGAACACCCCGATTGGAGTTCATATGCGCCCTAACTGATTTTGGCATGCATTTGGAATCCATCCGAGTAGGTGTGAAACTTTCCTCCACAATGGTTGCAACGGAAACAACAAACTCTATGCACACAAAATCGTGGCGTATAACGAAACGAATGGAGTTCATATGCACCCTACATCATTTTGGAATGCACTTTGAATCTGTCTGAGTTCGTGTGAAACTTTCCACAACGACGGGTTCCAACTGTTACTAAAGCGCCATTCATACGAAATCAATGTGTGAAAAGAAACTAAGTGAAGAACACCTCGAATGGAACTCATATACACCCTAGCTCATTTTGGCATGCATTTCGATTTCATCCGAGTCGGTATGGCACTTTCCTGTACGACGAGATCCGTCTGAAACTTCAAACTCTATTCATACAAAATCAAGTCACGAAATGAAACTGAGTGCCAACACCCTGAATGGAATTCATATGCCCCCCAGCACACTTCAACATTTATTTTGAATCCGTCTAGGTCGGTGTGAAGGCTTCCTCCACGACAGGTTCTAATAGGAAGTAGAAACTCCATTCGTACAAAATCAAGGCACGAAACAAAACTAAGTGCGAAACACCCGAATGGAGTTTAGATGCGATGTAGCTCATTTCGGCATGCATTTCGAATCCGTAAAACGTGGTGTGAAACTTAACTCAATGACGGTACCATTGGATAGTACAAACTCTACGAGCACAAAACCAACGAACGAAATGAAACTGAGTGCCAATACCTCGGATGGAGCTCATATACGCCCTATCACATTTTGGCATGCATTTCAAATCCGTCCGAGTCAGTGTGACACTTTCCTCCGCGATGGGTGCCATCTGAAGCTACAAACTCCATGCGTACGAAATCATGGTATGCAATGAAACTGAGTGCCAAACACCCCAATGGAGTTCACATGCGGCCTAGCTCATTTTGGCATGCATTTCGAACCCGTTTGAGTCCATTGGGCAATACAAACTACATGCACAGAAAATCGAGCAACGTAATGAAACAGTGTGCCAACATCCCGAATGGAATTCATATGTGCCCTAGCTCATTTCAGCTCGCATCTTGAATCCGTCCGAGTCGGTGTAAAACTTGTTTCCGCGATGGGTTCCACCTAAACTACAAACACAATTCGTATGAAATCTCGCCCAAAACGAAATTGAGTTCCAACACTACGAATGGAGTTCATCTATGCTCTATCCTATCTTGGCATGTATATCGAAGCTGTCAGAGTTGACGTGAAACTTTCCTCGATGACGGGTTTCGCTGGGTAGTACAAACTCCATGATCACAAATCGGTGAACGGAATGAAACTGAGTGCCAAACGCCTTTTACGGAGTTTATGTACACCTTACATGATTTTGGCATGCATTTTGAATACGTCCGAGTTGGTGTGACACTTTCCGACATGACCTGTTCCGTCTGAAACTACAAACTCCATTCGTACAAAATTGTGGCATGAAATGAACAGAGTGCCAGCACCCTGAATGGGGTTCGTACGCGCCCTAACGCATTTCAGCAGGCATTTCAAAGCTATCTGAGTTGGTGTTAAACATTCCTCGACGAGGGGTTCTATTAGGACGTACAAACTACATGAACGCAAAAATCTTGCACGCAATGAAACTGAGAGCCAACACCTCGAATGATGTTCATTTGTGTCCTAACTCATTTTGACATGTATTTCGAATCCATCCATGTCGGTGTGAAACTTTCCTCCACGACGGGCTCCATTGGGCAAATCAAACTACAGGCGCACAAAATCAAGGCACGTACCGAAATTGTGCACCAAACACCACGAGTGGAGTTTATATGTGTCATATCTCATTTCGGTATGTATTTCAAATCCGTTTGAGTCGGTGTGAAACTTTCCACCACGACGGATTCCAGCTGAAACTACAAACTCCATTTGTACGAAATAGAGGCACGAAATGAAACTGAGTACCAAATACCCCGTATGGAGTTCACGTGCACCCTAGCTCACTTTGGCATGCATTTTGAATTCGCCTGAGTCAGTATGAAGCTTTGCTCCAAGATTGGTTTCAATCGAAACTACAAACTCTTTTCACACGAAATCGAGGCATGAGATGGAACTAAGTGCCAAACACCGCGAATAGAGTTCATATGCATCCTAGCTCAGCTCGCCCTGCATTTCGAATCCGTGTGAGTCGGTGTGAAATGTTCCACCACGACGAGTTCCAATTGAAACTGCAAACTCCATTCATACCAAATTGAGGCAAGAAATGGAACTGAAGGTCGAACACCCCGATTGGAGTTCATATGCGCCCTAACTGATTTTGGCATGCATTTGGAATCCATCCGAGTAGGTGTGAAACTTTCCTCCACAATGGGTTGCAACGGAAACAACAAACTCTATGCACACAAAATCGTGGCGTATAACGAAACGAATGGAGTTCATATGCACCCTACATCATTTTGGAATGCACTTTGAATCTGTCTGAGTTCGTGTGAAACTTTCCACAACGACGGGTTCCAACTGTTACTAAAGCGCCATTCATACGAAATCAATGTGTGAAAAGAAACTAAGTGAAGAACACCTCGAATGGAACTCATATACACCCTAGCTCACTTTGGCATGCATTTCGATTTCATCCGAGTCGGTATGGCACTTTCCTGTACGACGAGATCCGTCTGAAACTTCAAACTCTATTCATACAAAATCAAGTCACGAAATGAAACTGAGTGCCAACACCCTGAATGGAATTCATATGCCCCCCAGCACACTTCAACATTTATTTTGAATCCGTCTAGGTCGGTGTGAAGGCTTCCTCCACGACAGGTTCTAATAGGAAGTAGAAACTCCATTCGTACAAAATCAAGGCACGAAACAAAACTAAGTGCGAAACACCCGAATGGAGTTTAGATGCGATGTAGCTCATTTCGGCATGCATTTCGAATCCGTAAAACGTGGTGTGAAACTTAACTCAATGACGGTACCATTGGATAGTACAAACTCTACGAGCACAAAACCAACGAACGAAATGAAACTGAGGGCCAATACCTCGGATGGAGCTCATATACGCCCTATCACATTTTGGCATGCATTTCAAATCCGTCCGAGTCAGTGTGACACTTTCCTCCGCGATGGGTGCCATCTGAAGCTACAAACTCCATGCGTACGAAATCATGGTATGCAATGAAACTGAGTGCCAAACACCCCAATGGAGTTCACATGCGGCCTAGCTCATTTTGGCATGCATTTCGAACCCGTTTGAGTCCATTGGGCAATACAAACTCCATGATCACAAATTGGTGAACGGAATGAAACTGAGTGCCAAACACCTTTTACGGAGTTTATGTACGCCTTACATGATTTTGGCAAGCATTTTGAATACGTCCGAGTTGGTGTGACACTTTCCGACATGACCTGTTCCGTCTGAAACTACAAACTCCATTCGTACAAAATTGTGGCACGAAATGAACAGAGTGCCAGCACCCTGAATGGGGTTCGTACGCGCCCTAACGCATTTCAGCAGGCATTTCAAAGCTATCTGAGTTGGTGTTAAACATTGATCGACGAGGGGTTCTATTAGGACGTACAAACTACATGAACGCAAAAATCTTGCACGCAATGAAACTGAGAGCCAACACCTCGAATGATGTTCATTTGTGTCCTAACTCATTTTGACATGTATTTCGAATCCATCCATGTCGGTGTGAAACTTTCCTCCACGACGGGCTCCATTGGGCAAATCAAACTACAGGCGCACAAAATCAAGGCACGTACCGAAATTGTGCACCAAACACCACGAGTGGAGTTTATATGTGTCATATCTCATTTCGGTATGTATTTCAAATCCGTTTGAGTCGGTGTGAAACTTTCCACCACGACGGATTCCAGCTGAAACTACAAACTCCATTTGTACGAAATAGAGGCACGAAATGAAACTGAGTACCAAATACCCCGTATGGAGTTCACGTGCACCCTAGCTCACTTTGGCATGCATTTTGAATTCGCCTAAGTCAGTATGAAGCTTTGCTCCAAGATTGGTTTCAATCGAAACTACAAACTCTTTTCACACGAAATCGAGGCATGAAATGGAACTAAGTGCCAAACACCGCGAATAGAGTTCATATGCATCCTAGCTCAGCTCGCCCTGCATTTCGAATCCGTGTGAGTCGGTGTGAAATGTTCCACCACGACGAGTTCCAATTGAAACTGCAAACTCCATTCATACCAAATTGAGGCAAGAAATGGAACTGAAGGCCGAACACCCCGATTGGAGTTCATATGCGCCCTAACTGATTTTGGCATGCATTTGGAATCCATCCGAGTAGGTGTGAAACTTTCCTCCACAATGGTTGCAACGGAAACAACAAACTCTATGCACACAAAATCGTGGCGTATAACGAAACGAATGGAGTTCATATGCACCCTACATCATTTTGGAATGCACTTTGAATCTGTCTGAGTTCATGTGAAACTTTCCACAACGACGGGTTCCAACTGTTACTAAAGCGCCATTCATACGAAATCAATGTGTGAAAAGAAACTAAGTGAAGAACACCTCGAATGGAACTCATATACACCCTAGCTCATTTTGGCATGCATTTCGATTTCATCCGAGTCGGTATGGCACTTTCCTGTACGACGAGATCCGTCTGAAACTTCAAACTCTATTCATACAAAATCAAGTCACGAAATGAAACTGAGTGCCAACACCCTGAATGGAATTCATATGCCCCCCAGCACACTTCAACATTTATTTTGAATCCGTCTAGGTCGGTGTGAAGGCTTCCTCCACGACAGGTTCTAATAGGAAGTAGAAACTCCATTCGTACAAAATCAAGGCACGAAACAAAACTAAGTGCGAAACACCCGAATGGAGTTTAGATGCGATGTAGCTCATTTCGGCATGCATTTCGAATCCGTAAAACGTGGTGTGAAACTTAACTCAATGACGGTACCATTGGATAGTACAAACTCTACGAGCACAAAACCAACGAACGAAATGAAACTGAGTGCCAATACCTCGGATGGAGCTCATATACGCCCTATCACATTTTGGCATGCATTTCAAATCCGTCCGAGTCAGTGTGACACTTTCCTCCGCGATGGGTGCCATCTGAAGCTACAAACTCCATGCGTACGAAATCATGGTATGCAATGAAACTGAGTGCCAAACACCCCAATGGAGTTCACATGCGGCCTAGCTCATTTTGGCATGCATTTCGAACCCGTTTGAGTCCATTGGGCAATACAAACTACATGCACAGAAAATCGAGCAACGTAATGAAACAGTGTGCCAACATCCCGAATGGAATTCATATGTGCCCTAGCTCATTTCAGCTCGCATCTTGAATCCGTCCGAGTCGGTGTAAAACTTGTTTCCGCGATGGGTTCCACCTAAACTACAAACACAATTCGTATGAAATCTCGCCCAAAACGAAATTGAGTTCCAACACTACGAATGGAGTTCATCTATGCTCTATCCTATCTTGGCATGTATATCGAAGCTGTCAGAGTTGACGTGAAACTTTCCTCGATGACGGGTTTCGCTGGGTAGTACAAACTCCATGATCACAAATCGGTGAACGGAATGAAACTGAGTGCCAAACGCCTTTTACGGAGTTTATGTACACCTTACATGATTTTGGCATGCATTTTGAATACGTCCGAGTTGGTGTGACACTTTCCGACATGACCTGTTCCGTCTGAAACTACAAACTCCATTCGTACAAAATTGTGGCATGAAATGAACAGAGTGCCAGCACCCTGAATGGGGTTCGTACGCGCCCTAACGCATTTCAGCAGGCATTTCAAAGCTATCTGAGTTGGTGTTAAACATTCCTCGACGAGGGGTTCTATTAGGACGTACAAACTACATGAACGCAAAAATCTTGCACGCAATGAAACTGAGAGCCAACACCTCGAATGATGTTCATTTGTGTCCTAACTCATTTTGACATGTATTTCGAATCCATCCATGTCGGTGTGAAACTTTCCTCCACGACGGGCTCCATTGGGCAAATCAAACTACAGGCGCACAAAATCAAGGCACGTACCGAAATTGTGCACCAAACACCACGAGTGGAGTTTATATGTGTCATATCTCATTTCGGTATGTATTTCAAATCCGTTTGAGTCGGTGTGAAACTTTCCACCACGACGGATTCCAGCTGAAACTACAAACTCCATTTGTACGAAATAGAGGCACGAAATGAAACTGAGTACCAAATACCCCGTATGGAGTTCACGTGCACCCTAGCTCACTTTGGCATGCATTTTGAATTCGCCTGAGTCAGTATGAAGCTTTGCTCCAAGATTGGTTTCAATCGAAACTACAAACTCTTTTCACACGAAATCGAGGCATGAAATGGAACTAAGTGCCAAACACCGCGAATAGAGTTCATATGCATCCTAGCTCAGCTCGCCCTGCATTTCGAATCCGTGTGAGTCGGTGTGAAATGTTCCACCACGACGAGTTCCAATTGAAACTGCAAACTCCATTCATACCAAATTGAGGCAAGAAATGGAACTGAAGGTCGAACACCCCGATTGGAGTTCATATGCGCCCTAACTGATTTTGGCATGCATTTGGAATCCATCCGAGTAGGTGTGAAACTTTCCTCCACAATGGGTTGCAACGGAAACAACAAACTCTATGCACACAAAATCGTGGCGTATAACGAAACGAATGGAGTTCATATGCACCCTACATCATTTTGGAATGCACTTTGAATCTGTCTGAGTTCGTGTGAAACTTTCCACAACGACGGGTTCCAACTGTTACTAAAGCGCCATTCATACGAAATCAATGTGTGAAAAGAAACTAAGTGAAGAACACCTCGAATGGAACTCATATACACCCTAGCTCACTTTGGCATGCATTTCGATTTCATCCGAGTCGGTATGGCACTTTCCTGTACGACGAGATCCGTCTGAAACTTCAAACTCTATTCATACAAAATCAAGTCACGAAATGAAACTGAGTGCCAACACCCTGAATGGAATTCATATGCCCCCCAGCACACTTCAACATTTATTTTGAATCCGTCTAGGTCGGTGTGAAGGCTTCCTCCACGACAGGTTCTAATAGGAAGTAGAAACTCCATTCGTACAAAATCAAGGCACGAAACAAAACTAAGTGCGAAACACCCGAATGGAGTTTAGATGCGATGTAGCTCATTTCGGCATGCATTTCGAATCCGTAAAACGTGGTGTGAAACTTAACTCAATGACGGTACCATTGGATAGTACAAACTCTACGAGCACAAAACCAACGAACGAAATGAAACTGAGGGCCAATACCTCGGATGGAGCTCATATACGCCCTATCACATTTTGGCATGCATTTCAAATCCGTCCGAGTCAGTGTGACACTTTCCTCCGCGATGGGTGCCATCTGAAGCTACAAACTCCATGCGTACGAAATCATGGTATGCAATGAAACTGAGTGCCAAACACCCCAATGGAGTTCACATGCGGCCTAGCTCATTTTGGCATGCATTTCGAACCCGTTTGAGTCCATTGGGCAATACAAACTCCATGATCACAAATTGGTGAACGGAATGAAACTGAGTGCCAAACACCTTTTACGGAGTTTATGTACGCCTTACATGATTTTGGCAAGCATTTTGAATACGTCCGAGTTGGTGTGACACTTTCCGACATGACCTGTTCCGTCTGAAACTACAAACTCCATTCGTACAAAATTGTGGCACGAAATGAACAGAGTGCCAGCACCCTGAATGGGGTTCGTACGCGCCCTAACGCATTTCAGCAGGCATTTCAAAGCTATCTGAGTTGGTGTTAAACATTGATCGACGAGGGGTTCTATTAGGACGTACAAACTACATGAACGCAAAAATCTTGCACGCAATGAAACTGAGAGCCAACACCTCGAATGATGTTCATTTGTGTCCTAACTCATTTTGACATGTATTTCGAATCCATCCATGTCGGTGTGAAACTTTCCTCCACGACGGGCTCCATTGGGCAAATCAAACTACAGGCGCACAAAATCAAGGCACGTACCGAAATTGTGCACCAAACACCACGAGTGGAGTTTATATGTGTCATATCTCATTTCGGTATGTATTTCAAATCCGTTTGAGTCGGTGTGAAACTTTCCACCACGACGGATTCCAGCTGAAACTACAAACTCCATTTGTACGAAATAGAGGCACGAAATGAAACTGAGTACCAAATACCCCGTATGGAGTTCACGTGCACCCTAGCTCACTTTGGCATGCATTTTGAATTCGCCTAAGTCAGTATGAAGCTTTGCTCCAAGATTGGTTTCAATCGAAACTACAAACTCTTTTCACACGAAATCGAGGCATGAAATGGAACTAAGTGCCAAACACCGCGAATAGAGTTCATATGCATCCTAGCTCAGCTCGCCCTGCATTTCGAATCCGTGTGAGTCGGTGTGAAATGTTCCACCACGACGAGTTCCAATTGAAACTGCAAACTCCATTCATACCAAATTGAGGCAAGAAATGGAACTGAAGGCCGAACACCCCGATTGGAGTTCATATGCGCCCTAACTGATTTTGGCATGCATTTGGAATCCATCCGAGTAGGTGTGAAACTTTCCTCCACAATGGTTGCAACGGAAACAACAAACTCTATGCACACAAAATCGTGGCGTATAACGAAACGAATGGAGTTCATATGCACCCTACATCATTTTGGAATGCACTTTGAATCTGTCTGAGTTCATGTGAAACTTTCCACAACGACGGGTTCCAACTGTTACTAAAGCGCCATTCATACGAAATCAATGTGTGAAAAGAAACTAAGTGAAGAACACCTCGAATGGAACTCATATACACCCTAGCTCATTTTGGCATGCATTTCGATTTCATCCGAGTCGGTATGGCACTTTCCTGTACGACGAGATCCGTCTGAAACTTCAAACTCTATTCATACAAAATCAAGTCACGAAATGAAACTGAGTGCCAACACCCTGAATGGAATTCATATGCCCCCCAGCACACTTCAACATTTATTTTGAATCCGTCTAGGTCGGTGTGAAGGCTTCCTCCACGACAGGTTCTAATAGGAAGTAGAAACTCCATTCGTACAAAATCAAGGCACGAAACAAAACTAAGTGCGAAACACCCGAATGGAGTTTAGATGCGATGTAGCTCATTTCGGCATGCATTTCGAATCCGTAAAACGTGGTGTGAAACTTAACTCAATGACGGTACCATTGGATAGTACAAACTCTACGAGCACAAAACCAACGAACGAAATGAAACTGAGTGCCAATACCTCGGATGGAGCTCATATACGCCCTATCACATTTTGGCATGCATTTCAAATCCGTCCGAGTCAGTGTGACACTTTCCTCCGCGATGGGTGCCATCTGAAGCTACAAACTCCATGCGTACGAAATCATGGTATGCAATGAAACTGAGTGCCAAACACCCCAATGGAGTTCACATGCGGCCTAGCTCATTTTGGCATGCATTTCGAACCCGTTTGAGTCCATTGGGCAATACAAACTACATGCACAGAAAATCGAGCAACGTAATGAAACAGTGTGCCAACATCCCGAATGGAATTCATATGTGCCCTAGCTCATTTCAGCTCGCATCTTGAATCCGTCCGAGTCGGTGTAAAACTTGTTTCCGCGATGGGTTCCACCTAAACTACAAACACAATTCGTATGAAATCTCGCCCAAAACGAAATTGAGTTCCAACACTACGAATGGAGTTCATCTATGCTCTATCCTATCTTGGCATGTATATCGAAGCTGTCAGAGTTGACGTGAAACTTTCCTCGATGACGGGTTTCGCTGGGTAGTACAAACTCCATGATCACAAATCGGTGAACGGAATGAAACTGAGTGCCAAACGCCTTTTACGGAGTTTATGTACACCTTACATGATTTTGGCATGCATTTTGAATACGTCCGAGTTGGTGTGACACTTTCCGACATGACCTGTTCCGTCTGAAACTACAAACTCCATTCGTACAAAATTGTGGCATGAAATGAACAGAGTGCCAGCACCCTGAATGGGGTTCGTACGCGCCCTAACGCATTTCAGCAGGCATTTCAAAGCTATCTGAGTTGGTGTTAAACATTCCTCGACGAGGGGTTCTATTAGGACGTACAAACTACATGAACGCAAAAATCTTGCACGCAATGAAACTGAGAGCCAACACCTCGAATTGATGTTCATTTGTGTCCTAACTCATTTTGACATGTATTTCGAATCCATCCATGTCGGTGTGAAACTTTCCTCCACGACGGGCTCCATTGGGCAAATCAAACTACAGGCGCACAAAATCAAGGCACGTACCGAAATTGTGCACCAAACACCACGAGTGGAGTTTATATGTGTCATATCTCATTTCGGTATGTATTTCAAAATCCGTTTGAGTCGGTGTGAAACTTTCCACCACGACGGATTCCAGCTGAAACTACAAACTCCATTTGTACGAAATAGAGGCACGAAATGAAACTGAGTACCAAATACCCGTATGGAGTTCACGTGCACCCTAGCTCACTTTGGCATGCATTTTGAATTCGCCTGAGTCAGTATGAAGCTTTGCTCCAAGATTGGTTTCAATCGAAACTACAAACTCTTTTCACACGAAATCGAGGCATGAAATGGAACTAAGTGCCAAACACCGCGAATAGAGTTCATATGCATCCTAGCTCAGCTCGCCCTGCATTTCGAATCCGTGTGAGTCGGTGTGAAATGTTCCACCACGACGAGTTTCCAATTGAAACTGCAAACTCCATTCATACCAAATGAGGCAAGAAATGGAACTGAAGGTCTGAACACACCCGATTGGAGTTCATATGCGCCCTAACTGATTTTGGCATGCATTTGGAATCCATCCGAGTAGGTGTGAAACTTTCCTCCACAATGGGTTGCAACGGAAACAACAAACTCTATGCACACAAAATCGTGGCATATAACGAAACGAATGGAGTTCATATGCACCCTACATCATTTTGGAATGCACTTTGAATCTGTCTGAGTTCGTGTGAAACTTTCCACAACGACGGGTTCCAACTGTTACTAAAGCGCCATTCATACGAAATCAATGTGTGAAAAGAAACTAAGTGAAGAACACCTCGAATGGAACTCATATACACCCTAGCTCATTTTGGCATGCATTTCGATTTCATCCGAGTCGGTATGGCACTTTCCTGTACGACGAGATCCGTCTGAAACTTCAAACTCTATTCATACAAAATCAAGTCACGAAATGAAACTGAGTGCCAACACCCTGAATGGAATTCATATGCCCCCCAGCACACTTCAACATTTATTTTGAATCCGTCTAGGTCGGTGTGAAGGCTTCCTCCACGACAGGTTCTAATGGAAGTAGAAACTCCATTTACAAAATCAAGGCACGAAACAAAACTAAGTGCGAAACACCCGAATGGAGTTTAGATGCGATGTAGCTCATTTCGGCATGCATTTCGAATCCGTAAAACGTGGTGTGAAACTTAACTCAATGACGGTACCATTGGATAGTACAAACTCTACGAGCACAAAACCAACGAACGAAATGAAACTGAGTGCCAATACCTCGGATGGAGCTCATATACGCCCTATCACATTTTGGCATGCATTTCAAATCCGTCCGAGTCAGTGTGACACTTTCCTCCGCGATGGGTGCCATCTGAAGCTACAAACTCCATGCGTACGAAATCAGGTATGCAATGAAACTGAGTGCCAAACACCCCAATGGAGTTCACATGGCCTAGCTCATTTTGGCATGCATTTCGAACCCGTTTGAGTCCATTGGG
>CM029673.1:5988453-6010945 GCA_017311315.1 Dendrocalamus latiflorus | reverse complement strand
TTGGAGGCGAAATGAACTGGGCCTGAACCCCGATTGGAGTTCATATGCGCCCTAACTGATTTTGGCATGCATTTGGAATCCATCCGAGTAGGTGTGAAACTTTCCTCCACAATGGGTTGCAACGGAAACAACAAACTCTGTGCACCAGAAATCGTGGCAGTATAACGAAACGAATGGAGTTCATATGCACCCTACATCATTTTGGAATGCACTTTGAATCTGTCTGAGTTCGTGTGAAACTTTCCACAACGACGGGTTCCAACTGTTACTAAAGCGCCATTCATACGAAATCATTGTGTGAAAAGAAACTAAGTGAAGAACACCTCGATGGAACGTCATATACACCCTAGCTCATTTTGGCATGCATTTCGATTTCATCCGAGTCGGTATGGCACTTTCCTGTACGACGAGATCCGTCTGAACTTCAACTCTATTCATACAAAATCAAGTCACGAAATGAAACTGAGTGCCAACACCCTGAATGGAATTCATATGCCCCCCAGCACACTTCAACATTTATTTTGAATCCGTCTAGGTCGTGTGAAGGCTTCCTCCACGACAGGTTCTATAGGAAGTAGAAACTCCATTCGTACAAAATCAAGGCACGAAACAAAACTAAGTGCGAAACACCCGAATGGAGTTTAGATGCGATGTAGCTCATTTCGGCATGCATTTCGAATCCGTAAAACGTGGTGTGAAACTTAACTCAATGACGGTACCATTGGATAGTACAAACTCTACGAGCACAAAACCAACGAACGAAATGAAACTGAGTGCCAATACCTCGGATGGAGCTCATATACGCCCTATCACATTTTGGCATGCATTTCAAATCCGTCCGAGTCAGTGTGACACTTTCCTCCGCGATGGGTGCCATCTGAAGCTACAAACTCCAATGCGTACGAAATCATGGTATGCAATGAAACTGAGTGCCAAACACCCCAATGGAGTTCACATGCGGCCTAGCTCATTTTGGCATGCATTTCGAACCCGTTTGAGTCCATTGGGCAATACAAACTCCATGCACAGAAAATCGAGCAACGTAATGAAACAGTGTGCCAACATCCCGAATGGAATTCATATGTGCCCTAGCTCATTTCAGCTCGCATCTTGAATCCGTCCGAGTCGGTGTAAAACTTGTTTCCGCGATGGGTTCCACCTAAACTACAAACACAATTCGTATGAAATCTCGCCCAAAACGAAATTGAGTTCCAACACTACGAATGGAGTTCATCTATGCTCTATCCTATCTTGGCATGTATATCGAAGCTGTCAGAGTTGACGTGAAACTTTCCTCGATGACGGGTTTCGCTGGGTAGTACAAACTCCATGATCACAAATCGGTGAACGGAATGAAACTGAGTGCCAAACACCTTTTACGGAGTTTATGTACACCTTACATGATTTTGGCATGCATTTTGAATACGTCCGAGTTGGTGTGACACTTTCCGACATGACCTGTTCCGTCTGAAACTACAAACTCCATTCGTACAAAATTGTGGCATGAAATGAACAGAGTGCCAGCACCCTGAATGGGGTTCGTACGCGCCCTAACGCATTTCAGCAGGCATTTCAAAGCTATCTGAGTTGGTGTTAAACATTCCTCGACGAGGGGTTCTATTAGGACGTACAAACTACATGAACGCAAAAATCTTGCACGCAATGAAACTGAGAGCCAACACCTCGAATGATGTTCATTTGTGTCCTAACTCATTTTGACATGTATTTCGAATCCATCCATGTCGGTGTGAAACTTTCCTCCACGACGGGCTCCATTGGGCAAATCAAACTACAGGCGCACAAAATCAAGGCACGTACCGAAATTGTGCACCAAACACCACGAGTGGAGTTTATATGTGTCATATCTCATTTCGGTATGTATTTCAAATCCGTTTGAGTCGGTGTGAAACTTTCCACCACGACGGATTCCAGCTGAAACTACAAACTCCATTTGTACGAAATAGAGGCACGAAATGAAACTGAGTACCAAATACCCCGTATGGAGTTCACGTGCACCCTAGCTCACTTTGGCATGCATTTTGAATTCGCCTGAGTCAGTATGAAACTTTGCTCCAAGATTGGTTTCAATCGAAACTACAAACTCTTTTCACACGAAATCGAGGCATGAAATGGAACTAAGTGCCAAACACCGCGAATAGAGTTCATATGCATCCTAGCTCAGCTCGCCCTGCATTTCGAATCCGTGTGAGTCGGTGTGAAATGTTCCACCACGACGAGTTCCAATTGAAACTACAAATTCCATTCATACCAAATTGAGGCAAGAAATGGAACTGAAGGCCGAACACCCCGATTGGAGTTCATATGCGCCCTAACTGATTTTGGCATGCATTTGGAATCCATCCGAGTAGGTGTGAAACTTTCCTCCACAATGGGTTGCAACGGAAACAACAAACTCTATGCACACAAAATCGTGGCATATAACGAAACGAATGGAGTTCATATGCACCCTACATCATTTTGGAATGCACTTTGAATCTGTCTGAGTTCGTGTGAAACTTTCCACAACGACGGGTTCCAACTGTTACTAAAGCGCCATTCATACGAAATCAATGTGTGAAAAGAAACTAAGTGAAGAACACCTCGAATGGAACTCATATACACCCTAGCTCATTTTGGCATGCATTTCGATTTCATCCGAGTCGGTATGGCACTTTCCTGTACGACGAGATCCGTCTGAAACTTCAAACTCTATTCATACAAAATCAAGTCACGAAATGAAACTGAGTGCCAACACCCTGAATGGAATTCATATGCCCCCCAGCACACTTCAACATTTATTTTGAATCCGTCTAGGTCGGTGTGAAGGCTTCCTCCACGACAGGTTCTAATAGGAAGTAGAAACTCCATTCGTACAAAATCAAGGCACGAAACAAAACTAAGTGCGAAACACCCGAATGGAGTTTAGATGCGATGTAGCTCATTTCGGCATGCATTTCGAATCCGTAAAACGTGGTGTGAAACTTAACTCAATGACGGTACCATTGGATAGTACAAACTCTACGAGCACAAAACCAACGAACGAAATGAAACTGAGTGCCAATACCTCGGATGGAGCTCATATACGCCCTATCACATTTTGGCATGCATTTCAAATCCGTCCGAGTCAGTGTGACACTTTCCTCCGCGATGGGTGCCATCTGAAGCTACAAACTCCATGCGTACGAAATCATGGTATGCAATGAAACTGAGTGCCAAACACCCCAATGGAGTTCACATGCGGCCTAGCTCATTTTGGCATGCATTTCGAACCCGTTTGAGTCCATTGGGCAATACAAACTCCATGCACAGAAAATCGAGCAACGTAATGAAACAGTGTGCCAACATCCCGAATGGAATTCATATGTGCCCTAGCTCATTTCAGCTCGCATCTTGAATCCGTCCGAGTCGGTGTAAAACTTGTTTCCGCGATGGGTTCCACCTAAACTACAAACACAATTCGTATGAAATCTCGCCCAAAACGAAATTGAGTTCCAACACTACGAATGGAGTTCATCTATGCTCTATCCTATCTTGGCATGTATATCGAAGCTGTCAGAGTTGACGTGAAACTTTCCTCGATGACGGGTTTCGCTGGGTAGTACAAACTCCATGATCACAAATCGGTGAACGGAATGAAACTGAGTGCCAAACACCTTTTACGGAGTTTATGTACACCTTACATGATTTTGGCATGCATTTTGAATACGTCCGAGTTGGTGTGACACTTTCCGACATGACCTGTTCCGTCTGAAACTACAAACTCCATTCGTACAAAATTGTGGCATGAAATGAACAGAGTGCCAGCACCCTGAATGGGGTTCGTACGCGCCCTAACGCATTTCAGCAGGCATTTCAAAGCTATCTGAGTTGGTGTTAAACATTCCTCGACGAGGGGTTCTATTAGGACGTACAAACTACATGAACGCAAAAATCTTGCACGCAATGAAACTGAGAGCCAACACCTCGAATGATGTTCATTTGTGTCCTAACTCATTTTGACATGTATTTCGAATCCATCCATGTCGGTGTGAAACTTTCCTCCACGACGGGCTCCATTGGGCAAATCAAACTACAGGCGCACAAAATCAAGGCACGTACCGAAATTGTGCACCAAACACCACGAGTGGAGTTTATATGTGTCATATCTCATTTCGGTATGTATTTCAAATCCGTTTGAGTCGGTGTGAAACTTTCCACCACGACGGATTCCAGCTGAAACTACAAACTCCATTTGTACGAAATAGAGGCACGAAATGAAACTGAGTACCAAATACCCCGTATGGAGTTCACGTGCACCCTAGCTCACTTTGGCATGCATTTTGAATTCGCCTGAGTCAGTATGAAACTTTGCTCCAAGATTGGTTTCAATCGAAACTACAAACTCTTTTCACACGAAATCGAGGCATGAAATGGAACTAAGTGCCAAACACCGCGAATAGAGTTCATATGCATCCTAGCTCAGCTCGCCCTGCATTTCGAATCCGTGTGAGTCGGTGTGAAATGTTCCACCACGACGAGTTCCAATTGAAACTACAAATTCCATTCATACCAAATTGAGGCAAGAAATGGAACTGAAGGCCGAACACCCCGATTGGAGTTCATATGCGCCCTAACTGATTTTGGCATGCATTTGGAATCCATCCGAGTAGGTGTGAAACTTTCCTCCACAATGGGTTGCAACGGAAACAACAAACTCTATGCACACAAAATCGTGGCATATAACGAAACGAATGGAGTTCATATGCACCCTACATCATTTTGGAATGCACTTTGAATCTGTCTGAGTTCGTGTGAAACTTTCCACAACGACGGGTTCCAACTGTTACTAAAGCGCCATTCATACGAAATCAATGTGTGAAAAGAAACTAAGTGAAGAACACCTCGAATGGAACTCATATACACCCTAGCTCATTTTGGCATGCATTTCGATTTCATCCGAGTCGGTATGGCACTTTCCTGTACGACGAGATCCGTCTGAAACTTCAAACTCTATTCATACAAAATCAAGTCACGAAATGAAACTGAGTGCCAACACCCTGAATGGAATTCATATGCCCCCCAGCACACTTCAACATTTATTTTGAATCCGTCTAGGTCGGTGTGAAGGCTTCCTCCACGACAGGTTCTAATAGGAAGTAGAAACTCCATTCGTACAAAATCAAGGCACGAAACAAAACTAAGTGCGAAACACCCGAATGGAGTTTAGATGCGATGTAGCTCATTTCGGCATGCATTTCGAATCCGTAAAACGTGGTGTGAAACTTAACTCAATGACGGTACCATTGGATAGTACAAACTCTACGAGCACAAAACCAACGAACGAAATGAAACTGAGTGCCAATACCTCGGATGGAGCTCATATACGCCCTATCACATTTTGGCATGCATTTCAAATCCGTCCGAGTCAGTGTGACACTTTCCTCCGCGATGGGTGCCATCTGAAGCTACAAACTCCATGCGTACGAAATCATGGTATGCAATGAAACTGAGTGCCAAACACCCCAATGGAGTTCACATGCGGCCTAGCTCATTTTGGCATGCATTTCGAACCCGTTTGAGTCCATTGGGCAATACAAACTCCATGCACAGAAAATCGAGCAACGTAATGAAACAGTGTGCCAACATCCCGAATGGAATTCATATGTGCCCTAGCTCATTTCAGCTCGCATCTTGAATCCGTCCGAGTCGGTGTAAAACTTGTTTCCGCGATGGGTTCCACCTAAACTACAAACACAATTCGTATGAAATCTCGCCCAAAACGAAATTGAGTTCCAACACTACGAATGGAGTTCATCTATGCTCTATCCTATCTTGGCATGTATATCGAAGCTGTCAGAGTTGACGTGAAACTTTCCTCGATGACGGGTTTCGCTGGGTAGTACAAACTCCATGATCACAAATCGGTGAACGGAATGAAACTGAGTGCCAAACACCTTTTACGGAGTTTATGTACACCTTACATGATTTTGGCATGCATTTTGAATACGTCCGAGTTGGTGTGACACTTTCCGACATGACCTGTTCCGTCTGAAACTACAAACTCCATTCGTACAAAATTGTGGCATGAAATGAACAGAGTGCCAGCACCCTGAATGGGGTTCGTACGCGCCCTAACGCATTTCAGCAGGCATTTCAAAGCTATCTGAGTTGGTGTTAAACATTCCTCGACGAGGGGTTCTATTAGGACGTACAAACTACATGAACGCAAAAATCTTGCACGCAATGAAACTGAGAGCCAACACCTCGAATGATGTTCATTTGTGTCCTAACTCATTTTGACATGTATTTCGAATCCATCCATGTCGGTGTGAAACTTTCCTCCACGACGGGCTCCATTGGGCAAATCAAACTACAGGCGCACAAAATCAAGGCACGTACCGAAATTGTGCACCAAACACCACGAGTGGAGTTTATATGTGTCATATCTCATTTCGGTATGTATTTCAAATCCGTTTGAGTCGGTGTGAAACTTTCCACCACGACGGATTCCAGCTGAAACTACAAACTCCATTTGTACGAAATAGAGGCACGAAATGAAACTGAGTACCAAATACCCCGTATGGAGTTCACGTGCACCCTAGCTCACTTTGGCATGCATTTTGAATTCGCCTGAGTCAGTATGAAACTTTGCTCCAAGATTGGTTTCAATCGAAACTACAAACTCTTTTCACACGAAATCGAGGCATGAAATGGAACTAAGTGCCAAACACCGCGAATAGAGTTCATATGCATCCTAGCTCAGCTCGCCCTGCATTTCGAATCCGTGTGAGTCGGTGTGAAATGTTCCACCACGACGAGTTCCAATTGAAACTACAAATTCCATTCATACCAAATTGAGGCAAGAAATGGAACTGAAGGCCGAACACCCCGATTGGAGTTCATATGCGCCCTAACTGATTTTGGCATGCATTTGGAATCCATCCGAGTAGGTGTGAAACTTTCCTCCACAATGGGTTGCAACGGAAACAACAAACTCTATGCACACAAAATCGTGGCATATAACGAAACGAATGGAGTTCATATGCACCCTACATCATTTTGGAATGCACTTTGAATCTGTCTGAGTTCGTGTGAAACTTTCCACAACGACGGGTTCCAACTGTTACTAAAGCGCCATTCATACGAAATCAATGTGTGAAAAGAAACTAAGTGAAGAACACCTCGAATGGAACTCATATACACCCTAGCTCATTTTGGCATGCATTTCGATTTCATCCGAGTCGGTATGGCACTTTCCTGTACGACGAGATCCGTCTGAAACTTCAAACTCTATTCATACAAAATCAAGTCACGAAATGAAACTGAGTGCCAACACCCTGAATGGAATTCATATGCCCCCCAGCACACTTCAACATTTATTTTGAATCCGTCTAGGTCGGTGTGAAGGCTTCCTCCACGACAGGTTCTAATAGGAAGTAGAAACTCCATTCGTACAAAATCAAGGCACGAAACAAAACTAAGTGCGAAACACCCGAATGGAGTTTAGATGCGATGTAGCTCATTTCGGCATGCATTTCGAATCCGTAAAACGTGGTGTGAAACTTAACTCAATGACGGTACCATTCGGATAGTACAAACTCTACGAGCACAAAACCAACGAACGAAATGAAACTGAGTGCCAATACCTCGGATGGAGCTCATATACGCCCTATCACATTTTGGCATGCATTTCAAATCCGTCCGAGTCAGTGTGACACTTTCCTCCGCGATGGGTGCCATCTGAAGCTACAAACTCCATGCGTACGAAATCATGGTATGCAATGAAACTGAGTGCCAAACACCCCAATGGAGTTCACATGCGGCCTAGCTCATTTTGGCATGCATTTCGAACCCGTTTGAGTCCATTGGGCAATACAAACTCCATGCACAGAAAATCGAGCAACGTAATGAAACAGTGTGCCAACATCCCGAATGGAATTCATATGTGCCCTAGCTCATTTCAGCTCGCATCTTGAATCCGTCCGAGTCGGTGTAAAACTTGTTTCCGCGATGGGTTCCACCTAAACTACAAACACAATTCGTATGAAATCTCGCCCAAAACGAAATTGAGTTCCAACACTACGAATGGAGTTCATCTATGCTCTATCCTATCTTGGCATGTATATCGAAGCTGTCAGAGTTGACGTGAAACTTTCCTCGATGACGGGTTTCGCTGGGTAGTACAAACTCCATGATCACAAATCGGTGAACGGAATGAAACTGAGTGCCAAACACCTTTTACGGAGTTTATGTACACCTTACATGATTTTGGCATGCATTTTGAATACGTCCGAGTTGGTGTGACACTTTCCGACATGACCTGTTCCGTCTGAAACTACAAACTCCATTCGTACAAAATTGTGGCATGAAATGAACAGAGTGCCAGCACCCTGAATGGGGTTCGTACGCGCCCTAACGCATTTCAGCAGGCATTTCAAAGCTATCTGAGTTGGTGTTAAACATTCCTCGACGAGGGGTTCTATTAGGACGTACAAACTACATGAACGCAAAAATCTTGCACGCAATGAAACTGAGAGCCAACACCTCGAATGATGTTCATTTGTGTCCTAACTCATTTTGACATGTATTTCGAATCCATCCATGTCGGTGTGAAACTTTCCTCCACGACGGGCTCCATTGGGCAAATCAAACTACAGGCGCACAAAATCAAGGCACGTACCGAAATTGTGCACCAAACACCACGAGTGGAGTTTATATGTGTCATATCTCATTTCGGTATGTATTTCAAATCCGTTTGAGTCGGTGTGAAACTTTCCACCACGACGGATTCCAGCTGAAACTACAAACTCCATTTGTACGAAATAGAGGCACGAAATGAAACTGAGTACCAAATACCCCGTATGGAGTTCACGTGCACCCTAGCTCACTTTGGCATGCATTTTGAATTCGCCTGAGTCAGTATGAAACTTTGCTCCAAGATTGGTTTCAATCGAAACTACAAACTCTTTTCACACGAAATCGAGGCATGAAATGGAACTAAGTGCCAAACACCGCGAATAGAGTTCATATGCATCCTAGCTCAGCTCGCCCTGCATTTCGAATCCGTGTGAGTCGGTGTGAAATGTTCCACCACGACGAGTTCCAATTGAAACTACAAATTCCATTCATACCAAATTGAGGCAAGAAATGGAACTGAAGGCCGAACACCCCGATTGGAGTTCATATGCGCCCTAACTGATTTTGGCATGCATTTGGAATCCATCCGAGTAGGTGTGAAACTTTCCTCCACAATGGGTTGCAACGGAAACAACAAACTCTATGCACACAAAATCGTGGCATATAACGAAACGAATGGAGTTCATATGCACCCTACATCATTTTGGAATGCACTTTGAATCTGTCTGAGTTCGTGTGAAACTTTCCACAACGACGGGTTCCAACTGTTACTAAAGCGCCATTCATACGAAATCAATGTGTGAAAAGAAACTAAGTGAAGAACACCTCGAATGGAACTCATATACACCCTAGCTCATTTTGGCATGCATTTCGATTTCATCCGAGTCGGTATGGCACTTTCCTGTACGACGAGATCCGTCTGAAACTTCAAACTCTATTCATACAAAATCAAGTCACGAAATGAAACTGAGTGCCAACACCCTGAATGGAATTCATATGCCCCCCAGCACACTTCAACATTTATTTTGAATCCGTCTAGGTCGGTGTGAAGGCTTCCTCCACGACAGGTTCTAATAGGAAGTAGAAACTCCATTCGTACAAAATCAAGGCACGAAACAAAACTAAGTGCGAAACACCCGAATGGAGTTTAGATGCGATGTAGCTCATTTCGGCATGCATTTCGAATCCGTAAAACGTGGTGTGAAACTTAACTCAATGACGGTACCATCGGATAGTACAAACTCTACGAGCACAAAACCAACGAACGAAATGAAACTGAGTGCCAATACCTCGGATGGAGCTCATATACGCCCTATCACATTTTGGCATGCATTTCAAATCCGTCCGAGTCAGTGTGACACTTTCCTCCGCGATGGGTGCCATCTGAAGCTACAAACTCCATGCGTACGAAATCATGGTATGCAATGAAACTGAGTGCCAAACACCCCAATGGAGTTCACATGCGGCCTAGCTCATTTTGGCATGCATTTCGAACCCGTTTGAGTCCATTGGGCAATACAAACTCCATGCACAGAAAATCGAGCAACGTAATGAAACAGTGTGCCAACATCCCGAATGGAATTCATATGTGCCCTAGCTCATTTCAGCTCGCATCTTGAATCCGTCCGAGTCGGTGTAAAACTTGTTTCCGCGATGGGTTCCACCTAAACTACAAACACAATTCGTATGAAATCTCGCCCAAAACGAAATTGAGTTCCAACACTACGAATGGAGTTCATCTATGCTCTATCCTATCTTGGCATGTATATCGAAGCTGTCAGAGTTGACGTGAAACTTTCCTCGATGACGGGTTTCGCTGGGTAGTACAAACTCCATGATCACAAATCGGTGAACGGAATGAAACTGAGTGCCAAACACCTTTTACGGAGTTTATGTACACCTTACATGATTTTGGCATGTGATACGGGGTCGCCCGATCTTCTCGACGTAGGATCAAGATACTCACGTGGAATTGATGAATCGTAGTGATCCCCCGTTGCCAATGCAAGAGTTAGCACTCTATAATTCGCCCAATCACACGTGTTGAACTTCACGACCACCAGATGAAGTTCTATCGCGCTCCCAATTCCCAGCGGAAAGGTTGAACGATCTTGATTTCGATGAACTCAGCGAACTCCCAATTCCCTCATGTTGGTTCGGCCAACAGAAAGAACAAGAGTATTTTATTATCAAACGTGGTCTGTGCCCTAAAGGCTGCCAATACAAGGGTTATATAGCCCCTTGGGACGTCCATATGGTCCCCAAACCAAATACAACTCAACCCTATATGGTTTTAGATACAAACTCTTACAAAAAGGAAACTATATTTTTCACCCGTCACATTGTTTCGGTCATAACTTTTTATCCGTGACGAATTTGGAGGTGGGACCAGATCCATTGCGTAGCCCTTGAAATTATCTTTCCAACGAGTACAAGAACACCTGAATCGGACTCCGTTTGTGAAAGTTATGGCCTTTTTAGTAACTGCCTGTCAGGCTGTCCCGAACCGAGTCCGAGTTGAATCCTGAGTTGAATCCGAGTTTGAATTGGATTGAGCACGTGGGAAGTCTGAATTTGACTTGAAAATCTTATCCAAAACTTGTAGTTTAAGTCCTTGGGCTCCTCCCTTTTGCTCTCCCACTGCATGGGCTTCTTTCCACCTTGATGAGTTACATGGGCTGCTTGGTTTCCTCCTTTCCATTCCCATAGGCTTTGAGCTCTTCGTTCTTGGTAGCAAATATGATCACCCTCCTTATGCTTCTCCATTGCTTTGGCCCCGGAATCATCATAATATTCAAACCTAATAATAAACAAGAATTTGGCATAAGGTAGTATATCGTTCCCACGAATAGAAAGAAAGTCATTAAGAAACAAATTCACCTGACAATATTTAATGCGGCTCAATACTTCTTTCCAGTGAAATAATGTATTTGATTGAAAAGTTCTAATCATGTTTGTGTCCGCATCATCCTCCCCTTCTTCAAGAAAAGCCGTCCTCGGCTTTTGATAGCCTGAAATTGTACTAAACAAAGAATACAATGTGTATGCATGGTATATGTATTGGTCAGTTACACCCCTTCCGTCTTTCACATTATTATTACCTAGAGGTGTAGTAAGCAAAAAGAACAACACATATGCGTGGTATATGTATGAATCAATTATTGTGTCGTTGTCATTCTTACTGTTTTGCACAAACCAATTGATACTACAACAGCTATCAAATGCATACATTGCAATGTTTTCATTCACACCATTCTCCCTCCCACAAGAAAAAGTCGTCCTCGACTTTGAGAAGTACGTGGACAAGTCATTAATGGGCAAAACCAGATCAAATGGTTCAAATATGGAAGAGAAAATTTTAAGTGCCTTCCATGCTTCAACTGCGCTACTCTGATTATTTGTACATGATTGTTCATTAAAAGAGGAACAAGTAGGCACAAGAACTCTTTGTAAACAGCACGCACTATTGTTAAACCTCATCTCCTTGTGATCATGATATGGCACAAAAGTTTGTTTATCCAAAATATGCAATTTCAAATCAGCAAGCTTTTCACATGTAATGCATATTCGATAAACATAAAAGTTGTCATCTACACCATAATCTCCGATCAAATTGAACTTATATGTGTAGGCATAGGAACTAACTAGTGATTTTAAACATGAAATTTCAGCAACATTCTGAATGACACTAGATAGCTCTTTAGGATCATCGAACATGATATAATATAAAGAATCACTAGGAGATATTCGAGTAAGAACTTCCTTATGAGTAATCAATTCCATATTATGTAAATTAAGCAAAGAAATTTTAGAACATGGAATTTTCATTCGCACATATGAGTTTTCACAAGTACTCACTGTTTCACAATTAATTTCAGTACCAATATTGTTACCTTTGTTGTTCTCCTCAGTTGATGTAGGTGTTGTAGGTATTAAATCATCATGATGTAACAACGGGACAGCAAGTACTTCATCTTGAACCGTGGTTATCTCCTCATCTTTAACTTCCAATGATGCCGGTTGTTGAATGTTTAATTCCTCATCTTCAATTTCAACCTGCATAATGTGAGAAACAACACTAGAAGTATATATTAATGTGTTAGTTTCAAAATCAACCTCACTTTGTCTATCTTCTACTTCTCTCTTTTCTTTTGGTGTATCTCTCTCACTCTCAATTTGGATGTTCTCAAACTCACATATGGTGGAATCACACAGCTCACTCTTTTCAACACTCTCACTCAATTTGGCTATGTGGCTCTCATTCTCACATGGGTTTTGATGCATCTCAAGTGTTGTTTGTAGCAATGGGGCAGCAGTACATGTCTTCTTAACCGAAGGGAAAGTCCCATGCTCGGTCATCTTCTCATGTGTCACACTAGTGGAACCATAAGAGCTGAAGTATGGACATGGATTGAACCGTGATGTACGTCTCTCCATAAGTCTCTTCTCCTCCTTAATAGCACAATTCACAAGATCATGCATGCTACTAAAATATTTATGTTGAAGTGCAGCAGCGATCTTATAATTCAAGCCTTGTTTGAAATATGCCTTCTCTCTTAATTCGCTGGTGACACCGGCACGACGGAATGCATGCTTCAACTCATAATAGTAATCTTGAACAGCGTTACTCCCTTGTGTGATGCTCTCCACATGGTGAAGCAATTCCCGCTCATAATAGGTTGGCACAAATTCATTTCTCATGATCACCTTCAAATTTGACCAAGATCTAATGAATCGTTTTCCAGATAATTGTTGCCACCAACTATAAGCATAGTCTTTAAACTGCATAGTGGCTCGCATCACTTCTTGGTCTTTGGGAAGCTTCTGAAATCTAAACTCTTTCTCCAATTGCCATTCCCACTCAATATACTCCTCTGGATCTTCACTTCCATAGAACGGAAGAGACAAATTGTTGGGTTTGGAATCACACCATGAGGAACGAAATACTGAAGATTCATTCCTATTTTGTTCACACCAAGAGGATCGAATTGTTGAATATCCTGTCATGGTTAGTTATGCAACATATATATATGTGGAAATCACTCGATCTCACTATTTTCTCTCCCAAGTAAAGTTCTTACCCTTCCGAAGTGAATTAAGGCCAATAAAAACTTACACCTGGTAGAAGTGACAACAGCAACGTGATGATTAAGCGAATTCAAGAGTGTTCACTACTTGCACAACAACGGTTATATGGTGGAGCTTGGTATGAAAGTGTATATCCTAGCAATCTGTCATTCTTGATGTTGTAAAGTTAAGTAATAATCCAAGCTAGAATACTTTGCCTAAGTGCTGATCCAAAAGATTTAAGTGAAGTATATGAACGCACACGCAAAGATCAATGTGACTCGATGCAAACAAGGGAATGAGCTAACTAGAGGCAATCTGAAATTAAAGATTAGATAGCTCGTTTTGCACCAAGTACTAGGAGAGACGCTAGCCAATTGCAATGATATGAATGTAAGGGCACGAGATTGCTCAAGAGATTAAATTACACAATCTGAATTTATGGACTAAGAACTCACCCAAATTCGGCCAATGTTTTTTTTTCTTTCTTTTTCTCTTCTTCTCTTTCTTTTTCAGCTGTCTTTTTTTTTTAAAGGCCGAACTAGCTTTAATTGTTCCTTTGATTTTTTTGCAGGTCTCAAATATTTAGCAAAGTGTAAAATACTCAAGAGCAGCCCTAGATGCAATATTCAACAGCTAGTCTCAAAGATGAACAGGATTTTTTTTTGCGGTACTGTAGCAGATCGCGTACTGTAGCAATACGGTACTGTAGCGATCGTGTACTGTAGCAGATCAATTTTTTTTGAATTTTGGATTGGATACAAAGATTAAGCTACGCAAATAAACACGAATGATCAGCACCTAACCAAAGTTCTAATGGATCAAAACTTAGCAAAACTCACAAAATTAACAGATGCAAAAACTAGGGTTTGGAT
This sequence comes from Dendrocalamus latiflorus, assembly GCA_017311315.1. Lineage (NCBI taxonomy): Eukaryota > Viridiplantae > Streptophyta > Magnoliopsida > Poales > Poaceae > Dendrocalamus > Dendrocalamus latiflorus. Next base: position 5,996,387 of record CM029673.1, on the reverse strand, counting down.
ATTTTTTTTTTGTGGCAATTTTTGGTTTTAATGGACTATAGGACAAAAGTAAATCAATCTAAAACTAAGGGTAAATAATCCTACCGAGTAAACCGCGCTCTGATACCAAGATGATACGGGGTCGCCCGATCTTCTCGACGTAGGATCAAGATACTCACGTGGAATTGATGAATCGTAGTGATCCCCCGTTGCCAATGCAAGAGTTAGCACTCTATAATTCGCCCAATCACACGTGTTGAACTTCACGACCACCAGATGAAGTTCTATCGCGCTCCCAATTCCCAGCGGAAAGGTTGAACGATCTTGATTTCGATGAACTCAGCGAACTCCCAATTCCCTCATGTTGGTTCGGCCAACAGAAAGAACAAGAGTATTTTATTATCAAACGTGGTCTGTGCCCTAAAGGCTGCCAATACAAGGGTTATATAGCCCCTTGGGACGTCCATATGGTCCCCAAACCAAATACAACTCAACCCTATATGGTTTTAGATACAAACTCTTACAAAAAGGAAACTATATTTTTCACCCGTCACATTGTTTCGGTCATAACTTTTTATCCGTGACGAATTTGGAGGTGGGACCAGATCCATTGCGTAGCCCTTGAAATTATCTTTCCAACGAGTACAAGAACACCTGAATCGGACTCCGTTTGTGAAAGTTATGGCCTTTTTAGTAACTGCCTGTCAGGCTGTCCCGAACCGAGTCCGAGTTGAATCCTGAGTTGAATCCGAGTTTGAATTGGATTGAGCACGTGGGAAGTCTGAATTTGACTTGAAAATCTTATCCAAAACTTGTAGTTTAAGTCCTTGGGCTCCTCCCTTTTGCTCTCCCACTGCATGGGCTTCTTTCCACCTTGATGAGTTACATGGGCTGCTTGGTTTCCTCCTTTCCATTCCCATAGGCTTTGAGCTCTTCGTTCTTGGTAGCAAATATGATCACCCTCCTTATGCTTCTCCATTGCTTTGGCCCCGGAATCATCATAATATTCAAACCTAATAATAAACAAGAATTTGGCATAAGGTAGTATATCGTTCCCACGAATAGAAAGAAAGTCATTAAGAAACAAATTCACTTGACAATATTTAATGCGGCTCAATACTTCTTTCCAGTGAAATAATGTATTTGATTGAAAAGTTCTAATCATGTTTGTGTCCGCATCAGCATGCATTTTGAATACGTCCGAGTTGGTGTGACACTTTCCGACATGACCTGTTCCGTCTGAAACTACAAACTCCATTCGTACAAAATTGTGGCATGAAATGAACAGAGTGCCAGCACCCTGAATGGGGTTCGTACGCGCCCTAACGCATTTCAGCAGGCATTTCAAAGCTATCTGAGTTGGTGTTAAACATTCCTCGACGAGGGGTTCTATTAGGACGTACAAACTACATGAACGCAAAAATCTTGCACGCAATGAAACTGAGAGCCAACACCTCGAATGATGTTCATTTGTGTCCTAACTCATTTTGACATGTATTTCGAATCCATCCATGTCGGTGTGAAACTTTCCTCCACGACGGGCTCCATTGGGCAAATCAAACTACAGGCGCACAAAATCAAGGCACGTACCGAAATTGTGCACCAAACACCACGAGTGGAGTTTATATGTGTCATATCTCATTTCGGTATGTATTTCAAATCCGTTTGAGTCGGTGTGAAACTTTCCACCACGACGGATTCCAGCTGAAACGACAAACTCCATTTGTACGAAATAGAGGCACGAAATGAAACTGAGTACCAAATGCCCCGTATGGAGTTCACGTGCACCCTAGCTCACTTTGGCATGCATTTTGAATTCGCCTGAGTCAGTATGAAACTTTGCTCCAAGATTGGTTTCAATCGAAACTACAAACTCTTTTCACACGAAATCGAGGCATGAAATGGAACTAAGTGCCAAACACCGCGAATAGAGTTCATATGCATCCTAGCTCAGCTCGCCCTGCATTTCGAATCCGTGTGAGTCGGTGTGAAATGTTCCACCACGACGAGTTCCAATTGAAACTACAAATTCCATTCATACCAAATTGAGGCAAGAAATGGAACTGAAGGCCGAACACCCCGATTGGAGTTCATATGCGCCCTAACTGATTTTGGCATGCATTTGGAATCCATCCGAGTAGGTGTGAAACTTTCCTCCACAATGGGTTGCAACGGAAACAACAAACTCTATGCACACAAAATCGTGGCATATAACGAAACGAATGGAGTTCATATGCACCCTACATCATTTTGGAATGCACTTTGAATCTGTCTGAGTTCGTGTGAAACTTTCCACAACGACGGGTTCCAACTGTTACTAAAGCGCCATTCATACGAAATCAATGTGTGAAAAGAAACTAAGTGAAGAACACCTCGAATGGAACTCATATACACCCTAGCTCATTTTGGCATGCATTTCGATTTCATCCGAGTCGGTATGGCACTTTCCTGTACGACGAGATCCGTCTGAAACTTCAAACTCTATTCATACAAAATCAAGTCACGAAATGAAACTGAGTGCCAACACCCTGAATGGAATTCATATGCCCCCCAGCACACTTCAACATTTATTTTGAATCCGTCTAGGTCGGTGTGAAGGCTTCCTCCACGACAGGTTCTAATAGGAAGTAGAAACTCCATTCGTACAAAATCAAGGCACGAAACAAAACTAAGTGCGAAACACCCGAATGGAGTTTAGATGCGATGTAGCTCATTTCGGCATGCATTTCGAATCCGTAAAACGTGGTGTGAAACTTAACTCAATGACGGTACCATCGGATAGTACAAACTCTACGAGCACAAAACCAACGAACGAAATGAAACTGAGTGCCAATACCTCGGATGGAGCTCATATACGCCCTATCACATTTTGGCATGCATTTCAAATCCGTCCGAGTCAGTGTGACACTTTCCTCCGCGATGGGTGCCATCTGAAGCTACAAACTCCATGCGTACGAAATCATGGTATGCAATGAAACTGAGTGCCAAACACCCCAATGGAGTTCACATGCGGCCTAGCTCATTTTGGCATGCATTTCGAACCCGTTTGAGTCCATTGGGCAATACAAACTCCATGCACAGAAAATCGAGCAACGTAATGAAACAGTGTGCCAACATCCCGAATGGAATTCATATGTGCCCTAGCTCATTTCAGCTCGCATCTTGAATCCGTCCGAGTCGGTGTAAAACTTGTTTCCGCGATGGGTTCCACCTAAACTACAAACACAATTCGTATGAAATCTCGCCCAAAACGAAATTGAGTTCCAACACTACGAATGGAGTTCATCTATGCTCTATCCTATCTTGGCATGTATATCGAAGCTGTCAGAGTTGACGTGAAACTTTCCTCGATGACGGGTTTCGCTGGGTAGTACAAACTCCATGATCACAAATCGGTGAACGGAATGAAACTGAGTGCCAAACACCTTTTACGGAGTTTATGTACACCTTACATGATTTTGGCATGCATTTTGAATACGTCCGAGTTGGTGTGACACTTTCCGACATGACCTGTTCCGTCTGAAACTACAAACTCCATTCGTACAAAATTGTGGCATGAAATGAACAGAGTGCCAGCACCCTGAATGGGGTTCGTACGCGCCCTAACGCATTTCAGCAGGCATTTCAAAGCTATCTGAGTTGGTGTTAAACATTCCTCGACGAGGGGTTCTATTAGGACGTACAAACTACATGAACGCAAAAATCTTGCACGCAATGAAACTGAGAGCCAACACCTCGAATGATGTTCATTTGTGTCCTAACTCATTTTGACATGTATTTCGAATCCATCCATGTCGGTGTGAAACTTTCCTCCACGACGGGCTCCATTGGGCAAATCAAACTACAGGCGCACAAAATCAAGGCACGTACCGAAATTGTGCACCAAACACCACGAGTGGAGTTTATATGTGTCATATCTCATTTCGGTATGTATTTCAAATCCGTTTGAGTCGGTGTGAAACTTTCCACCACGACGGATTCCAGCTGAAACGACAAACTCCATTTGTACGAAATAGAGGCACGAAATGAAACTGAGTACCAAATACCCCGTATGGAGTTCACGTGCACCCTAGCTCACTTTGGCATGCATTTTGAATTCGCCTGAGTCAGTATGAAACTTTGCTCCAAGATTGGTTTCAATCGAAACTACAAACTCTTTTCACACGAAATCGAGGCATGAAATGGAACTAAGTGCCAAACACCGCGAATAGAGTTCATATGCATCCTAGCTCAGCTCGCCCTGCATTTCGAATCCGTGTGAGTCGGTGTGAAATGTTCCACCACGACGAGTTCCAATTGAAACTACAAATTCCATTCATACCAAATTGAGGCAAGAAATGGAACTGAAGGCCGAACACCCCGATTGGAGTTCATATGCGCCCTAACTGATTTTGGCATGCATTTGGAATCCATCCGAGTAGGTGTGAAACTTTCCTCCACAATGGGTTGCAACGGAAACAACAAACTCTATGCACACAAAATCGTGGCATATAACGAAACGAATGGAGTTCATATGCACCCTACATCATTTTGGAATGCACTTTGAATCTGTCTGAGTTCGTGTGAAACTTTCCACAACGACGGGTTCCAACTGTTACTAAAGCGCCATTCATACGAAATCAATGTGTGAAAAGAAACTAAGTGAAGAACACCTCGAATGGAACTCATATACACCCTAGCTCATTTTGGCATGCATTTCGATTTCATCCGAGTCGGTATGGCACTTTCCTGTACGACGAGATCCGTCTGAAACTTCAAACTCTATTCATACAAAATCAAGTCACGAAATGAAACTGAGTGCCAACACCCTGAATGGAATTCATATGCCCCCCAGCACACTTCAACATTTATTTTGAATCCGTCTAGGTCGGTGTGAAGGCTTCCTCCACGACAGGTTCTAATAGGAAGTAGAAACTCCATTCGTACAAAATCAAGGCACGAAACAAAACTAAGTGCGAAACACCCGAATGGAGTTTAGATGCGATGTAGCTCATTTCGGCATGCATTTCGAATCCGTAAAACGTGGTGTGAAACTTAACTCAATGACGGTACCATCGGATAGTACAAACTCTACGAGCACAAAACCAACGAACGAAATGAAACTGAGTGCCAATACCTCGGATGGAGCTCATATACGCCCTATCACATTTTGGCATGCATTTCAAATCCGTCCGAGTCAGTGTGACACTTTCCTCCGCGATGGGTGCCATCTGAAGCTACAAACTCCATGCGTACGAAATCATGGTATGCAATGAAACTGAGTGCCAAACACCCCAATGGAGTTCACATGCGGCCTAGCTCATTTTGGCATGCATTTCGAACCCGTTTGAGTCCATTGGGCAATACAAACTCCATGCACAGAAAATCGAGCAACGTAATGAAACAGTGTGCCAACATCCCGAATGGAATTCATATGTGCCCTAGCTCATTTCAGCTCGCATCTTGAATCCGTCCGAGTCGGTGTAAAACTTGTTTCCGCGATGGGTTCCACCTAAACTACAAACACAATTCGTATGAAATCTCGCCCAAAACGAAATTGAGTTCCAACACTACGAATGGAGTTCATCTATGCTCTATCCTATCTTGGCATGTATATCGAAGCTGTCAGAGTTGACGTGAAACTTTCCTCGATGACGGGTTTCGCTGGGTAGTACAAACTCCATGATCACAAATCGGTGAACGGAATGAAACTGAGTGCCAAACACCTTTTACGGAGTTTATGTACACCTTACATGATTTTGGCATGCATTTTGAATACGTCCGAGTTGGTGTGACACTTTCCGACATGACCTGTTCCGTCTGAAACTACAAACTCCATTCGTACAAAATTGTGGCATGAAATGAACAGAGTGCCAGCACCCTGAATGGGGTTCGTACGCGCCCTAACGCATTTCAGCAGGCATTTCAAAGCTATCTGAGTTGGTGTTAAACATTCCTCGACGAGGGGTTCTATTAGGACGTACAAACTACATGAACGCAAAAATCTTGCACGCAATGAAACTGAGAGCCAACACCTCGAATGATGTTCATTTGTGTCCTAACTCATTTTGACATGTATTTCGAATCCATCCATGTCGGTGTGAAACTTTCCTCCACGACGGGCTCCATTGGGCAAATCAAACTACAGGCGCACAAAATCAAGGCACGTACCGAAATTGTGCACCAAACACCACGAGTGGAGTTTATATGTGTCATATCTCATTTCGGTATGTATTTCAAATCCGTTTGAGTCGGTGTGAAACTTTCCACCACGACGGATTCCAGCTGAAACTACAAACTCCATTTGTACGAAATAGAGGCACGAAATGAAACTGAGTACCAAATACCCCGTATGGAGTTCACGTGCACCCTAGCTCACTTTGGCATGCATTTTGAATTCGCCTGAGTCAGTATGAAACTTTGCTCCAAGATTGGTTTCAATCGAAACTACAAACTCTTTTCACACGAAATCGAGGCATGAAATGGAACTAAGTGCCAAACACCGCGAATAGAGTTCATATGCATCCTAGCTCAGCTCGCCCTGCATTTCGAATCCGTGTGAGTCGGTGTGAAATGTTCCACCACGACGAGTTCCAATTGAAACTACAAATTCCATTCATACCAAATTGAGGCAAGAAATGGAACTGAAGGCCGAACACCCCGATTGGAGTTCATATGCGCCCTAACTGATTTTGGCATGCATTTGGAATCCATCCGAGTAGGTGTGAAACTTTCCTCCACAATGGGTTGCAACGGAAACAACAAACTCTATGCACACAAAATCGTGGCATATAACGAAACGAATGGAGTTCATATGCACCCTACATCATTTTGGAATGCACTTTGAATCTGTCTGAGTTCGTGTGAAACTTTCCACAACGACGGGTTCCAACTGTTACTAAAGCGCCATTCATACGAAATCAATGTGTGAAAAGAAACTAAGTGAAGAACACCTCGAATGGAACTCATATACACCCTAGCTCATTTTGGCATGCATTTCGATTTCATCCGAGTCGGTATGGCACTTTCCTGTACGACGAGATCCGTCTGAAACTTCAAACTCTATTCATACAAAATCAAGTCACGAAATGAAACTGAGTGCCAACACCCTGAATGGAATTCATATGCCCCCCAGCACACTTCAACATTTATTTTGAATCCGTCTAGGTCGGTGTGAAGGCTTCCTCCACGACAGGTTCTAATAGGAAGTAGAAACTCCATTCGTACAAAATCAAGGCACGAAACAAAACTAAGTGCGAAACACCCGAATGGAGTTTAGATGCGATGTAGCTCATTTCGGCATGCATTTCGAATCCGTAAAACGTGGTGTGAAACTTAACTCAATGACGGTACCATTGGATAGTACAAACTCTACGAGCACAAAACCAACGAACGAAATGAAACTGAGTGCCAATACCTCGGATGGAGCTCATATACGCCCTATCACATTTGGCATGCATTTCAAATCCGTCCGAGTCAGTGTGACACTTTCCTCCGCGATGGGTGCCATCTGAAGCTACAAACTCCATGCGTACGAAATCATGGTATGCAATGAAACTGAGTGCCAAACACCCCCAATGGAGTTCACATGCGGCCTAGCTCATTTTGGCATGCATTTCGAACCCGTTTGAGTCCATTGGGCAATACAAACTCCATGCACAGAAAATCGAGCAACGTAATGAAACAGTGTGCCAACATCCCGAATGGAATTCATATGTGCCCTAGCTCATTCAGCTCGCATCTTGAATCCGTCCGAGTCGGTGTAAAACTTGTTTCCGCGATGGGTTCCACCTAAACTACAAACACAATTCGTATGAAATCTCGCCCAAAACGAAATTGAGTTCCAACACTACGAATGGAGTTCATCTATGCTCTATCCTATCTTGGCATGTATATCGAAGCTGTCAGAGTTGACGTGAAACTTTCCTCGATGACGGGTGGTTTTTGGGTAGTACAAACTCCATGATCACAAATCG
>CM029673.1:5977014-5988353 GCA_017311315.1 Dendrocalamus latiflorus | reverse complement strand
TTTGAATCTGTCTGAGTTCGTGTGAAACTTTCCACAACGACGGGTTCCAACTGTTACTAAAGCGCCATTCATTACGAAATCAATGTGTGAAAAGAAACCAAGTGAAGAACACCTCGAATGGAACTCATATACACCCTAGCTCATTTTGGCATGCATTTCGATTTCATCCGAGTCGGTATGGCACTTTCCTGTACGACGAGTTCCGTCTGAAACTTCAAACTCTATTCACACAAAATCAAGTCACGAAAATGAACTGGGTGCCAACACCCTGAATGGAATTCATATGCCCCCAGCACACTTCAACATTTATTTTGAATCCGTCTAGGTCGGTGTGAAGGTTTCCTCCACGACAGGTTCTAATTGGAAGTAGAAACTCCATTCGTAAAAAATCAAGGCACGAAACAAAACTAAGTGCGAAACACCCGAATGGAGTTTAGATGCGATGTAGCTCATTTCGGCATGCATTTCGAATCCGTAAGACTTGGTGTGAAACATAACTCAATGACGGTACCATTGGATAGTACAAACTCTACGAGCACAAAACCAACGAACGAAATGAAACTGAGTGCCAATACCTCGGATGGAGCTCATATACGCCCAATCACATTTTGGCATGCATTTCAAATCCGTCCGAGTCAGTGTGACACTTTCCTCCACGATGGGTTCCATCTGAAGCTACAAACTCCATGCGTACGAAATCAAGGCATGCAATGAAACTGAGTGCCAAACACCCCGATGGAGTTCGCATGCGCCCTAGCTCATTTTGGCATGCATTTCGAACCCGTTTGAGTCCGTTGGGCAATACAAACTCCATGCACAGAAAATCGAGCAACGCAATGAAACAGTGTGCCAACATCCCTAATGGAATTCATATGTGCCCTAGCTCATTTCAGCTCGCATCTTGAATCCGTCCGAGTCGGTGTAAAACTTGTTTCCGCGATGGGTTCCGCCTAAACTACAAACACAATTCGCATGAAATCTCGCCCAAAACGAAATTGAGTTCCAACACTACGAATGGAGTTCATCTATGCTCTATCCTATCTTGGCATGTATATCGAAGCTGTCAGAGTTGACGTGAAACTTTCCTCGATGACGGGTTTCGCTGGGTAGTACAAACTCCATGATCACAAATCGGTGAACGGAATGAAACTGAGTGCCAAACACTTTTACGGAGTTTATGTACACCTTACATGATTTTGGCATGCATTTTGAATACGTCCGAGTTGGTGTGACACTTTCCGACATGACCTGTTCCGTCTGAAACTACAAACTCCATTCGTACAAAATTGCGGCACGAAATGAACAGAGTGCCAGCACCCTGAATGGGGTTCGTACGCGCCCTAACGCATTTCAGCAGGCATTTCAAAGCTATTTGAGTTGGTGTTAAACATTCCTCGACGAGGGGTTCTATTAGGACGTACAAACTACATGAACGCAAAAATCTTGCACGCAATGAAACTGAGAGCCAACACCTCGAATGATGTTCATTTGTGTCCCTAACTCATTTTGACATGTATTTCGAATCCATCCATGTCGGTGTGAAACTTTCCTCCACGACGGGCTCCATTGGGCAAATCAAACTACATGCGCACAAAATCAAGGCACGTACCGAAATTGTGCACCAAACACCACGAGTGGAGTTTATATGTGTCATATCTCATTTCGGTATGTATTTCAAATCCGTTTGAGTCGGTGTGAAACTTTCCACCACGATGGATTCCAGCTGAAACTACAAACTCCATTTGTACGAAATAGAGGCACGGAATGAAACTGAGTACCAAATACCCCGTATGGAGATCACATGCACCCTAGCTCACTTTGGCATGCCTTTTGAATTCGCCTGAGTCAGTATGAAACTTTGCTCTAAGATTGGTTTCGATCGAAACTACAAACTCTTTTCACACGAAATCGAGGCATGAAATGGAACGAAGTGCCAAAACACCGCGAATAGAGTTCGTATGCATCCTAGCTCAGCTCACCCTGCACTTCGAATCCGTGTGAAATGTTCCACCACGACGAGTTCCAATTGAAACTACAAACTCCATTCATACCAAATTGAGGCAAGAAATGGAACTGAAGGCCGAACACCCCGATTGGAGTTCATATGCGCCCTAACTGATTTTGGCATGCATTTGGAATCCATCCGAGTAGGTGTGAAACTTTCCTCCACAATGGGTTGCAACGGAAACAACAAACTCCATGCCACACAAAATCGTGGCATATAACGAAACGAATGGAGTTCATATGCACCCTACATCATTTTGGAATGCACTTTGAATCTGTCTGAGTTTCGTGTGAAACTTTCCACAACGACGGGTTCCAACTGTTACTAAAGCGCCATTCATACGAAATCAATGTGTGAAAAGAAACCAAGTGAAGAACACCTCGAATGGAAACTCATATACACCCTAGCTCATTTTGGCATGCATTTCGATTTCATCCGAGTCGGTATGGCACTTTCCTGTACGACGAGTTCCGTCTGAAACTTCAAACTCTATTCACACAAAATCAAGTCACGAAATGAAACTGGGTGCCAACACCCTGAATGGAATTCATATGCCCCCCAGCACACTTCAACATTTATTTTGAATCCGTCTAGGTCGGTGTGAAGGTTTCCTCCACGACAGGTTCTAATTGGGAAGTAGAAACTCCATTCGTAAAAATCAAGGCACGAAACAAAACTAAGTGCGAAACACCCGAATGGAGTTTAGATGCGATGTAGCTCATTTCGGCATGCATTTCGAATCCGTAAGACTTGGTGTGAAACTTAACTCAATGACGGTACCATTGGATAGTACAAACTCTACGAGCACAAAACCAACGAACGAAATGAAACTGAGTGCCAATACCTCGGATGGAGCTCATATACGCCCAATCACATTTTGGCATGCATTTCAAATCCGTCCGAGTCAGTGTGACACTTTCCTCCACGATGGGTTCCATCTGAAGCTACAAACTCCATGCGTACGAAATCAAGGCATGCAATGAAACTGAGTGCCAAACACCCCGATGGAGTTCGCATGCGCCCTAGCTCATTTTGGCATGCATTTCGAACCCGTTTGAGTCCGTTGGGCAATACAAACTCCATGCACAGAAAATCGAGCAACGCAATGAAACAGTGTGCCAACATCCCGAATGGAATTCATATGTGCCCTAGCTCATTTCAGCTCGCATCTGAATCCGTCCGAGTCGGTGTAAAACTTGTTTCCGCGATGGGTTCCACCTAAACTACAAACACAATTCGCATGAAATCTCGCCCAAAACGAAATTGAGTTCCAACACTACGAATGGAGTTCATCTATGCTCTATCCTATCTTGGCATGTATATCGAAGCTGTCAGAGTTGACGTGAAACTTTCCTCGATGACGGGTTTCGCTGGGTAGTACAAACTCCATGATCACAAATCGGTGAACGAAATGAAACTGAGTGCCAAACACCTTTTACGGAGTTTATGTACACCTTACATGATTTTGGCATGCATTTTGAATACGTCCGAGTTGGTGTGACACTTTCCGACATGACCTGTTCCGTCTGAAACTACAAACTCCATTCGTACAAAATTGCGGCATGAAATGAACAGAGTGCCAGCACCCTGAATGGGGTTCGTACGCGCCCTAACGCATTTCAGCAGGCATTTCAAAGCTATCTGAGTTGGTGTTAAACATTCCTCGACGAGGGGTTCTATTAGGACTACAAACTACATGAACGCAAAAATCTTGCACGCAATGAAACTGAGAGCCAACACCTCGAATGATGTTCATTTGTGTCCTAACTCATTTTGACATGTATTTCGAATCCATCCATGTCGGTGTGAAACTTTCCTCCACGACGGGCTCCATTGGGGCAAATCAAACTACATGCGCACAAAATCAAGGCACGTACCGAAATTGTGCACCAAACCACCACGAGTGGAGTTTATATGTGTCATATCTCATTTCGGTATGTATTTCAAATCCGTTTGAGTCGGTGTGAAACTTTCCACCACGATGGATTCCAGCTGAAACTACAAACTCCATTTGTACGAAATAGAGGCACGGAATGAAACTGAGTACCAAATACCCCGTATGGAGATCACATGCACCCTAGCTCACTTTGGCATGCCTTTTGAATTCGCCTGAGTCAGTATGAAACTTTGCTCTAAGATTGGTTTCGATCGAAACTACAAACTCTTTTCACACGAAATCGAGGCATGAAATGGAACGAAGTGCCAAACACCGTGAATAGAGTTCGTATGCATCCTAGCTCAGCTCACCTTGCACTTCGAATCCGTGTGAAATGTTCCACCACGACGAGTTCCAATTGAAACTACAAACTCCATTCATACCAAATTGAGGCAAGAAATGGAACTGAAGGCCGAACACCCCGATTGGAGTTCATATGCGCCCTAACTGATTTTGGCATGCATTTGGAATCCATCCGAGTAGGTGTGAAACTTTCCTCCACAATGGGTTGCAACGGAAACAACAAACTCCATGCACACAAATCGTGGCATATAACGAAACGAATGGAGTTCATATGCACCCTACATCATTTTGGAATGCACTTTGAATCTGTCTGAGTTCGTGTGAAACTTTCCACAACGACGGGTTCCAACTGTTACTAAAGCGCCATTCATACGAAATCAATGTGTGAAAAGAAACCAAGTGAAGAACACCTCGAATGGAACTCATATACACCCTAGCTCATTTTGGCATGCATTTCGATTTCATCCGAGTCGGTATGGCACTTTCCTGTACGACGAGTTCCGTCTGAAACTTCAAACTCTATTCACACAAAATCAAGTCACGAAATGAAACTGGGTGCCAACACCCTGAATGGAATTCATATGCCCCCCAGCACACTTCAACATTTATTTTGAATCCGTCTAGGTCGGTGTGAAGGTTTCCTCCACGACAGGTTCTAATTGGAAGTAGAAACTCCATTCGTACAAAATCAAGGCACGAAACAAAACTAAGTGCGAAACACCCGAATGGAGTTTAGATGCGATGTAGCTCATTTCGGCATGCATTTCGAATCCGTAAGACTTGGTGTGAAACTTAACTCAATGACGGTACCATTGGATAGTACAAACTCTACGAGCACAAAACCAACGAACGAAATGAAACTGAGTGCCAATACCTCGGATGGAGCTCATATACGCCCAATCACATTTTGGCATGCATTTCAAATCCGTCCGAGTCAGTGTGACACTTTCCTCCACGATGGGTTCCATCTGAAGCTACAAACTCCATGCGTACGAAATCAAGGCATGCAATGAAACTGAGTGCCAAACACCCCGATGGAGTTCGCATGCGCCCTAGCTCATTTTGGCATGCATTTCGAACCCGTTTGAGTCCGTTGGGCAATACAAACTCCATGCACTGAAAATCGAGCAACGCAATGAAACAGTGTGCCAACATCCCGAATGGAATTCATATGTGCCCTAGCTCATTTCAGCTCGCATCTTGAATCCGTCCGAGTCGGTGTAAAACTTGTTTCTGCGATGGGTTCCACCTAAACTACAAACACAATTCGCATGAAATCTCGCCCAAAACGAAATTGAGTTCCAACACTACGAATGGAGTTCATCTATGCTCTATCCTATCTTGGCATGTATATCGAAGCTGTCAGAGTTGACGTGAAACTTTCCTCGATGACGGGTTTCGCTGGGTAGTACAAACTCCATGATCACAAATCGGTGAACGGAATGAAACTGAGTGCCAAACACCTTTTACGGAGTTTATGTACACCTTACATGATTTTGGCATGCATTTTGAATACGTCCGAGTTGGTGTGAAACTTTCCGACATGACCTGTTCCGTCTGAAACTACAAACTCCATTCGTACAAAATTGTGGCACGAAATGAACAGAGTGCCAGCACCCTGAATGGGGTTCGTACGCGCCCTAACGCATTTCAGCAGGCATTTCAAAGCTATCTGAGTTGGTGTTAAACATTCCTCGACGAGGGGTTCTATTGGGACGTACAAACTACATGAACGCAAAAATCTTGCACGCAATGAAACTGAGAGCCAACACCTCGAATGATGTTCATTTGTGTCCTAACTCATTTTGACATGTATTTCGAATCCATCCATGTCGGTGTGAAACTTTCCTCCACGACGGGCTCCATTGGGCAAATCAAACTACATGCGCACAAAATCAAGGCACGTACCGAAATTGTGCACCAAACACCACGAGTGGAGTTTATATGTGTCATATCTCATTTCGGTATGTATTTCAAATCCGTTTGAGTCGGTGTGAAACTTTCCACCACGATGGATTCCAGCTGAAACTACAAACTCCATTTGTACGAAATAGAGGCACGGAATGAAACTGAGTACCAAATACCCCGTATGGAGATCACATGCACCCTAGCTCACTTTGGCATGCCTTTTGAATTCGCCTGAGTCAGTATGAAACTTTGCTCTAAGATTGGTTTCGATCGAAACTACAAACTCTTTTCACACGAAATCGAGGCATGAAATGGAACGAAGTGCCAAACACCGCGAATAGAGTTCGTATGCATCCTAGCTCAGCTCACCCTGCACTTCGAATCCGTGTGAAATGTTCCACCACGACGAGTTCCAATTGAAACTACAAACTCCATTCATACCAAATTGAGGCAAGAAATGGAACTGAAGGCCGAACACCCCGATTGGAGTTCATATGCGCCCTAACTGATTTTGGCATGCATTTGGAATCCATCCGAGTAGGTGTGAAACTTTCCTCCACAATGGGTTGCAACGGAAACAACAAACTCCATGCACACAAAATCGTGGCATATAACGAAACGAATGGAGTTCATATGCACCCTACATCATTTTGGAATGCACTTTGAATCTGTCTGAGTTCGTGTGAAACTTTCCACAACGACGGGTTCCAACTGTTACTAAAGCGCCATTCATACGAAATCAATGTGTGAAAAGAAACCAAGTGAAGAACACCTCGAATGGAACTCATATACACCCTAGCTCATTTTGGCATGCATTTCGATTTCATCCGAGTCGGTATGGCACTTTCCTGTACGACGAGTTCCGTCTGAAACTTCAAACTCTATTCACACAAAATCAAGTCACGAATTGAAACTGGGTGCCAACACCCTGAATGGAATTCATATGCCCCCCAGCACACTTCAACATTTATTTTGAATCCGTCTAGGTCGGTGTGAAGGTTTCCTCCACGACAGGTTCTAATTGGAAGTAGAAACTCCATTCGTACAAAATCAAGGCACGAAACAAAACTAAGTGCGAAACACCCGAATGGAGTTTAGATGCGATGTAGCTCATTTCGGCATGCATTTCGAATCCGTAAGACTTGGTGTGAAACTTAACTCAATGACGGTACCATTGGATAGTACAAACTCTACGAGCACAAAACCAACGAACGAAATGAAACCGAGTGCCAATACCTCGGATGGAGCTCATATACGCCCAATCACATTTTGGCATGCATTTCAAATCCGTCCGAGTCAGTGTGACACTTTCCTCCACGATGGGTTCCATCTGAAGCTACAAACTTGTCACATCCCAAAAATTTGGCTTTTTGAAAAATTTAAATTCAAATAAATTATTTTAAGGTAATTGGATTTTACTTGGCTTTTATTTACCTTTTTGGATTTTCTGGAATTTAAAAACTATTTTTAGAGCTTAAAAAGTAATTCAAAATATGAAAATTAAATATCAACAGTAGTTGGAAATAATTTTATTTAGTCCAAAATATGTCCAGGAGCTTCTGTGAATTTTTCTGGAATTTTTGGAGGTATTTTCATATTTTTCTGAGGCCTAAATAATTTTCTAGCCTTTTCTGAAATTAGAAATCAAATTCTGAAAAATAAAAACCTCCCTTTTCCTCCGGCCGACGCGTGGACGGCCCAGGGCCGCCCACGTCGCCGCTCGGCCAATCCAGGCCGTTCCCTCCTCTCTCTCTCGCCGCCAAGCGGGCCAGGCCCGTCAGCGACCCCGCCTTCCCCTCCTCCGCGCCCGACGCGGTGGACGGCTCGGATGAGCCGCGTCCCCGCGCCCGGCATCGATCCACCGTTCCCTCCCACTTAACTCGTCCCCGCCCGCCCGATCCGCCGTCGGGCCACGCGGCTGCCATCCACACCCCGCTCCCTCATCTCTCTGACCCGCGGGCCCCGCCCGTCAGTGTCATGCGCCTCCGCTCCCGCTGCCACCCCGGCCCCGCACGGTCAGAGCCGTCGTCTCCCCCGCGGAGACGCCTTCTCCTTTCTCTCCTCCCCTTTCCTTTCTTTGCGCCGGCGACCGATTCCCCCGAGGATCCCTTCCTTTCCTTCCTCGGCCCCCTCCGGTTGTGGAAACCCCGAGCGCCGCCGCGATCCGAATCCCTTTAATTCCCGTGCTTCCCTTCCTTCTCCGCCTCCCCTCTTTCCTTTCCCTCGCCTCCCCTTCCTTTTTTCCGGCCGACCACCCCGGCGAGCAATTGCCTCGCCCCTGCTCCCCCTCAGCCCCTATAAATACCCCCTTGGCTCCGCCTTCTCCCACACCACCTCCCAGAGCACTCCACCGCAGCTCCCGAGCCCTCTAGAGCCCGATCACCGTGCCACTCCTCCCCTCGAGCTCCGCCCAACTCCGGCGAGCTTTCCTCGCCGCCTCGGTCATCCCCGAAGCCCGCCGTCGCCACTCCAAGCATCCCCACGCCCGGGCGATCCTCCCCGACCCCTCGGCCGCCCCTCCCCGCCCCCGGAGCGCCGTCGCGTCGGAGCTCCCGATCCGTCGTCGCTGCCTCCTCGTCGCCGGCCACCTCCGTTCACCCCCGAGCCTCGCCGACCCCTCCAACCGGATCTCCTTCGCGCCAGGGTTCCATTTCACGCGCCGCCCGAACCTCTCCGCCACTCTCTCGTCGCCGGCGCCGTCGCCTCCGACCATCTTCCCCGACCTCCCCTCCGGCAGGTACCTCAAAGGTATGGTTGCCCTATATGGGTAGGGCAAAGCCTCCCCCGCCCATCTGGTTAGCCGCGCTCTCTCTCAACTCCCCGGTGCGCGTTCGAGCCCTCGGCTCCGCGCGCTGGGTTGAGTTTTCGTTTAATTTTCGCGACTGACAAGCGGGCCCCACCCGTCAGCGGCCGCCGGTCTGCGCTGCCACTGCCGCCTGGGCCCCCACCGTCTGCGTCAGCCTCTGACAAGTGGGTCCAGACCCCAGTGGGTCCCACCTGTCAGTGACCAAGCAGATAGGGTCACTGACAGAGGGTCCCACACTGTCAGCGACCGCCAGAGGGTCTACTGTTCAGTGGGTCCCACCTGTCAATCTCTCAGATTAAATAAAGATTTAAAAATTAAATATTCCAGTGGGCCCACTGTCAGAAATTCCCGAATTTCTCGATTTATTCAAATCTGAGATTTTCAATTGATCATAAACTTTCTCATTTTTAACCTCCAATTCCAGCCATTCAAATTTCTAAATTCATCTAAAATCATAATCTATCCAATTATGGCCTCGGTTGAATTTTTGGATTTTATTTGAATTTTCGTTTGTATTTATTTGTTTTGTTGGCTTCGTCTTTCCTCGCGTAGATTCCAACGTTGTCGACGATCCCTCTTCACAGCAGCAAGAAGACCCAGAAAACCCTGCAAGAAGGCAAGTCTCCTTTGATCATTTCGAGCCTATTGCTTTTGAAATGTTTTTAAAATATTTTAAATTATGTGCATTGCTATTTACCTAAAGTCACTAGTTCAAATCTTTAGGAACTAGTTATTCCAACTTGCTATGCCCTCCATTGAAATTGAATGCCATGTATTTCTTGTCACCATAGGACTCCCTTTGTCTCATTAATGAGAGTATTTAATTACTTGTTGATGTTAGTATGTAGTATAAATGCTTAGTCATGCTATCTAATAACTTTGGAAACTCTTGAAAATTGGGAAATTATGATTTATTAATTAAATCCCTTGTGTTTGAAAGTGAAGTGGCAATTGGAGTTGTCACTTGTGTTTTTAAAATAAAATAAAAATGTGAAAGTTGGTTTAGATTAGGGTGGATGGTTGTTTGGGTTGGTGCAGTAAGCACGAGAACTTGTTAAGTGTATGTTCCACCCTAGTCAATTAAGGACCGACGCTTGTGTTTGTCCAAACTGAGCATTAACCGTACAACCACAAGTCTATATGGGTACGACCTAGCTAACTAACCTATAAAGGTGTAGTTTTAGATATCACCAGTGGTGTATTGAGTGCCAGGGTGTACTGGTTACTCATAGTGAGGGAACAGGGTTTACTGTACTCATATGGGCGCAAGAGGGGGCTTCAGATTGGGCGGATTTAAACCCTTCTGCGGTGAAACCTCAGCGGGTTGGGTCTCTAGCTATACTGGAGTAGGTGAAAGGCTTTGTGATATTTTATCTAGGTCTCATGCCAAAGGAAGCATGATGACTATTAAGATAATTTATCTCTTCGTGGGTTAAAGTTGTACAACCTCTGCAGAGTGTAAAACTATTCGAATAAGCCGTGCCCACGGTCAAGGGCGGGCAAGGAATGCATTCACATGGTAGATTTCTGGTTTTGTTTTTAAAATCAAAAGTTTTGTATTCCGAGGGTGGAGGGAACTCTCGGAAGGGAATCCTGGCGGGATGGAGCCAGAGAGGGTGGATGGAACCAGCAGTTTAAAACCTTGACCAATGGTAATTTGGTTAGCTAGTGTTGGCAGTTGGAACCTTCACTAGAAAGTTAATTCTGTTAAAACATTTACTTCATTAAATAAATGCCTTCGAAAATAATTAGTAGTAATTGAATTTTAAAACTGTTGCTTTGTGCAAAAGAACCATATGACCTCCTTTGTTAAGCCTTGCATCTATGCATTTTTCCCAAGACTTGCGGAGTACTTTATGTACTCACATGCTACACTTAAAAATAAATCTCAGAGGAAGTTGAAGCTCAAGAAGGTGACTACGACGACTGCTTCGCTTGTGGCTGTGATGGATTCTTCCCGGAGGACTAGGTCGCGCTTCCCCAGTCAATGCCTGTGGCGAATTGATGGGTCGTCCTCGAGTTTTATTTGCTTCCGCTGTGTTTGATTGTGCGAGGTCTTAAACCTCCCTTGTATAATGAGACCATGTGGTCAGTACTCTAATTATTGTAATAAATCGTCGATGGTGATGTTTTCCATTCTGTTTAAACTGTGTGCACTAGCTTTGATCTGGGACTAGTGCAGTAATACACAGGGGTCCGGGTTTGAGAATCCGGGGGCCCGACAGAGATGGTATAGAGCAATTTGACTGTAGGACGTGACCTAGATGGAATGTTAAACCATAAGGACTTATATTTATAAAAAGAGTATATTAAAAATGTGTAAGCTTCTTTGCTTCTACTCTCTTCCTACTTAGAATCTCGTTCTTGTCTCCAACTCCATT
>CM029673.1:5954859-5976914 GCA_017311315.1 Dendrocalamus latiflorus | reverse complement strand
AAACTTCAAACTCTATTCATACAAAATCAAGTCACGAAATGAAACTGAGTGCCAACACCCTGAATGGAATTCATATGCCCCCAGCACACTTCAACATTTATTTGAATCCGTCTAGGTCGGTGTGAAAGTTTCCTCCATGACAGGTTCTAATTGGAAGTAGAAACTCCATTCATACAAAAATCAAGGCAAGAAACAAAACTAAGTGCGAAACACCCGAATGGAGTTCAGATGCGATGTAGCTCATTTCGGCATGCATTTCGAATCCGTAAAACGTGGTGTGAAACTTAACTCAATGACGGTACCATTGGATAGTACAAAACTCTACGAGCACAAAACCAACGAACGAAATGAAACTGAGTGCCAATACCTCGGATGGAGCTCATATACGCCCTATCACATTTTGGCATGCATTTCAAATCCGTCCGAGTCAGTGTGACACTTTCCTCCACGATGGGTGCCATCTGAAGCTACAAACTCCATGCGTACGAATCAAGGCATGAAATGAAACTGAGTGTCAAACACCCCAATGGAGTTCACATGCGCCGTAGCTCATTTTGGCATGCATTTCGAACCCGTTTGAGTCCATTGGGCAATACAAACTCCATGCACAGAAAATCGAGCAACGTAATGAAACAGTGTGCCAACATCCCGAATGGAATTCATATGTGCCCTAGCTCATTTCAGCTCGCATCTTGAATCCGTCCGAATCGGTGTAAAACTTGTTTCCGCGATGGGTTCCACCTAAACTACAAACACAATTCGTATGAAATCTCGCCCAAAACGAAATTGAGTTCCAACACTACGAATGGAGTTCATCTATGCTCTATCCTATCTTGGCATGTATATCGAAGCTGTCAGAGTTGACGTGAAACTTTCCTCAATGACGGGTTTCGCTGGGTAGTACAAACTCCATGATCACAAATCGGTGAACGGAATGAAACTGAGTGCCAAACACCTTTTACGGAGTTTATGTACACCTTACATGATTTTGGCACGCATTTTGAATACGTCCGAGTTGGTGTGACACTTTCCGACATGACCTGTTCCGTCTGAAACTACAAACTCCAATCGTACAAAATTGTGGCACGAAATGAACAGAGTGCCAGCACCCTGAATGGGGTTCGTACGCGCCCTAACGCATTTCAGCAGGCATTTCAAAGCTATCTGAGTTGGTGTTAAACATTCCTCGACGAGGGGTTCTATTAGGACGTACAAACTACATGAACGCAAAAATCTTGCACGCAATGAAACTGAGAGCCAACACCTCGAATGATGTTCATTTGTGTCCTAACTCATTTTGACATGTATTTCGAATCCATCCATGTCGGTGTGAAACTTTCCTCCACGACGGGCACCATTGGGCAAATCAAACTACAGGCGCACAAAATCACGGCACGTACCGAAATTGTGCACCAAACACCACGAGTGGAGTTTATATGTGTCATATCTCGTTTCGGTATGTATTTCAAATCCGTTTGAGTCGGTGTGAAACTTTCCACCACGATGGATTCCAGCTGAAACTACAAACTCCATTTGTACGAAATAGAGGCACGAAATGAAACTGAGTACCAAATACCCCGTATGGAGTTCACATGCACCCTAGCTCACTTTGGCATACATTTTGAATTCGCCTGAGTCAGTATGAAACTTTGCTCTATGATTGGTTTCAATCGAAACTACAAACTCTTTTCACACGAAATCGAGGCATGAAATGGAACTAAGTGCCAAACACCGCGAATAGAGTTCATATGCATCCTTGCTCAGCTCGCCCTGCATTTTGAATCCGTGTGAGTCGGTGTGAAATGTTCCACCACGACGAGTTCCAATTGAAACTACAAACTCCATTCATACCAAATTGAGGCAAGAAATGGAACTGAAGGCCGAACACCCCGATTGGAATTCATATGCGCCCTAACTGATTTTGGCATGCATCTGGAATCCATCCGAGTAGGTGTGAAACTTTCCTCCACAATGGGTTGCAACGGAAACAACAAACTCCATGCACACAAAATCGTGGCATATAACGAAACGAATGGAGTTCATACGCACCCTACATCATTTTGGAATGCACTTTGAATCTGTCTGAGTTCGTGTGAAACTTTCCACAACGACGGGTTCCAACTGTTACTAAAGCGCCATTCATACGAAATCAATGTGTGAAAAGGAACTAAGTGAAGAACACCTCGAATGGAACTCATATACACCCTAGCACATTTTGGCATGCATTTCGATTCCATCCGAGTCGGTATGGCACTTTCCTGTACGACGAGTTCCGTCTGAAACTTCAAACTCTATTCATACAAAATCAAGTCACGAAATGAAACTGAGTGCCAACACCCTGAATGGAATTCATATGCCCCCCAGCACACTTCAACATTTATTTTGAATCCGTCTAGGTCGGTCTGAAAGTTTCCTCCACGACAGGTTCTAATTGGAAGTAGAAACTCCATTCATACAAAATCAAGGCACGAAACAAAACTAAGTGCGAAACACCCGAATGGAGTTCAGATGCGATGTAGCTCATTTCGGCATGCATTTCGAATCCGTAAAACGTGGTGTGAAACTTAACTCAATGACGGTACCATTGGATAGTACAAACTCTACGAGCACAAAACCAACGAACGAAATGAAACTGAGTGCCAATACCTCGGATGGAGCTCATATACGCCCTATCACATTTTGGCATGCATTTCAAATCCGTCCGAGTCAGTGTGACACTTTCCTCCACGATGGGTGCCATCTGAAGCTACAAACTCCATGCGTACGAAATCAAGGCATGAAATGAAACTGAGTGCCAAACACCCCAATGGAGTTCACATGCGCCCTAGCTCATTTTGGCATGCATTTCGAACCCGTTTGAGTCCATTGGGCAATACAAACTCCATGCACAGAAAATCGAGCAACGTAATGAAACAGTGTGCCAACATCCCGAATGGAATTCATATGTGCCCTAGCTCATTTCAGCTCGCATCTTGAATCCGTCCGAATCGGTGTAAAACTTGTTTCCGCGATGGGTTCCACCTAAACTACAAACACAATTCGTATGAAATCTCGCCCAAAACGAAATTGAGTTCCAACACTACGAATGGAGTTCATCTATGCTCTATCCTATCTTGGCATGTATATCGAAGCTGCCAGAGTTGACGTGAAACTTTCCTCGATGACGGGTTTCGCTGGGTAGTACAAACTCCATGATCACAAATCGGTGAACGGAATGAAACTGAGTGCCAAACACCTTTTACGGAGTTTATGTACAGCTTACATGATTTTGGCACGCATTTTGAATACGTCCGAGTTGGTGTGACACTTTCCGACATGACCTGTTCCGTCTGAAATTACAAACTCCAATCGTACAAAATTGTGGCACGAAATGAACAGAGTGCCAGCACCCTGAATGGGGTTCGTACGCGCCCTAACGCATTTCAGCAGGCATTTCAAAGCTATCTGAGTTGGTGTTAAACATTCCTCGACGAGGGGTTCTATTAGGACGTACAAACTACATGAACGCAAAAATCTTGCACGCAATGAAACTGAGAGCCAACACCTCGAATGATGTTCATTTGTGTCCTAACTCATTTTGACATGTATTTCGAATCCATCCATGTCGGTGTGAAACTTTCCTCCACGACGGGCACCATTGGGCAAATCAAACTACAGGCGCACAAAATCACGGCACGTACCGAAATTGTGCACCAAACACCACGAGTGGAGTTTATATGTGTCATATCTCATTTCGGTATGTATTTCAAATCCGTTTGAGTCGGTGTGAAACTTTCCACCACGATGGATTCCAGCTGAAACTACAAACTCCATTTGTACGAAATAGAGGCACGAAATGAAACTGAGTACCAAATACCCCGTATGGAGTTCACATGCACCCTAGCTCACTTTGGCTTACATTTTGAATTCGCCTGAGTCAGTATGAAACTTTGCTCTAAGATTGGTTTCAATCGAAACTACAAACTCTTTTCACACGAAATCGAGGCATGAAATGGAACTAAGTGCCAAACACCGCGAATAGAGTTCATATGCATCCTTGCTCAGCTCGCCCTGCGTTTTGAATCCGTGTGAGTCGGTGTGAAATGTTCCACCACGACGAGTTCCAATTGAAACTACAAACTCCATTCATACCAAATTGAGGCAAGAAATGGAACTGAAGGCCGAACACCCCGATTGGAGTTCATATGCGCCCTAACTGATTTTGGCATGCATCTGGAATCCATCCGAGTAGGTGTGAAACTTTCCTCCACAATGGGTTGCAACGGAAACAACAAACTCCGTGCACACAAAATCGTGGCATATAACGAAACGAATGGAGTTCATACGCACCCTACATCATTTTGGAATGCACTTTGAATCTGTCTGAGTTCGTGTGAAACTTTCCACAACGACGGGTTCCAACTGTTACTAAAGCGCCATTCATACGAAATCAATGTGTGAAAAGGAACTATGTGAAGAACACCTCGAATGGAACTCATATACACCCTAGCTCATTTTGGCATGCATTTCGATTCCATCCGAGTCGGTATGGCACTTTCCTGTACGACGAGTTCCGTCTGAAACTTCAAACTCTATTCATACAAAATCAAGTCACGAAATGAAACTGAGTGCCAACACCCTGAATGGAATTCATATGCCCCCCAGCACACTTCAACATTTATTTTGAATCCGTCTAGGTCGGTCTGAAAGTTTCCTCCACGACAGGTTCTAATTGGAAGTAGAAACTCCATTCATACAAAATCAAGGCACGAAACAAAACTAAGTGCGAAACACCCGAATGGAGTTCAGATGCGATGTAGCTCATTTCGGCATGCATTTCGAATCCGTAAAACGTGGTGTGAAACTTAACTCAATGACGGTACCATTGGATAGTACAAACTCTACGAGCACAAAACCAACGAACGAAATGAAACTGAGTGCCAATACCTCGGATGGAGCTCATATACGCCCTATCACATTTTGGCATGCATTTCAAATCCGTCCGAGACAGTGTGACACTTTCCTCCACGATGGGTGCCATCTGAAGCTACAAACTCCATGCGTACGAAATCAAGGCATGAAATGAAACTGAGTGCCAAACACCCCAATGGAGTTCACATGCGCCCTAGCTCATTTTGGCATGCATTTCGAACCCGTTTGAGTCCATTGGGCAATACAAACTCCATGCACAGAAAATCGAGCAACGTAATGAAACAGTGTGCCAACATCCCGAATGGAATTCATATGTGCCCTAGCTCATTTCAGCTCGCATCTTGAATCCGTCCGAATCGGTGTAAAACTTGTTTCCGCGATGGGTTCCACCTAAACTACTAACACAATTCGTATGAAATCTCGCCCAAAACGAAATTGAGTTCCAACACTACGAATGGAGTTCATCTATGCTCTATCCTATCTTGGCATGTATATCGAAGCTGTCAGAGTTGACGTGAAACTTTCCTCGATGACGGGTTTCGCTGGGTAGTACAAACTCCATGATCACAAATCGGTGAACGGAATGAAACTGAGTGCCAAACACCTTTTACGGAGTTTATGTACACCTTACATGATTTTGGCACGCATTTTGAATACGTCCGAGTTGGTGTGACACTTTCCGACATGACCTGTTCCGTCTGAAACTACAAACTCCAATCGTACAAAATTGTGGCACGAAATGAACAGAGTGCCAGCACCCTGAATGGGGTTCGTACGCGCCCTAACGCATTTCAGCAGGCATTTCAAAGCTATCTGAGTTGGTGTTAAACATTCCTCGACGAGGGGTTCTATTAGGACGTACAAACTACATGAACGCAAAAATCTTGCACGCAATGAAACTGAGAGCCAACACCTCGAATGATGTTCATTTGTGTCCTAACTCATTTTGACATGTATTTCGAATCCATCCATGTCGGTGTGAAACTTTCCTCCACGACGGGCACCATTGGGCATATCAAACTACAGGCGCACAAAATCACGGCACGTACCGAAATTGTGCACCAAACACCACGAGTGGAGTTTATATGTGTCATATCTCATTTCGGTATGTATTTCAAATCCGTTTGAGTCGGTGTGAAACTTTCCACCACGATGGATTCCAGCTGAAACTACAAACTCCATTTGTACGAAATAGAGGCACGAAATGAAACTGAGTACCAAATACCCCGTATGGAGTTCACATGCACCCTAGCTCACTTTGGCATGCATTTTGAATTCGCCTGAGTCAGTATGAAACTTTGCTCTAAGATTGGTTTCAATCGAAACTACAAACTCTTTTCACACGAAATCGAGGCATGAAATGGAACTATGTGCCAACACCGCGAATAGAGTTCATATGCATCCTAGCTCAGCTCGCCCTGCATTTTGAATCCGTGTGAGTCGGTGTGAAATGTTCCATCACGACGAGTTCCAATTGAAACTACAAACTCCATTCATACCAAATTGAGGCAAGAAATGGAACTGAAGGCCGAACACCCCGATTGGAGTTCATATGCGCCCTAACTGATTTTGGCATGCATCTGGAATCCATCCGAGTAGGTGTGAAACTTTCCTCCACAATGGGTTGCAACGGAAACAACAAACTCTATGCACACAAAATCGTGGCATATAACGAAACGAATGGAGTTCATACGCACCCTACATCATTTTGGAATGCACTTTGAATCTGTCTGAGTTCGTGTGAAACTTTCCACAACGACGGGTTCCAACTGTTACTAAAGCGCCATTCATACGAAATCAATGTGTGAAAAGGAACTAAGTGAAGAACACCTCGAATGGAACTCATATACACCCTAGCTCATTTTGGCATGCATTTCGATTTCATCCGAGTCGGTATGGCACTTTCCTGTACGACGAGTTCCGTCTGAAACTTCAAACTCTATTCATACAAAATCAAGTCACGAAATGAAACTGAGTGCCAACACCCTGAATGGAATTCATATGCCCCCAGCACACTTCAACATTTATTTTGAATCCGTCTAGGTCGGTGTGAAAGTTTCCTCCATGACAGGTTCTAATTGGAAGTAGAAACTCCATTCATACAAAATCAAGGCAAGAAACAAAACTAAGTGCGAAACACCCGAATGGAGTTCAGATGCGATGTAGCTCATTTCGGCATGCATTTCGAATTCGTAAAACGTGGTGTGAAACTTAACTCAATGACGGTACCATTGGATAGTACAAACTCTACGAGCACAAAACCAACGAACGAAATGAAACTGAGTGCCAATACCTCGGATGGAGCTCATATACGCCCTATCACATTTTGGCATGCATTTCAAATCCGTCCGAGTCAGTGTGACACTTTCCTCCACGATGGGTGCCATCTGAAGCTACAAACTCCATGCGTACGAAATCAAGGCATGAAATGAAACTGAGTGTCAAACACCCCAATGGAGTTCACATGCGCCCTAGCTCATTTTGGCATGCATTTCGAACCCGTTTGAGTCCATTGGGCAATACAAACTCCACGCACAGAAAATCGAGCAACGTAATGAAACAGTGTGCCAACATCCCGAATGGAATTCATATGTGCCCTAGCTCATTTCAGCTCGCATCTTGAATCCGTCCGAATCGGTGTAAAACTTGTTTCCGCGATGGGTTCCACCTAAACTACAAACACAATTTGATGGGAACGGGTCCCGATCTTCCAACAGGTTCTGGGTAAGTTCGATTTGGTGGAGGCGCGACACAAATCGATCCGGCTTCCGAACGACACGTTCCGAACCCCGCAATCGCAGCACCACGTCTCCTCAGGTTATCAACCGTGCGCAGCCCGGTTGACCTCGCCAAGAAGGCTGATCCTCGCCTGCGAATCGAAGAACACAAGCAAGAACAAGGAAGAACACAACTGAATTGCAGATGGATAGATTTAGCACTCGAAAGTTGGGGTCTCACAAACCGATGAACGGCGAATCTGTTCAAAGACAAATCAATCTAAGCAAAACCCAAACCCTAATGGTGGGGGTGGCGGCTGGATATAAAGGAGTTAGGGGCGTGCAAAACCCCTGGACGCGCCCCTAATGGGCTCCAACACGATACAAAGCCGATCGGCCCAAAAGACGGTGGCGCAGCACCCTGACAGATTCTGAACGCCCAATTGTTTCGACGATTCCCGTTGACTCAGAAGGAATTTTGACATGGGACCAAAGCCATTGGAAAGGTGGTCTTCTCAGCTTTCCATACATATGTAGAACGTCCAAAACGGAGTCCGGATGCGATCTGGGCGTCCGTTTTAGTGCGGACTGGTCCTGGACTCCGAATTGGATTCGAAGTCGGTTTGAGTTGGGCCTCCAACATGATTCGACCGTCCTTGCTGGACTTGTGCGCCCCGTAGCCCTTCTCCAAGTACTTCCAGGTCCTCTCCATGGTTCCTAATCATAATTAAATCATTAGGTAGCAATCTATTCTCAAATGAACAAAAAGAAGTACTTAGGAACGAGCTCACCTGTAAATTCAATTGTCGGGCGCGAGCTCTAGTGATTGGTCCTTGAATGTCAAGTGGAGGAGTGTTGTGTGTAACCGAAGAAGTGATGTCCTCATCATCCTCCCCCTCTTGAAGCGGAGTTGTCCTCAACTCAGCCTCATCTTCATCTCCCAAGTATGGTTTCAAATCTGAAATGTTAAAGGTGGGACTAACCCCAAACTCGGGAGGCAACTCAAGTGTATATGCATTATCATTTATCTTCTCAACTATCTTAAAAGGACCAGCAGCTCAAGGCATCAATTTTGATTTTCTTAACTCAGGAAATCTATCCTTTCTCAAGTGCAACCAAACAAAATCACCCGGTTCAAGTTTAACTTCCTTTCTACCTTTACTACCAGCAATCCTATATTTGTCATTCATTTTTTCAATGTTGGCCTTAGTAGTCTCATGCATTTTGACAATAAAATCAGCACGCGCCTTAGCATCATTATGAACTCTCTCACTAGTTGGCAAAGGTAAAATATCAATAGGGGCACGGGGATTGAATCCATACACTACCTGAAAAGGACTTACCTTGGTGGTGGAGTGTTCCGCTCGATTATAGGCGAACTCAACATGCGGCAAACACTCTTCCCACAGCTTCAAATTGTTCTTCAAAATAGCTCTCAACATGGTAGACAATGTGCGGTTCACCACCTCAGTTTGGCCATCAGTTTGTGGGTGACATGTTGTAGAGAACAACAACTTTGTACCCAACTTGTTCCATAGAGTACGCCAAAAGTGACTCAAGAACTTGACATCACGATCTGAAACAATAGTAGAAGGCATA
Organism: Dendrocalamus latiflorus; assembly: GCA_017311315.1. NCBI lineage: Eukaryota > Viridiplantae > Streptophyta > Magnoliopsida > Poales > Poaceae > Dendrocalamus > Dendrocalamus latiflorus. The sequence continues at coordinate 5,967,687 of CM029673.1, read as the reverse complement.
CCATGCAAACGAACTATCTCTTTGAAAAAGAGGTCAGCAATATGAACGGCATCATCGGTTTTATGACATGGTATAAAGTGAGCCATCTTAGAAAAGCGATCCACAACAACAAAAATGTTATCCCTCCCCCTCTTAGTCCTGGGCAACCCTAAAACAAAGTCCATAGAAATATCTGCCCACGGAATAGAAGGAACAGGAAGAGGCATATATAAACCATGTGGATTCAAGCGAGACTTAGCTTTTTGACATGTAGTGCAGCGAGCAACAAACCGCTCAACATCTCGCCTCATCTTTGGCCAAAAGAAGTGTGTGGCCAGAACATTCTCTGTCTTCTTAGCACCAAAATGTCCCATCAAACCGCCTCCATGCGCCTCCTGCAACAACAAAAGACGAACGGATCCAACTGGAATGCATAGGCGGTTAGCTCTAAACAAATATCCATCATTGATCACGAATTTATTCCATGCTTGTCCCTCTTTACAATGCAACAACACATCCTTAAAATCAGCATCAAAAGCATATTGCCCTTTAATAGTTTCAAGACCAAAAATGCGACAATAAAGTTGAGACAACATGGTATAGCGTCGAGACAAAGCATCAGCAATCACATTATCCTTCCCTTTCTTGTGTTTAATGACATAAGGAAAAGATTCAATAAATTCAACCCACTTAGCATGTCTACGATTCAAATTGGTTTGACTACGAATATGCTTAAGTGATTCATGATCGGAATGAATGACAAATTCTTTAGGCCATAAATAGTGTTGCCACGTCTCTAAAGAACGAACAAGAGCATACAATTCTTTATCATACGTGGAATAATTAAGAGCAGGACCATTCAATTTTTCACTAAAGTAGGCAACAGGTTTGCCTTCTTGCATCAAAACACCACCAATACCAATTCCGCTAGCATCACATTCCAGCTCAAAAGTCTTACCGAAATCCGGAAGTTGGAGCAATGGTGCGTGTGTAAGCTTGTCCTTCAAAAGATTAAAGGACTCCTCTTGTGACGGCCCCCAATGGAACACGACGCCCTTCTTTGTCAACTCAATCAATGGCGTCGCAATGGTGCTGAATTCCTTGACAAAGCGGCGATAAAATCCTGCAAGGCCAAGAAAACTCCGCACTTGGGAGACCGTTGTGGGCGTGGGCCAACTCCATATCGCCTCCACCTTGGCTCTATCAACCTCAATTCCCTGTGGAGTCACAACATAGCCAAGAAAAGAGACTCGATCCGTGCAAAAGGTGCACTTGTCAAGGTTACCAAACAAACGCGCATCTTTCAAAGCATTAAAAACAGCACGTAAGTGGTTCAAATGTTCATCCATGGACTTGCTATAAATCAAGATATCATCAAAGTAAACAACCACAAATTTGCCAATGAAAGGACGTAAAACCTCGTGCATTAATCTCATGAAAGTGCTAGGTGCATTAGTTAAACCAAAAGGCATGACTAACCACTCATACAAGCCGAACTTAGTTTTAAAAGCAGTTTTCCATTCATCGCCAAGTTTCATTCTTATTTGGTGGTATCCACTACGCAAGTCAATCTTTGTGAAAATTATAGCACCACACAACTCATCAAGCATGTCGTCTAACCTAGGAATAGGATGACGATACCTTATAGTAATGTTGTTAATGGCTCTACAATCTACACACATACGCCAAGATCCATCTTTTTTGGGAACCAAAAGAACAGGAACAGCACAAGGACTAAGGCTCTCACGTACGTACCCACGGTCCAAAAGGTCTTGGACTTGTCGCTGAATCTCCTTAGTCTCTTCGGGATTGGTCCTGTACGCCGCACGATTTGGCAAACTCGCTCCAGGGATCAAGTCAATCTGGTGTTCAATCCCTCGAATAGGTGGAAGTCCTGGAGGTATCTCATCAGGGAAAACATCTCTAAACTCCTGCAAAAGGTTAGTGACAGGAGCAGGCAAAGTGCAAGGCATATTATCAAGAGAAAATAAAGCATCTTTGCACACAAAAGCATAGCATGTATCATTAACATCATCAATTTCAGCAAGGTCTGATTTTGTGGCAAGCAGAACAGAATTTTTTAAATGGATTACTTGCTGTTTTTCAGATTTATCATGTTCCTTTGCATCATTAGCAGCAGCAATTCTCTCCCTATCGGCCTCTATTATCTCAACTGGGGTCAAAGGCAGTAAAGTAACTTTCTTTCCCTTATGCATAAAAGTGTATTTGTTACTACTACCATGGTGTAAAGCATCATTATCAAATTCCCAAGGTCTACCCAATAAAAGAGAGCATGCTTGCATGGGAACCACATCACAATCAACATGATCAGCATAACCACCAATGGAAAAATGGACTCGGCATGTTTGTGTTACCTTAGCTTTTCCAGAATCATTTAACCACTGAATATGGTATGGATGTGGATGTGGTCGCGTGGTCAAGCCAAGCTTCTTGACCAAATCAGAACTCACCAAGTTGTTGCAGCTTCCTCCATCAATGATGACACGTGCACGACGGTTCTTGATTGCGAAGAAAGTCTGAAACAAATTATGGCGTTGAAGCTTGTCGGTTTGTTCTACCTGTGTGCTGAGGACTCGCTGCACAATGATGCTCCGTAGCGTCGCTGTGGACGCCCCACCAAGGACCAGGTCATCATCACCACCGCCAGTGTCATCCGAGGCAGCAGCAACATCATCATCCTCCTCGACATCTGAAGTGCTGATGTAGCCTCCATCTTCTGTGGCGATGTATGCCCGTTGGCTAGGGCAATTCTTCTGCACATGACCAAGCCCATGACAGCGGTGGCACTGAATGTCGGAGGAGCGGCCCGTTGAAGCCACGGAAGAAGAACTCTTGGCTGGAACCTGCAAAGAATTTTTTGAAGGTGGCTTCGGTGGCGCTGCTGCAATCTTGTTCACAGGTGGTGGAGGAGAACGAAAGCTCGAAGAAGACTTGGGCAGTCCCGCTGATGTAGTCGTTCGCGGCGTGTAGAAGGGTCGTTCAGTGCGTACCTTCGCTGATTCCTTGCGTCCCTGCAATTCTTTTTCTGCAAGCATAGCAAGGTGGAACAACTGGTTGATAGTAGTAAATTCTTTATAATCAACAATGTCCTGAATTTCACGCCGTAAACCCCCGTAGAAACGACAAATCTTATCCTCCGTGTCCTCAACAACCCCACAACGCATCATACCCTTTTGAAGCTCAGCATAATAGTCCTGAACAGAACGATCACCTTGTTCTAAGCGCTGCAATTTTTTTCTCAATTCAAGTTTATATGTGGGAGGAACAAAACGATTACGCATATCTTCTTTTAACCCCTCCCATGTATCAGGTTGTAAGCGCATGTTACTTAGTTCATTCCACCAGATAATAGCAAAGTCCTTAAACTCACTAGTAGCTTGTCTAACTCTATGTTGTTCAGGAACCAAGTGAGAATTAAATTTTTGCTCTACCGTCATCTCCCAATCAAGATATATTTCAGCATCATAAAGACCAGAAAAAGATGGAATGGTAAACTTAACTTTAGCAAAAGGGTCGTCGGTACCATGACGAGTCTGGTTATTACCTTCCATACCATGTCGGTTCTGGTTATTACCTCCCATACCTTGTCGGTTTTGCTGAAGACGCCGACGTAGTCGTGCATCTTGTGTCGCCCGCCGATCAATGTTGCCATCTGCATCATACACTATGTCATCATCAGGACGATGGCCGTCATTGACAGGTGGCAGACGTGCCTCCAATTTGTCCATCCGACCAGTGAGGTCAGCCAACCGCCGCTCCACCCGCTCAATGCCTTCCGTGGTGTTCAACTTGGCAATGGCGGCGACGATGGTGTCCATTCTCGCGCCGAGTGAAGCATTTTGTTTGTCGAGCGCAGCTTGTAGCTGGCCGCGACTAACACACTCGTTGAAATCGACCGGTGACCCGTGTCCTTCGTCTCCTGCCATGGTTAGTGGAAACACAGGGAAAACAAAAGGATTATCCCTATCAACTACAAATGAAGGGCAGTGGAATCTCGCAAAGGAAGTGGCTTACCAAGCTCTTACAAGTGTTCTTACCAAAGCAGCAGGTGGTACAACCGGTGGCTGGTTCGTGAAACCATGTCGAGCGTGGGTACGATTGCAAGGGTCAAAACTGTGCTATCCAGAAGTAGATATACGGAGCTTGGAAGGCCAAATATATCAGTGGAACACAAATCAATAACAGATAGTAATGCTGAATAAATGTCCAAAGCACTGGTCCTAGTTGCTGGCCTAAATGTGTCCTATATCAGTGTTAGGATATGATGAACAAGGAATCACGGCCAGAAAGTAAGCGAAGACAGCAACAAAGATGGCCAGGGAATGAGAGACTTAATTCAGCATAAGCACAAAACAAATGAATTTCTGTCACCTAAAACTGTGCTCTTTCTTTTTTTTTCTTTTTTTTTCTTTTTTTTTCTTTTAGGCACGGAACTCAGGTGCCTTTGCTCTCAGGCAAAACCAGGTGCCGAAATTTTTCTTTTTTGTTTCTTTTTTCTGTTATTTTTTTCACAAAGCAGAGCACAGAAATAGGAACCACACAAAGTTTCACCTCAATCTAATGTAAGGTGTGGCCTACAGAAAATAATGAATGTGCAGGAAATTCGGTGAATCAATTTCGGAGCTCGAGTACTGCACTTTCCAGGCCGAATTTGGGCAAATTAAATTCGCCGAAACCCAACGATGTCAGGTCGGTTTCGGATGCAAAATTTAATTTCACCCAATTTCAAAAAAAAAATCTCCTGATTTCGAGTCCGTATGCAAAAGTTATGGCCGTTTGAAGATGGGACTCCGAGTTATGGTTTCTGTGGAGGCCGAAACGAAATCGGGTGGAGGGAATTGGTGGAAATTGGTGGCGGAAGCTCGGGGAATGGTGGGGATGGTGGTGTGTGATCACGAGACGTGAAGGATGACTCAAACAGAGGGTGGGATATGGGTGGGAAAACAAAAACAGAGGGTGGAAAACGCGATGGATGACGGCTAGGGTTTGTATGAAAGAGATGTAGCGGAAGCAAGACAACCCGAAACAAAACACGATCTAAACCAGCAACACAACTCGACTAAGGACACAAACTCAACACTACGGACTCTGGAATCAAATTGTGCAAAGGCTAAACGAGATCTAGGACAGGAAACAACCTATGACTACAATTTTTTTGTAGGGCTTTTTCATGGACTCTAGGACGAAACCGAAAACAACAAAGGAGGGTAACGCGAACCTGAAGGAACACCTGAAGCTCTGATACCACTTGATGGGAACGGGGTCCCGATCTTCCAACAGGTTCTGGGTAAATTCGATTTGGTGGAGGCGCGACACAAATCGATCCGGCTTCCGAACGACACGTTCCGAACCCCGCAATCGCAGCACCACGTCTCCTCAGGTTATCAACCATGCGCAGCCCGGTTGACCTCGCCAAGAAGGCTGATCCTCGCCTGCGAATCGAAGAACACAAGCAAGAACAAGGAAGAACACAACTGAATTGCAGATGGATAGATTTAGCACTCGAAAGTTGGGGTCTCACAAACCGATGAACGGCGAATCTGTTCAAAGACAAATCAATCTAAGCAAAACCCAAACCCTAATGGTGGGGGTGGCGGCTGGATATAAAGGAGTTAGGGGCGTGCAAAACCCCTGGACGCGCCCCTAATGGGCTCCAACACGATACAAAGCCGATCGGCCCAAAAGACGGTGGCGCAGCACCCTGACAGATTCTGAACGCCCAATTGTTTCGACGATTCCCGTTGACTCAGAAGGAATTTTGACATGGGACCAAAGCCATTGGAAAGGTGGTCTTCTCAGCTTTCCATACATATGTAGAACGTCCAAAACGGAGTCCGGATGCGATCTGGGCGTCCGTTTTAGTGCGGACTGGTCCTGGACTCCGAATTGGATTCGAAGTCGGTTTGAGTTGGGCCTCCAACATGATTCGACCGTCCTTGCTGGACTTGTGCGCCCCGTAGCCCTTCTCCAAGTACTTCCAGGTCCTCTCCATGGTTCCTAATCATAATTAAATCATTAGGTAGCAATCTATTCTCAAATGAACAAAAAGAAGTACTTAGGAACGAGCTCACCTGTAAATTCAATTGTCGGGCGCGAGCTCTAGTGATTGGTCCTTGAATGTCAACTGGAGGAGTGTTGTGTGTAACCGAAGAAGTGATGTCCTCATCACAATTCGTATGAAATCTCGCCCAAAACAAAATTGAGTTCCAACACTACGAATGGAGTTCGTCTATGCTCTATCCTATCTTGGCATGTATATCGAAGCTGTCAGAGTTGACGTGAAACTTTCCTCGATGACGGGTTTCGCTGGGTAGTACAAACTCCATGATCACAAATCGGTGAACGGAATGAAACTGAGTGCCAAACACCTTTTACGGAGTTTATGTACACCTTACATGATTTTGGCACGCATTTTGAATACGTCCGAGTTGGTGTGACACTTTCCGACATGACCTGTTCCGTCTGAAACTACAAACTCCAATCGTACAAAATTGTGGCACGAAATGAACAGAGTGCCAGCACCCTGAATGGGGTTCGTACGCGCCCTAACGCATTTCAGCAGGCATTTCAAAGCTATCTGAGTTGGTGTTAAACATTCCTCGACGAGGGGTTCTATTAGGACGTACAAACTACATGAACGCAAAAATCTTGCACGCAATGAAACTGAGAGCCAACACCTCGAATGATGTTCATTTGTGTCCTAACTCATTTTGACATGTATTTCGAATCCATCCATGTCGGTGTGAAACTTTCCTCCACGACGGGCACCATTGGGCAAATCAAACTACAGGCGCACAAAATCACGGCACGTACCGAAATTGTGCACCAAACACCACGAGTGGAGTTTATATGTGTCATATCTCATTTCGGTATGTATCTCAAATCCGTTTGAGTCGGTGTGAAACTTTCCACCACGATGGATTCCAGCTGAAACTACAAACTCCATTTGTACGAAATAGAGGCACGAAATGAAACAGAGTACCAAATACCCCGTATGGAGTTCACATGCACCCTAGCTCACTTTGGCATGCATTTTGAATTCGCCTGAGTCAGTATGAAACTTTGCTCTAAGATTGGATTCAATCGAAACTACAAACTCTTTTCACACGAAATCGAGGCATGAAATGGAACTAAGTGCCAACACCGCGAATAGAGTTCATATGCATCCTAGCTCAGCTCGCCCTGCATTTTGAATCCGTGTGAGTCGGTGTGAAATGTTCCATCACGACGAGTTCCAATTGAAACTACAAACTCCATTCATACCAAATTGAGGCAAGAAATGGAACTGAAGGCCGAACACCCCGATTGGAGTTCATATGCGCCCTAACTGATTTTGGCATGCATCTGGAATCCATCCGAGTAGGTGTGAAACTTTCCTCCACAATGGGTTGCAACGGAAACAACAAACTCTATGCACACAAAATCGTGGCATATAACGAAACGAATGGAGTTCATACGCACCCTACATCATTTTGGAATGCACTTTGAATCTGTCTGAGTTCGTGTGAAACTTTCCACAACGACGGGTTCCAACTGTTACTAAAGCGCCATTCATACGAAATCAATGTGTGAAAAGGAACTAAGTGAAGAACACCTCGAATGGAACTCATATACACCCTAGCTCATTTTGGCATGCATTTCGATTTCATCCGAGTCGGTATGGCACTTTCCTGTACGACGAGTTCTGTCTGAAACTTCAAACTCTATTCATACAAAATCAAGTCACGAAATGAAACTGAGTGCCAACACCCTGAATGGAATTCATATGCCCCCAGCACACTTCAACATTTATTTTGAATCCGTCTAGGTCGGTGTGAAAGTTTCCTCCATGACAGGTTCTAATTGGAAGTAGAAACTCCATTCATACAAAATCAAGGCAAGAAACAAAACTAAGTGCGAAACACCCGAATGGAGTTCAGATGCGATGTAGCTCATTTCGGCATGCATTTCGAATCCGTAAAACGTGGTGTGAAACTTAACTCAATGACGGTACCATTGGATAGTACAAACTCTACGAGCACAAAACCAACGAACGAAATGAAACTGAGTGCCAATACCTCGGATGGAGCTCATATACGCCCTATCACATTTTGGCATGCATTTCAAATCCGTCCGAGTCAGTGTGACACTTTCCTCCACGATGGGTGCCATCTGAAGCTACAAACTCCATGCGTACGAAATCATGGCATGAAATGAAACTGAGTGCCAAACACCCCAATGGAGTTCACATGCGCCCTAGCTCATTTTGGCATGCATTTCGAACCCGTTTGAGTCCATTGGGCAATACAAACTCCATGCACAGAAAATCGAGCAACGTAATGAAACAGTGTGCCAACATCCCGAATGGAATTCATATGTGCCCTAGCTCATTTCAGCTCGCATCTTGAATCCGTCCGAATCGGTGTAAAACTTGTTTCCGCGATGGGTTCCTCCTAAACTACAAACACAATTCGTATGAAATCTCGCCCAAAACGAAATTGAGTTCCAACACTACGAATGGAGTTCATCTATGCTCTATCCTATCTTGGCTTGTATATCGAAGCTGTCAGAGTTGACGTGAAACTTTCCTCGATGACGGGTTTCGCTGGGTAGTACAAACTCCATGATCACAAATCGGTGAACGGAATGAAACTGAGTGCCAAACACCTTTTACGGAGTTTATGTACACCTTACATGATTTTGGCACGCATTTTGAATACGTCCGAGTTGGTGTGACACTTTCCGACATGACCTGTTCCGTCTGAAACTACAAACTCCAATCGTACAAAATTGTGGCACGAAATGAACAGAGTGCCAGCACCCTGAATGGGGTTCGTACGCGCCCTAACGCATTTCAGCAGGCATTTCAAAGCTATCTGAGTTGGTGTTAAACATTCCTCGACGAGGGGTTCTATTAGGACGTACAAACTACATAAACGCAAAAATCTTGCACGCAATGAAACTGAGAGCCAACACCTCGAATGATGTTCATTTGTGTCCTAACTCATTTTGACATGTATTTCGAATCCATCCATGTCGGTGTGAAACTTTCCTCCACGACGGGCACCATTGGGCATATCAAACTACAGGCGCACAAAATCACGGCACGTACCGAAATTGTGCACCAAACACCACGAGTGGAGTTTATATGTGTCATATCTCATTTCGGTATGTATTTCAAATCCGTTTGAGTCGGTGTGAAACTTTCCACCACGATGGATTCCAGCTGAAACTACAAACTCCATTTGTACGAAATAGAGGCACGAAATGAAACTGAGTACCAAATACCCCGTATGGAGTTCACATGCACCCTAGCTCACTTTGGCATGCATTTTGAATTCGCCTGAGTCAGTATGAAACTTTGCTCTAAGATTGGTTTCAATCGAAACTACAAACTCTTTTCACACGAAATCGAGGCATGAAATGGAACTAAGTGCCAAACACCGCGAATAGAGTTCATATGCATCCTAGCTTAGCTCGCCCTGCATTTTGAATCCGTGTGAGTCGGTGTGAAATGTTCCATCACGATGAGTTCCAATTGAAACTACAAACTCCATTCATACCAAATTGAGGCAAGAAATGGAACTGAAGGCCGAACACCCCGATTGGAGTTCATATGCGCCCTAACTGATTTTGGCATGCATCTGGAATCCATCCGAGTAGGTGTGAAACTTTCCTCCACAATGGGTTGCAACGGAAACAACAAACTCTATGCACACAAAATCGTGGCATATAACGAAACGAATGGAGTTCATACGCACCCTACATCATTTTGGAATGCACTTTGAATCTGTCTGAGTTCGTGTGAAACTTTCCACAACGACGGGTTCCAACTGTTACTAAAGCGCCATTCATACGAAATCAATGTGTGAAAAGGAACTAAGTGAAGAACACCTCGAATGGAACTCATATACACCCTAGCTCATTTTGGCATGCATTTCGATTTCATCCGAGTCGGTATGGCACTTTCCTGTACGACGAGTTCCGTCTGAAACTTCAAACTCTATTCATACAAAATCAAGTCACGAAATGAAACTGAGTGCCAACACCCTGAATGGAATTCATATGCCCCTAGCACACTTCAACATTTATTTTGAATCCGTCTAGGTCGGTGTGAAAGTTTCCTCCATGACAGGTTCTAATTGGAAGTAGAAACTCCATTCATACAAAATCAAGGCAAGAAACAAAACTAAGTGCGAAACACCCGAATGGAGTTCAGATGCGATGTAGCTCATTTCGGCATGCATTTCGAATCCGTAAAACGTGGTGTGAAACTTAACTCAATGACGGTACCATTGGATAGTACAAACTCTACGAGCACAAAACCAACGAACGAAATGAAACTGAGTGCCAATACCTCGGATGGAGCTCATATACGCCCTATCACATTTTGGCATGCATTTCAAATCCGTCCGAGTCAGTGTGACACTTTCCTCCACGATGGGTGCCATCTGAAGCTACAAACTCCATGCGTACGAAATCATGGCATGAAATGAAACTGAGTGCCAAACACCCCAATGGAGTTCACATGCGCCCTAGCTCATTTTGGCATGCATTTCGAACCCGTTTGAGTCCATTGGGCAATACAAACTCCATGCACAGAAAATCGAGCAACGTAATGAAACAGTGTGCCAACATCCCGAATGGAATTCATATGTGCCCTAGCTCATTTCAGCTCGCATCTTGAATCCGTCCGAATCGGTGTAAAACTTGTTTCCGCGATGGGTTCCACCTAAACTACAAACACAATTCGTATGAAATCTCGCCCAAAACGAAATTGAGTTCCAACACTACGAATGGAGTTCATCTATGCTCTATCCTATCTTGGCTTGTATATCGAAGCTGTCAGAGTTGACGTGAAACTTTCCTCGATGACGGGTTTCGCTGGGTAGTACAAACTCCATGATCACAAATCGGTGAACGGAATGAAACTGAGTGCCAAACACCTTTTACGGAGTTTATGTACACCTTACATGATTTTGGCACGCATTTTGAATACGTCCGAGTTGGTGTGACACTTTCCGACATGACCTGTTCCGTCTGAAACTACAAACTCCAATCGTACAAAATTGTGGCACGAAATGAACGGAGTGCCAGCACCCTGAATGGGGTTCGTACGCGCCCTAACGCATTTCAGCAGGCATTTCAAAGCTATCTGAGTTGGTGTTAAACATTCCTCGACGAGGGGTTCTATTAGGACGTACAAACTACATGAACGCAAAAATCTTGCACGCAATGAAACTGAGAGCCAACACCTCGAATGATGTTCATTTGTGTCCTAACTCATTTTAACATGTATTTCGAATCCATCCATGTCGGTGTGAAACTTTCCTCCACGACGGGCACCATTGGGCATATCAAACTACAGGCGCACAAAATCACGGCACGTACCGAAATTGTGCACCAAACACCACGAGTGGAGTTTATATGTGTCATATCTCATTTCGGTATGTATTTCAAATCCGTTTGAGTCGGTGTGAAACTTTCCACCACGATGGATTCCAGCTGAAACTACAAACTCCATTTGTACGAAATAGAGGCACGAAATGAAACTGAGTACCAAATACCCCGTATGGAGTTCACATGCACCCTAGCTCACTTTGGCATGCATTTTGAATTCGCCTGAGTCAGTATGAAACTTTGCTCTAAGATTGGTTTCAATCGAAACTACAAACTCTTTTCACACGAAATCGAGGCATGAAATGGAACTAAGTGCCAAACACCGCGAATAGAGTTCATATGCATCCTAGCTCAGCTCGCCCTGCATTTTGAATCCGTGTGAGTCGGTGTGAAATGTTCCATCACGACGAGTTCCAATTGAAACTACAAACTCCATTCATACCAAATTGAGGCAAGAAATGGAACTGAAGGCCGAACACCCCGATTGGAGTTCATATGCGCCCTAACTGATTTTGGCATGCATCTGGAATCCATCTGAGTAGGTGTGAAACTTTCCTCCACAATGGGTTGCAACGGAAACAACAAACTCTATGCACACAAAATCGTGGCATATAACGAAACGAATGGAGTTCATACGCACCCTACATCATTTTGGAATGCACTTTGAATCTGTCTGAGTTCGTGTGAAACTTTCCACAACGACGGGTTCCAACTGTTACTAAAGCGCCATTCATACGAAATCAATGTGTGAAAAGGAACTAAGTGAAGAACACCTCGAATGGAACTCATATACACCCTAGCTCATTTTGGCATGCATTTCGATTTCATCCGAGTCGGTATGGCACTTTCCTGTACGACGAGTTCCGTCTGAAACTTCAAACTCTATTCATACAAAATCAAGTCACGAAATGAAACTGAGTGCCAACACCCTGAATGGAATTCATATGCCCCCAGCACACTTCAACATTTATTTTCAATCCGTCTAGGTCGGTGTGAAAGTTTCCTCCATGACAGGTTCTAATTGGAAGTAGAAACTCCATTCATACAAAATCAAGGCAAGAAACAAAACTAAGTGCGAAACACCCGAATGGAGTTCAGATGCGATGTAGCTCATTTCGGCATGCATTTCGAATCCGTAAAACGTGGTGTGAAACTTAACTCAATGACGGTACCATTGGATAGTACAAACTCTACGAGCACAAAACCAACGAACGAAATGAAACTGAGTGCCAATACCTCGGATGGAGCTCATATACGCCCTATCACATTTTGGCATGCATTTCAAATCCGTCCGAGTCAGTGTGACACTTTCCTCCACGATGGGTGCCATCTGAAGCTACAAACTCCATGCGTACGAAATCAAGGCATGAAATGAAACTGAGTGCCAAACACCCCAATGGAGTTCACATGCGCCCTAGCTCATTTTGGCATGCATTTCGAACCCGTTTG